>KQ965772.1:63917-180223 GCA_001574975.1 Gonapodya prolifera JEL478
CCAGTTCTGTACGTTCCCGCGGCATGCCAGGCCATGCGAATAAAAAAGCCACCGTAGTGACCGTACTAGAGATGGGTAGTAGAGTGAATTACACGGGATCAGGTGTCCAAACTCGTTACTCACATCAGCTGGCCACCAGTCCTTGGAATCAGTCATCAGAGCGAAGAGATCCTTGTACACGGCATCCAGATCCAATTTCTTGAATTCGCTCTCGTACTTAAACGATTCGCCAAGCGGGTTTGTCGCCGGGCTGTGCTGGTGGAGGATTCGCAGGTTGAGCTGGTTGGGCCACCAGTCCTTGTTCGAGCGTTGGAAGAATGTCACGGTTGAGCCATGTCCAAAGGGACACTGAGTAGAGTTGGCGCTGGGATGGAGATCTTGGCTTCAGCTGGGGGCGCAAAACGCTTGGCGACTTTACAGCGGGACAGTACCTTGCAGCGGGCATGATTAGGGTTCTCTCGACCTTCGAGCTACCGCGCTATAAGCAGCTGCTTCGTTAATCACGACTTATGAAATGTCGCGAAACGATTTGTCAGCGCTTTCCACAGGTCAGGGTCGCAGGTTTTGAGAGGCTTCGGGTTCGGTCCGGGCCGAACGAAATCCGAAGGGAATTCTTTTAGCTCTCTCGTTCCAATCACCACAGACGCGGTGGAGAACAAGAAATACATCCAAGAGGCAGGGGGCTCGATTTCGTGCCTCATACTTACCGAGTGAACTACATTTCTGCTTTTGTCAGCTTTTTGATGTCATTCTACCTCAGCGCTCAGATGTCTCCCAGCGGGATCTTTGATGTTTCGGAAATGATCAAGCGATACATCAATAAAACAAATTTCTTTCATGCATCCATCGCCACTGAACGATTGAAATCCTGCGAGCTTTTCAAACCCCCTCCTCCTGTCCCCGTCCCTCCTGCTTTGTTGGAAGCGCTTGCAGAAGCTTTCCCTCCATGCATTAGAGATCGGTTACCTGATGATAAGACGGTTAGGTGACATAATACCAGTACACACCAGGCCACCACATAACGGTTACTTACTTTGCAAAGCTTCCGCAAACACCTTCAGCCTGAACGAATTGCGAACGCAAAGACCACTCAAAATGGGACGAGGATCACCAGAGTGAATATAAAAACCCGACTTACATGTTCATGAAGTGTATCTGGGTATTGCCAATCTCTGCAATAGGTGAACGATTGAGATTCTTCAGCGATCCAGACTTGACCATCGTGAAGTCAAAATTTTGCGCTGTAAGGCGGTGAGGATGTATTAACATGTGAGAAAAGTGAAAACAAATTGTAGCTCAGACTGACCTTTCTGTATCGCCTTCAGTATGATATGGAGCGGGCGGGATATGTAGAATTCCGTGAAAGCGATACTTGCACCTGAAAGAGCCACCACGATTGCAACAGCTTTCACACGACTAAGGTTATAACTTCACGTTCAACTTGATCGGTCTTGAGAGGACATTACCGATTATGATGATGTTCCTTTGCGTCACAGCCAAACGATCCTTCAATTTGGTTTCCAAAGCCACAGTGTCGGCCAGATAGTCAGAGGCGGGCTTTGAATGATCATCCGTCAATTCAAGCACTTCCGAAATCCATGAAAGTAATCAAAGCTCACCGCGCCAGAGACAATAATCCACTTGTAATTAACAAACGTGTATGTCGTAACCTGGAACATGTACTCTCCAACGGTAAAGGTTGCGTCCACAAAGTTGCTCGAAAGATTTTGACTGGCGTAGTTCCAGACGTTAGAGGCAGAAACGTTCTGTTGGGAAGAACATCAGCTCTGGCGATATCTCGCAACTAGTGGTTCAAGAATCGACGTACGAAAAGAGTGTTGTTCTCATAGGGAAAGTCCCAAATCGTTCGCAACACCCAAGCTCCAGCAGAATTCTGTCTCAACGTGGCTCCCTGGTCGTAATCCTCTCCCGAAATGACAATTACTTCAGCATTAACGGTCAAGAGGTAGTAGAGTGTGTTGGGGGTCGCCGAAGCTCTCAGTTGGGACAAGACCGATGCGAGATCGTACACCGAGAAGGACGCCTGTCCGAGAGCGAACTGGCCACCAGTGCTGTTGTACACTGGAAACGCCATCCCCTGTAAAATCGAGGGTCGGGCGACGGCGGAAGAGAGGCCCAGATTGGGGTTTGTAATGAAAACTTGTTTCGGGCCGAGTGAAGGGATGAACCACGGGCGCTTCCACAGCTGGAGACCTGCCGTTCCCTACAAAACAAAAAAGGTCCTACATTCACGCTTTCGTCGAGTTTCGTTGCAGTAAACATTCTCACCTGTGTGAGGTTTGCTCCTGTGATCGTATCGGTGTTGTCATTATACAGATAGTACACCAGACGAGTACCAGTGTTCGCTGCAGGGCAGAAGTTCCTGCATGTTTTGTTGACGGCGTAGTAGTTGTACTGGTAACTCGTCGGTGCGGTAGGATCAAACACTGCAATTTGACTGCGGGTGAGGTGCACAGTAAGATGTTCGTCTAACTGAAGTGCCACTTACTGAACGTTCCAAGTGTGGTAGTGATAGGTCCCACTCCGATGGCCTCTTGGGTGCTGTTAGCAAAGTAGAGCATGAGACTGAACGGAACGTTGATGCTCCCAATGACATCTCTCATGAAAGGGGCCATCGTGCTGGTCGGAGTCGCAGTAAGCTATCAGCGATAAGGACTTTCAAACAAGTTTCGGGAAAGGCTCGACATACTCGTAATCGCTTGGGTCCATCGTTCCGCGACGAGGTGTACTCGTTACAACAGAGATCATGCTTCGGACCTTCAGAGGGAATATTGTTTGGAAGATACTTCTCAAGTACGCTCACATCGTTACCTTGTTGAGGTAGGTGTCTTTTTACATAAAGGTGCACCAACGCGTCAGGAGTTCAGAGTCAGAATTCAGTTTAGCATTCAGTGCTCGGGCACAAACGACTTACCCATATGTGTCCGAATCGCAGTGGATGCGTCCTTTTGCCTCGCAGTCGCCAATGCGGTGATCGACAGCTTTCCTACGGTCGCGGTGTGGGCATTAGATTCACAGGCAGCAGCTTGGTCACAAGCAGACATGCAATTCCTTACCTTGCGTTATAGCATCATTATTCGACGATTGCGTATTGAGATAAGCGATCACCGTCAGGACAACGGCGACGACCAGAACGCTGATGAACGAAATGCGTCTCAGATTCCACCCATGAAATGATCGACGACACCCACTTGAAGATAACTTGAATGAGAATCGCTGTTCTCAGCGCCAAGTTGATTCCCTGCCGAGGCGGATCTTTCTCAGTGTCATCCGCCTTTGCTGAACTCGGGGATGCTGAGACGGTCTGTGCCTGCCCCGAAGAGCTGAGAGCGCCAGTCGAGTTACGGCTCATGGAAGAGGCGATGGAACGGAGAGAAATGTGCCTCGGTCCGAGCGATGAGAGGGAGATGCCTGCCTGATCGCAGGCAGACACCGGTTTTTTGGATGATGAGATTCCCGGGATTGCATTCGTTCGATCGAGACGCTCCAACGATACGTCTTCGGACTCTGTCATGATCCGGTAGCGCGAAAGTCTGCTCATAACGGACTATTTACGTGATGCGTGAAAGCTTTGTTTCGAAAACTCCTGACGATAGAAGATTCGTGAGGCCGCCATGTTCGGACTGTTTTGACGCCATGATAAGCGCGCAGTATGACCAAGAAGATCCTCCCGCCCGATCGCGTCGGTGTCACTTTGTGGCGCAAGTAATTGGTGCTGCTGTAGAGTTGAACGCCATTGTTCAAACACAGAGAGCAAAAAGTTTGCAAAGGTCTTTTCAAATAAATTAATCATCGTCACTATCATCGCTAGAATAATCTGCTAACCCAAGGAGCCCCTGCGTCGACTTCTGCGGCTTGTCTTCGGTGGTATTTGTCATAAGGTGGAGTTCGCTCGACTTCGGAAGCACCTCAGGCGGGGGTGTTGAGCTTGCAGGTTGAGCGACTGCGCTCATTTGCTCGGTATCTTGTAGCGCATCAACTGCCCCAGATGTGTCCGGAGGACCAGCAGCTCGTCCCGACATCGTTTCAACCTCCCTCGTCGGATCCTCCACGAACTTTGACTTTTCTTGGAGGTACGTCGCGTGCAATCTAAACGAGCCCACAGATTCTCTTAGCACCCAAAATGGGATCTGCCAACAGGATGTCCACTCACGCTTTCCACGGATTCAAGAACGCAAACCGCTCATCCGACGCGTTCCGCTCGCGTAGCTTGGCTTCGAAGAGCGGTCCATGGCGCGCAACGTGCGCGGCTGTGCGGACGAGGAGACTGGGGCAGCGGATCATTGGTGAGGTCGGTGAAAGGGGGAGGGGGCGGTACAGGTACGTACCTCGACTGGTCGAGCGCACCATCCACATTGTCGAGTGAAGGAGCAGCACCCAACGCTAAGTCCGCTTCTGTCGGCGCTCCTTCCGCCACCTTCATCAGAGCCACTGCTCCTCTACCCCCTCCTTTCTTCCCTCCGCCCGCTGCACCCACCCCATCCTCGCCACCCTCCTCCGCATAATCCCACACGCCCATCTCCATCGCCCTCCTCACACCCCTATAGTACTCATGCAGCGGGTCCCGGTCGGCAAGGAACGCGAAGCGCGGGTTGGACGCCTGCTTGACGCGGAGGACCAGCTCGGTCTGGGCGGGTGTGGTCGAGGAGGAAATGAATTTGGCGGTGCGGTGGATCAGCGCGCGGTGTTTCGGTGACGGTGGGGCGACTCCGGGGGGGAGCCAGGCGTCTGGATACGGGGGGGAGGGGGGCTTTGAGTTGTCCGAAGGCGACGTTTGGGGTTTGTTGCGCAATTCGACCCACCTGACCCATCTCCTTGAGACTGTTGTTCATCGACCTTTTTTGCCTCAGCTTCGGTTCTCTTAGACGCCGCCTCTGCCCACCTCCGCTCCCGCTCCTCGAGGTACACTTTCCGCTCGTCGTCGTCAAACTCCCCCAGCAGCATTTCCTCCTCTGGGTCAACGTCACGGTACCGCTCTTCGTCGCACGCTCGATCTTCCTCATCATCGTACTCGGGCTGTGGCGGTGCGGTTGTGCCGTACCCTGAGGAGTGGAACGCAAATGTTTCCTCGTCGCCAGTTGCAGCGACAGTCTGATCGTGGGTGGCGAGAGAGGAGAGGGAGTCTAGGAGGTTTCTGACGTCCCATCTGATTCAAGAATGTGGATCAATCAGCAAATGGCAAACGAGGGAGCGAAAGCGAGACAAAAGAGGCGTCGAGGCGAAGAGACCCACTGTGCAAGGCAGAGGCGTGGCGGAAGACCCCTGGACAGTTGAGTTCCAAAATCCCAAAGTGAAGACATGAAGGCTACGGTGGTAGCCAGACAGACGGCCGCATGGGGGATCCACCCCGGTGCAACGATCCTTACCTGTCAACCATGAGCGACGAGTCACCCCTCCAGGGCACCATGTATCCTCCTGATGCAATGAGTGAGACAGTTTCGTCGTTCCTAGAAAGGGGATTTATCGACCTTAAAGGTCAAGCGAAGGTAGGGCAGGGCATCGGGACCTTTTACCAACTGGAAGATACGTGAGCCGTAACCCAGAGCGATGAGTGATGCAGGGTCTGCATCGCTTCTGTTGTCATTATGTCTATTGAACGAAATGCTAAGAAGACGGTCGCAGGGCAATAAGACCTGGATTCACCAACCGATGGACTCTCCTCCGCTTCCGCTTCCGCTTCGAGTCCGCAACTTCGTCGTCGTCAATCTCGTCGAAGTCGTATTCCGTGTCCGAAGGCATCAGCGCAATCGATAGAGAAGGTTATTTCCAGGAGCAGCCGTGGTCACAGCCCCACCAAACACCGCGGAATCCCCCAATCAAATGCAATCGCGGTCAAATCCCTCCTCCGAGTTCCCGCTGAGCTCAGATGCCGTGTCCCTCGTCCTTGACCTGCTCGACACACCCTCCATCGCATCGTTCTGCCGCGTGAACCGATCCTGCTGCATACTGGCACGCCCATCCCTGTGGAAAAACCTGCGTATTCCAGACGAAACTACCCTTGCGCGTCTCGCCGGCTTGGAGACAACCGATACCTCCAGCGATCGATCGCAAACCACGACACCGAGTCCATGGCTCACCATGGTGCGTTCCCTCGAAATCGCCTACAATGTGTGGAGCGCAGACAATACGGATTGGCATGCGCTGTGGACTCTCATTGAAGAAGTGAAGGACAACTTGAGGCAAATCTCTCTCGCGGGGCCAGCAATTGTCGATCAGATACCCCAATTATTGAAAACTGTACAGTCACAGCAGGCACGGGCGTTCAACTGCCTGTTCGGAACGGGCACGTCATACCCGCATCTCAAGGATGTGAACTTTGAAGCGGTATGGCCACGGCTTGAGAAATTGACCCCCAGTGAACAGGCATGGGTAGTTGATCACTCTCGACACGTCTCTCCTCCGGAACATGCATTCTGGAGATGTGCAGCGCCCAGCCTTCGACAATTTGCTGTTGGTTTATCACATAGCCTTGAATTTGTGCGACCTATCGTTGAACAACACACCACTACCCTTGAATCACTCTCCGTCTGCCTCTACGATGAATCCTGGCCTGCTGACATGGACGCCATGGCAAAGCTTCGGCTTCCCCGGCTTCGTAATCTCTCTTGGTCTTTCTCCAAACTATCGTCACCATTGACACCATATTTGATGCAAACCATTGGTTCCCATCATCAGGTCCCTCACGGTGGACTCACACGCCTCCTGGATTCACGCTCTCTTCGCCGGACCCTCACCACCCTCGAGGTGCAGTCCTCTGGGTCACTCCGCACCTTGCTCATTGCCATTTCTCACTGCAGATTGCTCACGAAACTCTCGTTATCCCCCGGGCCACTGGCTTTCCCTTCCAACTTATTCCTGGAGTACAAATCAGAGGACTGGGGTCCGCTCCTCACCAGTCCCCTCCCACACCTGACACACCTTTGCCTTGTCAAAGTCACTCACCAGCGCGATCCAAATTTCGCTTTGATTGGACAGATGCACCTTACAGCAGCTGACCCTACCAACGACGGCCTTATCCAGTTCCTACATCAGGCGGCACCAAACCTCGTGGAGCTCAAATTAGATGGGTGCCCGGCGCTGTTCCCTCAGACGCAGTACCAAAGTGGCCAACGCAGAACAGTTGGCATCGACGTGCAGCCTCCCAAACCTCATATTCTCGACACCCTGCTTGGGCAACTCACGCCATCAATAGAACGACTGGTTCTAACCCACCCATTGATTCGCACCGCGCACGATAACAAGTTCCCGCTCGCAAGGTCAAGGTTTCGCCAGGTGATTCGGCAATTCACGCTGGACCTCCCTCCTCGCTCCACGATCTCGCTTCTTCCCCTGCTTGCGCCGAACCTGGAGGAACTCGATATTCCCGTCGCGAGGGTGGACTTGGCGGATCTTGACGTTCTCAGAGCCGCGGCAAGGTTGAGGAGACTCGTCGTGGGAGGGTCTGGAGACTATGGGAGCTGGTGCATGTGGGGGAAGATGGAGTGGAGGAAGGAGAGGGGCGAATGGACGATGGTGGAAGGGGATGATATTGAGATTGATGATGCTTGAGTATATATGCCGGGAGTTGTGTTGGGGGCAACCGTGATGTTGCGTTGTGCGTGAGTGTATTGGGAACGGAGTTTTCAATATGTCTCAGCCTGTTTTTCATCACAATTATTTCCGCGCATTTTTTTTTTCTGTAAAAAGAAGCTACGAGGCTTTCCACTGACCACGAGAGGACCGATCGCATCCGAGGAGTTAAACACGTTCAAAATTTCGGCCTGGCATCCCTTTCCTCTTTTCCTCCTATACTTCCGTCATCCATGGCCCCTCTCCCCGATCCTGCCAACCATCCTCATATTCTCCTACTCCGCCTCCCCCTGGAAGTCATCCACACCATATTCTCCTTTCTCGCCACCGACTCTCTTGCGAATGTGAGCCTGACCTGCCACGCGGCCCTCCGAGCCGTCGCGAAACTGCCCACATGGACCCGCCTCCACTTTTGGATCGAAAACGTGTACAATAAGAGGGAGGAGTTTGCGTCGGCCATCGAGCGCGCCGTTGCCGTACCACAGAGGGCGGGATTCTGTGGCAATGCGACGTGGCTCGCCTCTCACTTGGTGTCGATAACCCTCGATCGGGACTTCCTCCCCGTGAGCCTGGACCTCATATTTCGGATACTGGACTCCTTCACCGCTCTTCGCGAGGCGTCATTTTTGTCGGGTGCATTGAGTCCGGCTCTGTCTTTGTTGTGGCGGCGTCGCGAGATGGCCGAATGTGCCCTGGACACCGCGAAGCCTCCAGCGACTGGATTTGCCTTTTATAGTGTTTTTGGACGATCTACCAGTGGTACCGCCACTGAAACAGCTCATGACGCTATTTGACACGGTGGCCTCAGTCTACCCGCGTGCTTGCGTTAAATTCAGTGAAGGGCCGGCTTATTCGTGGAGTCGCGATGATCTCTGCAGGTATTGCCACGAACCAGATGTCTGCGTGGAGTGTGGATCCTGTATAGAGGGCTTCAGCTGTGCCTCGACTTACTTCGCGCCATAAGTACTGCAGTATTCGAGTAAAGCTTTGCGGTCAATATCGTATGACTGCGGGGTGGATCAAATGCTCTTACCTGGGCTGTGGCGATGACGTCTGCCCCAATTGCGTAGGACCGTGCAAGGCCTGCGGAAAGCTATCGTCCTCTTGTGTGGGTCATGCGCTCATGTGTGAGTGTATGCAGGTGTGTCAGGACTGCTTGGAAAGAGCCGAATGCGAGGTCTGTCAGGTTCCTCTGAATGGTGGCTCCCCACGGACTGGTATCGCGAGGTGTGAAAGTCATACTTGCCCTTATTGTCATACGAATGAACAGGATCTGTAGACATGTACACGGGTGGAAGGCTAATGACACTTTCTGAAGAGGACCGCAGCGCAGCTGATAGTTATAAGTCGTGTGCGACACATATCGTTATGTAACTAGTTTACGATTCAAATTACTTCCATTTCTTCGCCAGATTTCGTAAATCCTCTATCGTGCTATACGTTATATCATTATCGTGGAAGTTTACTCGGCCCGTAACCGAATCTCCGTGAGCGCCGTGTTGATATCGTAAGTGCCTTAGCGAGGGCTGTCGGGGCTCGTCCACCTCCGCACCAATAATGTTTCCTGCGGGAGTCAGAATCATGGTGAGCGGGAGAGGGGCACGTGGACGAACGAGAGAGTGCGTTTGGTGAAATTAAGGAGTCTCGAATAAACCCTGCACTGCGATCCCTCTTGGTCTCGCTGGCCAAGAAAGAGCGTAGGTATGGAACTGCTGAATCTCTCAATTCACATGCTAGAAAGGGTATGTATATAGCAACAGATCGAGCGGGAAGCAGCAAGTCGCGCAACATGCTTTCAAGCATAATTTTGCAACACTCGGCCAGTCCTACTGAAACGATCTATGTCTTCGCACCAGTACAATCGAAGGCGGGGGAGAGAGCTTCAGGCTCTTCAGATGCGGCAATGGGATTGCCTTTGTTGGTTGGTGCAGGCTGTTTAATGCCGATGCTCCCACACACTCGCGGATGTAGATTAGAAGCGTAACGACCCAGGAGTTCAATCCCAAGTCTTGTTGATATGTACAGACACAAATAAAGGCGAGATGGCAGTGGTGGTCGTAATAGTCACATTAATTGTTGATTGCGTGGGGGCGTTACCATGACTCATTGGTCTAGCGACCCTTGCGGTGGACAACGAGTTAGTACGCTGACTGCAATCGATGCCACTGCTCCCCCAGAATGAAGGTGCCGGTCCTCGGGAAACTTCCCTTCCGGGCGTGACGAGAACCAGTCACGAGATGGAATCTCGTCACGGTGGTTGGAAAAAGCATATGGGCCTGGAGGAAGCACTGCGCGAAAGTAATTCCCCATGCAGCCACCGCGCGAGAGAGATCTCTAGTCTCAAGCACCGGGGCCGTGATGGGAAGTGGTATTATGTGCTTCGCGTAGGTGAGAGTGATTCAGATAATGCGCGGACCGTCACTTAGTCTATGAGTAGAGTCTTTGGGTGCTGAGTCTTGCCGAAGGTGTCAGAGTATGCAAATTCGATTGCATCCAGCAAATTAAATTGCCGACTTGAGTCAGAGAAAGAGATGCACCAGCAGCGGCTCGGACAGGGCAGGCCAGACATAGGGACGTGTCTCAAGCTGGGAAGCCCGGCGCCTGCTGTCTCTACTGATGAGCATCGCGAAGTGAAGGCGGCAACTGCGTTTGTCGTACCCGGAATGAGAACAAGCCGGAGCTCAACCTCAAGACGACGCTGGGCCCAGAAAAGCTCGCGAAGGAGTGCTTGTACCGTGGGATACTTGCCGCTGCAACAGACGCCGGCAGGATGAAGGGCTCTCAAGGGCGTATGATGCCGTACAAGAAGCCAAAGGAATTCAAATTGACTCCTGTTGGACCCAAGCAAAACACATTCGGACCAAATGTCTTCCCGAGAGTTTTTCGACTTTGGAGTGTACGTACGGATGCAGCTGAGTGTGTTCAGTTGCAAGGCCGGGTATCAGGCGGGTAAATCATCGCGGGGCGGCCAACTCTCGCGGAATAGGGGTATCTGTGGCCGCTGGAATGCCGCGTCAAACCGTGCCGGAGCTGGCTATGCCAGATTCGGACTCAGCATTATGGACATTGCTTTGGGGGGCTGGCGCCATCAGTGTTTCTATGGTCAATTGCTCTGTGTTGATCGTTGCATTTGATGCATACATGTTGCCCTAATTTTGAGCAACGAGTCCACTGCACTGGCGGTAAGTGTCAAACATCGCCGTCTGTGCTCTCATGCCACGCCCGGCCCACTTTAGTGCCAATACAATTATATATTGTTTGTTCAATGATCGCTGTACCATTTATCGACGGGAGCAATCATGTCGAAGCCAAAACGCCCAGCGCATCCAGCAATGCTTCCCTCTGCTTCGTCCACGCCGCTGCACCACACCTGCATCGCCATATCGTCCAAGTTCCGAAATCACACCAACATCACACTACACGCCCAGCCCCCCTAATCCAGCTCAGCGGTCTGTACGCTCCTTTTTGCACCGGCGCCGAGCGCTCCTCTTGCCGGCCCTCCTCCACCTGCACCGCCAGCGGATCCACGGTTTCCAAAAAGCATGTTGAGCACGTTGGGTTGTCGTGAGACACCGATTTGAAAATAAGATTCGCCGATTTTGTCGAGAAGCTTTGGGGTAGACGCGAGAGACGCAGAGTGAGTCGACAGCGGCAAAAATCCGACGGAAAGAAGAAATCCATATTGACCACCATTCCCTACGACACCCGAAAGACTGCACAGAGCCCATACCCTCCAAAAATTACCCCCAGACACACCACCCACCTTCTCAATCCATGGATCCCCACCGCGTCCTCCTCCATAAATCTTCCTTACATCAGCATACAAATCCCCGGCCCGTCGCTGCACCGTCGCGTAGATGAGCTGGACCAAATTCAGCATCGGGAGGGACGTAAGTGTGAACTCAGTGCCGGGGAGAGTTGGGAATGTGAGGGAAGAGGGAGGGGTGATAATGGAGGAGGGCGAGTTCGTGGAGAGGTTGGAGAGGAAGGTGGAGAGGGAGAGGGACGCGTGGTTCAAGCGATGGAGAAGAATGTACCTATATTGGGGAGGAGAGGGAAAGAGGGGCCGGTGTGAATCGTCGGACAAGTTGGTCAAAGGGTTCGGGTCGGAGGTCCAGCCCCGGAGCATTCCTCGAGCGGGGGTCCGAGATTAAGACACCTGCCCGCCAACACCTGGATGGATGAATTGCGGAGAATAATAATTGAGAGGTGGCTGGTCCTGTTTCGCCCTGGAACTTTCGGTCTTGCGAACAACCTCCCTCTACACCTTCCACTTCGGCATTCACCTCACCCTGCAGGTCATCCAAACTATTCCCTCACCGCCGCCACTTCCCGTCACCCTTCACTCCTGTCTACTCACTGCAACACATTCCGCGCCTCGAAGTAGCCCACCTCAACAGCCGGCCCGCCTGCAGCGGCGACTTCCTGACTCCACGTCCATGCCATAAGGGCGGCAATTTTGGCGCTGTCGGGTGTGCCGAGGACCAAGTGGTGTTCGGCGAGGTAGTACAGTTTGGCTGGGGAGCGGAATTCGAGGTCGAGCGAGGATTGGTGGGAAGAGGATCAAACAGAAGGACGACCGCGAAGTCGCATGGGTGACAAGTGAAAAGGAGAAGGGGAGGGCAACCGACTCCTGCGTGGCACCCTCCGGCCTCGAAGACTTGTCTCTTTCCGTAGAATCCCTGGTTCTTTCAACCCACCTTTATAAAACCGCATCCCGGCCGCATGATGAAACTCTGCATCACCATTCTTATCCTTTCCATTCTTCGCGGTCCACCTAACCACATCCTTGACGACTTGCTCGCCCCACGCTTGTTTCGTTCCCAGCGGGAAGCCCTCCGCGAGTTCCGTCAGCGTTGCAACACGGGTCTCAGTCGCGCCTCCACCTGCGTGATCCCAAACGTCTAGGAGGGAGGAAAGGAGCGATTGAGCAGAGCCGTGCTCCGCGTACCGGGTGAAGTTGGTGATGCCCGAGTGGAGAAGGGATTGGGCGTCGGTGTACTTTTCTGGAGGAGGGAGAGAAAATGAGAGAGAAGCGATGGCGGTGAAAAAGGACGGGACTCACTTGCTTTGATGTACCTGATCCCATCATGGAATTCAAACCGAAAACCATCACTCGCACCACCTCCAATCTGCATCCTCCAGTCCACATACCTCTGGGCCACTGACAAGTACATCTGATGCGCCTCATAGTAGTTCTTGTCCTCGACGCTCTTCTGCAGCTTCTGAATGAACTGGTCGATCCAATTCGGGAGAGCACCACATGGCACGATGGGCGATGTCACATGTTTACTTCTCGTGGTTCGCTATCAGACGTTGCTCACTTTGTCTGTTCCGCCCGACATCGTGTTTGCTTCCCTCTTCCTGTTGCTGTTGAATTGAAATCGCGGTCAGAAAAGCTCACCCATCACAATTTCCCCCTCAATGACCCGCTTTCCGTACCTTCTCTCTCGCAGCATCCACATCTCATCGAAACATTATCTCTCGGACATCTGGGTCGCCAAGCTCGCCTCAAATCGACAACGAACTGGCCCCACAATGTGCATTTCAGTACCTGGACCTGCCGCCACCGTGCAGTCTCTCGCCTGTGAGGGGAAGCAAATCTTTGCTCCCTCTCTTGACCGAGCTCCTCTGGATCGTGTGGTCATCCTCGATCACCCTCAAAATCCTCCCCTTGATCTGGCAACACCAATTTCCCCTCTCTCCTGCACATCTTCCGGGATCGGGCTCTCAAGAGATCAACCTCTCTATGTAACTGCAGCCTCAAAGACTTTTTATCTCCCGATTTTCCAGGAGGATGGAGCACCCGACGTCACAAACATGAACACCTACACAGTCTCCTCGGACGAAGATTTAGTGCCACTTGTGGGTGAAAGTGGCGAATGACTTGCATCTACTGTCGCCTCACCCCCTTTAACCCTCAAGGGGAAGCATTCCGAGCTCACGGCCTCTCTCGCCTTGTTTCAAACGGTACGCAAGATCCCGTAGCTGTGAGCACGCTCGACACACTGGTGGACGGCGAGACGTACGTGCCCGTGTCATCTTTTATTCAACCAATTCGGGTGGTCGAGAAGCAGGAGGAGGACCCTCTAATGGAAGATGAGCTTCGCTATCATCTCATCAAGAATCTTTTGGAAACCTTGGGGAATGCAGTAGAGCTTCCAAGTGAGCTGGACAATAGTAGTGGACAGAAGTTGCAGGTATGGGGAGGAGTTTTTCTCTCACGCTAAAGGAACCATGTTTATTTACTTGACGCAATGCAATCAGTGGATGCAGTAAGTGCCAAACAATCCCAGAGTTTCGTCTGGGATGTTGCTTCCCAAAATTTACATCTTAATGAAGCAAAAACTGCAGAAAATGGCCGCAAAAGTCTTGTTGTTTCCAACAATAGTCTCCAGAGCTGCAAATCCAGAACATCGTTTGGTGCACGAGGAAATTTCCGAATTCAAGGTCAAGGGTCTCTGCTGGCAGTTATTTTCCGGAGGCAATTCAAGTCAAAACACGGGAAATGGGCTTCGTTGTGGTGTGCCAGGCGGGTCAACAGACAGGCTAGCCTTTGAGGATCATCGGAATAACTAATGCACTTCAAAGGCAGAAGGCTCTCGAACATTGGGGCTTGCGCTTGAGGCATTTGATAAGCTTGGTAGCCACGTTGTGTTTGGGGCGATGGGTTTTTTATGATTCTTGCACATCTCAATCCTGATTTCAAGTACACACGTATTGAAACGTATTGAATCCACACCACTGCGCGCGAATGATGTCTTTTCCATGTACTCACCACCTCTCCTCTACGTGGTCTGATGCGGCCCGGAATACGTGCTCCGCTGCTCTCCCAAAACATTTTATCCTGTCGATTGGCATACCAAATTTAAAGCATACCGAAAGGTTGCATTTCGGGTCAGTGCGTCAATAAAAGCCGCCTCCAACCGCTTCATCGCTGTCGTAATGATTAGTTCTTTGACAGTAGCACCATGTCTCCAAAGTGGCGAAACATCTGTTTGCACATCAGTACATCTCATTGGATCACCTTATTTCATGGCCACCTTGTGGGTTGTTGACAGACAACATTCTCGCAGAGTTCAGTGCCTCCCCAGACGCGCCGTTCATGTCCGTTGTGTAACCTCTGCACCCATATAGGCGAACAAAAGACTAATGGGAAAAGAGTAGCCCAAGTACCAGCGACACGCTATCCAACTTTTAATTGCCTACTCGCTCCCCATTACATGCTCCGACCCGAGTTCCCACGGGCAGTGACCCAGTCAGTCTATGCAGCTATGGGGTAGTGGAATGTGCAGTCAGGTGGAGTAGAGATCAGGTGGAGAGCCAGTGAGCCACTGAGTGCAGATTCTGTACAACTGGCCTCAAGACTGCAGAATTTGTACTCCCCTCTTTTAACCTATTCCAAAAGTTTCTAGCATGGTTCACTTCCTTTCTTACCCAAGGTTTGGTCCGTTAAAACACCCAGCATCACTAATCTCCATCTCACTCCTGAGTTTCCAACCTCAACAAAGTCGCCACCATCCCTGCACCAAATGAAGGTGCTAACACCATTGTGTGGCTTGCAACAAGCAAGGAGGCAGGGGATGAGAAAAAACCTTTAAATGGGTGGGTTTTTTTTTTGTTGGGTGTGGGACACAAGCGGCAAGGTTTGACAGTTGGTCAAGAGCTCACCACCCTCATTGATTTATGTGTGCTCCACACTGCAAAATATCTTGACAACATCTCCCTCTTGTGTACACCAAAACCACCCCCAAGGTTGTGAACAACTTGATAAAGAAGTTGGATGTGTTTGTTGGCATGGCAGTGGGTGGGAAAGTGCCCTGGGTGGTATGAAGTCGGAACCAGGGAAGGGTGTACATCATTTCACATGGATTCCATGCACATGCTTTATCACATGCTTCCTCCTGCCCAAATCACACAAATATGCCATTCACATCTGATTCCATCTCCATCCCTGGGGAAGAGTGAAAAAGATTTTTTGTGTGACAATAAACAAAAGATGATCCATGCCTGGAGCAATCACAGGTTTCCCCAAAATTGTTGCTGTACAAGTTGTGGCACAGTGTAAGCTTTGAACCAAAAAGGTTGGTCACTGACGTCATCACCAACACCCTGGGCCAAGGATTATTATGAGAACAAACGACATGTTTTTTCTTGCTACATAATGTATGCAGCTGTATATCTTCCTGACTGAAACATTTCTGAACTGTCAAGATGCACTATCATCACATGTGAGCATGCCTCAAATCTTCCAATGAGAGCATGGTGGTGTGCAAAACCAATGGGTAATGTAGGATATATGTACTGCAGGGAGGGGCCGTTGTGCTGGCATGAAGTGATAAGGGGAATTGGGTGGTTAAAATAGGTTCTTATTTCTGAACAAGTCCAACTTGGTGAATTATATGTCTGTAGTGCTATCTGTCACCCAGAGGAAACAAGTGCCACATCAAAGAGCCATTATTATTGTCACCCTCAAGGCTTCTCACTACTCACACAATGAGAGACTGGAGTGTGCAAAATGTCCACTAAGCTGAATTTGGCATATATTTCTTCTAGAGGTGAGGTAAGTGTGGTTGTCTAAAACCTGAGGTATTAATTTTCAGATGTTTTGTTGTCAAGTGTGTCAACCAGCTACATAATCAGCTTTAGTTGCTTGCTTGCAACTTGTGTACAGATTAAAGAGCACATTTGGATCTTTTTATATCTAGTAAAGAAATGCTCTACCACAACTCTAGCTCAAGCTCTTGTTACAGTACATCCAAGAACAAGCCCATATGCAGTATAAAGCCATGAATGAGTGAGTTGAGAGAGTATTATTTTTTACAGCAGTGAGTTGCAAGTTTTTTTTGGAACACTAATGCATGAACTTGAAAACTCGTTTGCTCAGGTAAATACCTGTGGCCACTGTGGACTCCAAATGGCAAACCACAAACTGCAGGCACATTTTGTGGCCATCCCAAATAGCAATATATAAACATTTGTAAACAAAGTGATTTAGTACCTAAAAGCTATCTGCTTCACCAGACATTTCTCTCTTGTGAGCAACTCTTGGCTACAGCAGACATGTGGACATCATGGGACTTGCAGCTTTTATTTGCTGCAGTTACAGGACACTGGATTGGGCAGGATTGGACTTTGAAGTCCATACTGGTGGACTTCATTCACGTCAAGGGGAGCCACACAGGAGGGAACATTGCAGAGTCACTTACAAAACTTGGAGTATTTAATAAGCTGAGTGTGGGCTTGTCTTTTCTGTTTCTGCGTTTTTGTAACCAGCTAATCTTTGACCATCAAAGTTACAATCAATCACAACAGACAATGGCAGCAACAACACTACAATGATGCATGCCCTGGTGCTCAAGGTTGGCATTGCAAAGGACTTTGATGCCGTCCAGTCCCATGTCCAGTGCCTTCCCCCCATCCTCCACCTTGTGGCCAAGGCAGGACTTGCGCAGCTGGAGATTTCATTGGTTGATGAGGAGGAAATGGCAGATGCAGTGCATGCAGACTGGGGAACACTGAAAAAGGTGAGTGCTACTGCAACTTCCCACTAATTCCATAATGTTACACCTTCCACCACAGCTGTACCAGCTTATTTTCAAGATTTGCAAGTCCCCCCAGCTGCAAGAAGTATGCCGCCCAGCTCACCAATGCCAACAAGCCCGCAAGAGAGTTGGTGGCACCTGTCAGGACATGCTGGCATTCCAACTTTGATGCCATGACCCAAGCCCTGCAAGACCGCATGGAGCTGGAAAAGCTCTTGGCAATGGAGAGAAGTCTTTGGGCATGGAAGCTGATGGATGCAGAATGGGGGAACTTGGAGACAATGAGGAAGCTTTTGCATGTACATTTGTTGACGTCTATTTTCATTCCTCATGACTGTTGACTGTTTCACGTAGCCTCTGGCATATGCCCTCACCCAGTTGGAAGCATCACAGTATCCCACCCTGTTCAAGGTAGTGCCACTCTTCAACCAGGTGATGGACTTGCTGGAGGATGCTGTACACTTTGGTGGAGACCACATTCTGGAGGCAACGCAGATGCCAATAATGGCCAAACTTTGTGAGTACTGCACAAAAATGGATGATTCAAAACTATATATACTGGCTCTAGGTGAGTGCTGAAAATTTTCAATTAAACGGTTGTGTATTGCTTTCTACTGATATGTCTGCCATTGCCAGGTCTCCACCCCTCATTCAGGCTCTACTGGATTCAAGAACAGGGCTGGGAGGCGCATGAAGTGCTGCAACAGGAACTGGATGCTACATTGGAAGGACTGGACTCAGAACCAGCAACCAACAAGAAAAATGTAAGGGATAACAATTTTGACAAAGGCTTTTATGGTGAGCGCACACAAGAGGGAGAGCTGGAGCATTATTTAATGGAGCCTAAGAGGGCAAAGGGGCAGGATGTGCCAAAGTACTGGAGATTGAAGATGGACCTCCCAGGCCTCCAGCATATAGCCTGGGGGATAATGGCAATTCCTGGAAGTAGTGTGGAGTCAGAGAGAATGTGTATTTGCCAGGTGACTTTATTTTGTGTCCGTTGTGAAGTTTGCATTACCTGTTTAACTTTTATCAAACTTCCAGGCTCAATTGGTCCCCCTTCCAACACTAAATCATCTCAAAAGTTGAAGCAGATGTCAAGTGGAATCACAACCATGGAAGAGAGCTCCCTTCATGCACTGGACGAGGCAATGGAATTGGTGGCTGCATCCAGCCAACAGTTGGGACAACTGAAAGCTGTTTTACAACAAGCATCAACCAGTACACTTGCTGTCCTATTGCTGGCACTGCTTTGTTTGGGAATGGATTGACTCATGTGGCAATTTTGCAGAGTATCAAACTATTATGCTCACTTGCAAGAGCTCAAATCTGCTGCAAGGTTTGAAGCTGATAAGCGTAATGCGGACCTTGATGAGGTGTGTTCTCCTGTGGCCAACATTGATCTGTTTAAATCCAGGAAGTGATATCTTTTGCTTCGTAGCTCAAAGAAGCCTTTCAACCTGCCTGGGAACAAGTATTCCCCAATGAGCCCTTTTGATGGAGTCATCTTGGGTTCCAATCAGAGGAGCCTGCTACAGAGCTGCGTGCCAATGGATTACTTGGGTTTCAAATGATGTCATGCTGGGCATGCAAGCACCCAAGTGAACCTCATTTTGCAATTACAACATTGTGCAAAGATCAGTTGGTTTCCACCCCACTGTGCAGTCATCTAAAACTAATGGTTTTTGCCCTCAAGTGCATATTCTTCTTTGATTGGTGTTAAGATAGCTAGTGAGTTACAAGTGATTGCTTGGAGGGGGTGCTTGTGGCAGTATGCTCTCAAAGGGGAAGACTGGTTTGATAGGGCATACCATGAGTGTGAAATTGAGTTTGACCTCTGCAGCAGCTTCATCATTGCAATGTTGGTCAGATGATTCTTTCACATACCTTTGGCACTGTTGAGAGCATATGAGGCCAAACAGGAATGGCGGAACCAAGATCATATTTGAGAGATGATCAAAAGGTTATGGAGGGATTCACAAAAGAAGTCTCAATATTTTTGCTACTTGGTCAGGTTCCACTATCATTTGACAAGACTAAGCCAATGTGGCTAACAGCTTTATCATTGGGATTGGGTACAGTGGGAAAAGTTGCATTTTTTGTAACCAATCCACGTGTTCTCGTGATTGCAAGTATTGACTTGGTTAGGAAGTTGTACTTCAGTGTTTAAGAGAAGAAAGGCATTGAACCCTTTCTGCATTCTCTCTGGCTTTGGAAGTCCATGCAATACCACCGAGACACCCCACTACTTTGAAATCAGCGTACTCTTGCAGAATCTTCTCTTGGTTTCTAGGTTTTCCTCTTGAATTGAAGTTCTTTACCTTTTCTGCTCATGTTTCTGTCTTAAGGCTTTTCAAGTACACCGTGATGTTAAACACCATCATTCAACCAACAAAACCAAGTCCCACACTCCTTCAGTCCACATTCTCGCACCATCATCTCTAATTGTGCTTTCTGGAATGGTACGATGGTTTAACACAAAAGACATTCACTCCCCTGGGAACCTCATGTCCAGCCAGAGATCGGAGGGACAGATCAATTTGCAGTGGTATTGGGAAGGATCTGGTATCGGGTTGAATTACCCCTTGGGAAGTGCAAATTACAATAAAATACAAGAATTACACCTTGAGACACGGTGCTTCTAGTTGATCGCCTCATTCCCCTTGTTTAAATCCTTTTAAATACATGTGACGAATGCCCTGCCTTGTGGTTTTGTTTGCTTTGTCATAGTCCTTGCAACATCCCATAATGAAGATTCCCAAACAGGACTTGCAGACTGCTATCTGGCATAGTTTGTAACGTGTGTCCTTGGGAGGTTTTGCCACTATTTTGACAGGCGACCGAATCGGTGCCTTGGCACCCCTACTTGACCATAACCAAGCTCTGCAATAGTTGATCAAATCAGGTGGATCACCTTGCAGTATCACCACCCATACCACTCTTTCCATCCCATGTGTTTCCCACACCTTCAGCAGATATCATGCATTTCCCTCCCAACTCGGCGAATTCGTCTCATGAGCTCCTCTCTGGTAATCACATAGTTGTGTGAATCTGGTGTGTTGTCTGACGAGGTATAGACAACGGCAGCTCCGGCTCCATGATCAGGTGCCACGAACTCGGTGCCGATAGCCACGACAATTATTACCTCTAACAGCACCACGACGCCCAGAAACTTTTCCCAGAAGGACATAAGCGTGCGCCAAGTGGAAGAGTCAGTGTCAGGGAGCGACTTTGCTGCGAACACCATTGCAAGAGTGCGCAGGCTCACGGCATAGTTGGCAAATCCGGTTGCAATGGCCACGATCTTTTCGTCAAGGGTAGGAGGTGTCATTTCGTGACTTCTTCTGGTGGGGATACCGTGTCCCTGCTATCCGCTGACTGGTTGGCGCTGATGGCAGAAGGCCCGAAATTTCGGGAAGATAGTTGGCGTGGGCGTCTTCTCTGTTTGACCAATTTCCTGTTACGTAGGTATCATATCGCCCGTACGTATGCATACTCTGCATCGCCTGGTGTGAGAGAGAGACCTGCATGATATTGGCACTTTGACCATGAATAAACAGGGTCTTCACACCAGCCATGATGGAAGCTTCGGCATTTGGCAGTTCAGGGTAATGTGGATGCACGCGATTTGAATTTGGTCTCGAAAGCCGAGATAAACCGTAAACTTCCTTGCAATTATTCCAATGGTGCTGAGACTTCGTCCCCAAAACGCAGCAATTCGAGCCAGTGAGGAAGAAAAAACGGCGTCCTTTTTCAACAGGGGGATCCAGACAGAATGTGGCGCAGAGTTGATGATGAACAGTGAGGTTGGGATGAGGGTGAGCATCATTCGAGGAGCGCCACTGGAAAGTGCTGGGGCGATGGTTGACGACAGCGACGACAGGAACATTGGACTGAGGGCCAGCACTTCTCCGCGGTGGATAAAATGAAGAACAAGGGTTACTTCAGTCTTCGTCCGAACATGATCAGCTGGTCCAACGTTTCACCTCACATTAAAGCTTGGCCGAAACAGCGCCGTCAAAAACAAAACGCCACAGCTTCCAGCAACACGCATGCTCAAGTGATCATTGCCATACGCGGGCCAGAACTCGGAAGACAGGGAGTCCGATCCACACTGCAACATGCCGTTTCAGGTCGTCAGGGACTTCGATGCCGTGCGAAGAATCCTCTTCATGCTGATGAGAGTCACCGTACAGTGAAGTGTCCAGTTCGAGCTTGATAGGAGCTAGAGTTGCAAGGTGGCAACCACGGCAAACCCCGAGACAGCGATCCATAGACTTGAGCAGGAGGAAGGTGGTGGAAAATGCACCAGCGAATCTCGAAAGGAAGTGCTTCAATTTTCTGTACCATCCCTCAGTTTATCAGAAAGTTACTGGAACTGTCTGTCTCTGATAAGGTGAATAATCCAAGACCAAGACCGAGTCCCCTCCCCACGACCTCTTTTACAGTTTGTTGGCAGGAAGAACTCAACTGAGACCAATCCACCCAAAATATCCCGTCAATTCGACGAGGAATGTCACAGAGCAGTGCAAACCCGTCCCAAATGCTTCCCTCCGAGCTACTATGGCGCATTTTCCTCCGGCTGCCACCTTCTTAAGTCCACGGATCGCTCTCCCTCGTCTGCCGCGCTTTCCACCATGCGACTCTGGCTCCCATTGAGCTTGAACTGCACGTGAGTCTGCATGAAGATCCCGACGACCACACTGCGGAAGTCTCGCGCAGCATCGATGGCAATTTTGCACTCATGCAACACGTTGCGGTTGATCGAACACGAGCGATTGCGCTGCTTCCCACCTTCAGACACGCTCGGGACGGGGGAAACAAAAGTGAACGTGTTGCTGGAAGCTGTGGTGTTTCTCTTTCAACGGCGCTGTTTCGGCCAAGCTCGTCGAGGTGGGGTGATAGACATGGACAATTCAATTTAGAGATGGGAATTGACTCCGCAAGCTTCCTCCTTCAGCGGAGAAGTACCGGCTCTTGATGCACGCTTCTTGTCGTCACTCGAATTAGCAATCGCTCCAGCGCTCTCCGTCTCCTCCCGATTGGTGTTGACACTCATCCCAACAGCACTGTCCATTACGCGCTCGGAAATATCTGTCCGTCCCAATACCCCCCTGCTAGAAGGAGACAATGTGCTTTCAACCTCGTTGGCTCAACTTGCAACCACTTGGGGAAGCTCTCTCCAAAGCCTCGGTATTTACCACAGGGATATCGGCGTATTCCTTGCTGCGTTCCAGACCCGGAGACCTGTCCACGCTTTGAAGGCTGTTGAGAAGGCGGTGATCCATTTTTTGTCACAGCCAGCTCAGGGTGTCGACCGTAACCCCATGTTTTGGACGTCTCCAGTCCCAAGTGCGGTGGGTAGTTCAACTTTTCCTTTTCTTCTACAAATGCTAATGCCCCATTTCAGCAATCTCAGCCACCGTATTTGGCTATGGCGTCTCTTTTGGGAAGTCTCCCTGGTGTCAGCAAGATTCACGTTGCCAAGCCTCCGTTTTCACCAGGAGGCATCCACTTGCAACTGCAAGATATTTTCAACGGTCTTCCTTCCGAATACAAAGCGAGAATTTCCGAAATCCTTTCTATCACTGACAGTGCTGGTGATCCCTCATCTTGGCTTTGGATCTTGCATACCCCACGGAGCAGTTTTCCTGTTGGACCACCACCAAACCCGAATCAAATAGCATGGCGACAAATTCGCAGTGCAGGTACATTCTCCCCATCAGAGAACATGTGGTTCATGGCTCCGTCCGCACTCAACCAACCTATGATCGCCGGGAATTACCTCGTCGGTGCTTTGCAGACTATCTTCATCCATGGGCAAAGCGCTGGGTCCGACTCTCTCCCAATGCAGGCTTTGAATCGAGCCTTCCTTCATGACAATGGGCTAGCTGTGTCAGACCCAATCAACGGCCGCACCAACGTCTTGCGTCGAATGGCAGGGCTTGCTCCACTTCCCCTTGCACCCGGTCAGCACCAACCAACTCCCAGCGCAAGCACGCGTGTTCAAGCTCTGACCCTAAACGAGAGAATCACAGCTTTCTGTGGGGGATTTTCCAACTGCGCCTTGAGCTTGCGTATGATTGTCCTGGTGTTTGCCGCCGAAGCGCTTCCTGAACCTGATTCGCCTGCATGGGGGTCATTGGTGCTTTTCTGGGAGCAATTTTCGAGTGTTGTGGCTGTGCCGCAGGTCCGGATCGTCGGTGCCGTTGGCTCGCAGTTCATGCGCCTTGGTGAAGGGGTCGCACAAATACATGCAACTGGGACAGGCACAGTCGATAACGGGCCAGGCGAGCGGAACGTAACCTCTGGAAGGGAGCTTGTTAGACGAATGCGCACGTTTGGGTGGGAGATGCAGGAAGCCTGTCGACGACGCGGAAAGCAGACGGGATGGGAGGAGTGGTACGGGATTGAAATGGCACAGGACAGCGCGGCTCTTGCGAGGCTGATGGGCATGTAATGCCCTTCGTGATTTTGGCAATAAAGATAGTATTCCAATAATATATTTCGTAAAGCTAACTTCCGGAGTTGCTTCGCAATAAAAGTCGAACAGCTTTCCAACTTTGTGGCAAATGCCAGATCCACTTGCGAGCCTCTGCATCACCAGCTTGAGCCAAGGTCTCTCTGTTGAACACTTTGTTTCCTTTGTTCCCTGTACTCGCCTCATATGCTCGCTCAATGTTTTGCAAGAAGTCTGTGGCGTATAAGTCCGCGTCTTGGCTGAGCTTGCCTGATACGTCCTCTCAAGGATTACGGGTCGATACTGAGAAGGAGCAAGGACGTGTTGTTGGAACTTGGAATTTTGGTGTGTTATATCATGTACATACCCGTGATCGAAAAGATGCGTATACCATGATTCGAGAAAATTACAAACAACACGAGCAAGCGAGCAAGCTAAGAAAGAAATATTGATTGTTGGAGCGAGCGTGGGTGGGTTGGGAGACAGCGGGGGGCGGAACAATCAGAGATTACCGATCACCGGGGAGAGTTGGGCACTTGCGGATGGCTTGTTATCTCACCCAGGGGATAGTTACAGTTCCGAAAAGAGTTTCGCTCATGAAAGGTAGAGTTTTTGTTGACGGCAAGCAAAGGGCTTGTTCGGGTGGCGCTGCGGAGACAGGACAGGGAGGAAAGATAACGACAGAAAGAGAAAAAGACGATCATGGGTGATGGATTGGCGGATATGAGTCTTATTTATAATGTGCACTGAAGAGAGTGGAAACGAGAGAGAAATGAACGACCTCAGGAGGCTTCCAAAAACGGACAATTTGATTGTGGTTGAGGTGCAGTGGCGCAGCGGACGCGGGAGGAGACTGTTGACCCCTCAGACATTCCCGACAGCTCCACGACGCAGACGCAGCAGGGGAACGCAGGAGATTGCGGAGAGTTGAGAGGAGAGCGGAGAGCGACGCAGGTGGGTGCAGAGGGTGAGGTGGCGGGGACTGATGCAGCGGAGGGGGAGGGGCGACGATGGCGAGGGGAGGATGGCGACGCGGGCGGGCGGAGAGGAAAGAGAGAGGGGAGAGGATGCGAGTGCGGGGGGAGGTGTGCGGTGATGGTGTGGGGGGTGACGGGAATCGGGAGAGACGGGCGCGATTGTCGCTGCAGAAGAGAAAGGAAAGACGAGTATTGCAGACACCGGGACGGGCACGCGACCTGGACGCGTCTCCTACTTCACAGAACAGAACTTGACAGTCTCCCACCCCCTGCGCAGCCATGACGACCAACAACTTCAACTTCCACGTAAACCTCCTCTTACCGCACCAACCGGACTCCACGGTCTCGCTCGAACACTCCCTGCGTGCAGCAGCTGCAGCAGTCGCCAACGTCGCGGGTCTCGCGGACGCAAAGACCCCGCTTGCACCCTCGGACTTAGGCATGCACAAGAGTTCGGAGATGACACTCATGCACCAACTCTCACCGCCAGACTCCCCGCCACCGCCGTACTCACCGCCCACACCGTCGCCGACTCCGGCACCGTCCTCGCCCGCACTGCAATCATCCTCTGCACCGCTCCGACCGCCCTCCCGTCTCGCAACATCCGCTCCACCCGTGCGAACCCCGTCCTCACTCGGAGCCCACACCGAGCTGTACACACGGTCCCGCCTCTCACCCTCACCCGCGCCTTCCCCCTCTCCCGCGCCTGGCCCGAACCTATCGCCCCGCGACCTCCCTTCTTACAAACCCATCCCCTGCCCCCCGCACATCCCCCACGTCGTGCACTCCTCCCGCCCTGCCCTCCTCGCCACCATCTCGGTCGACGCCTCGCTCTCCCTCTCCTCCTCCGGTCGCGTCATCCCCACCGGATTCTCCTCCTCCTCCTCTTCCTCCTCTGCCGCCACCACCTCGGTGCAAACATCCCACCACAACCGCCACGCCACCCCCACCACCCGCGCCCCGCTCGATTTCTGGGACTACCTGCTCCCCTCATGGCAACTCCTCGTCGTGCTCTTCCTCGTTCTGGGCCCGCCGCTGTTCCCACGGGCTCTGATAACATTCCACGTCGTCACCGTGGGGATCGTGACGTTGACGAATTATAGGAATTGTTGGAAGTGGGTCCGCGCGGCGAATGAGATTGGGAGGGAGTTGAGAGGGTGGGTGGAGCTGTTTGGGAGGGTCAAGGAGAAGGAGGAGAAAGGTGGGGGGGAGGATGGGTACGAGGATGCCTGGGGTGGGGCGTTTGATGTGAGCGTGAGTTTCTTGTCGCGGGGTGGGGAGGTGATGGTTTCTAGTGGGGCGTGGGGGGTGGAATGGGTTCCTTTGGGGTGGTCGAGTTTGAGGATGGAGAGCTGGGGAGATTGCTTGGGTTTTACTACAGCACTGGAGTCCATTGAGCTCAACCACCAAATTTGTGTCCTTTCCTTTACCATCTAACCCCATTCTCACCCCTTTTCCTCTCCCCACCCCTCCCAGCCGGCCCCCCACCCCCTGCACCACCTCCTCCTGCTCCCCAACTACAACGAACCCCCCTCGCTCCTTCGCCGCACCCTATCCCACCTCGCCTCTCACCCCCCCTCCCTGCGATCTCGCTACATCGTCGTTCTCGCAATGGAGGAGTCCGAGAAGGGCGCAGAGAGTAAGGCACGGAGGTTGGTGGAGGAGTATGGAGGGGTTTTTGGAGAGGTGTGGGTTACGAGGCATCCGAGGGGGGTCGTGGGGGAGGCGGGGGGGAAGCATAGTAATAGTGAGTGTTTATGGTGTTTGGGGGAGGGGGTGGGGGTTGTTTATCCTGCGATGTATATTGCTCACACGTGCCTCAATCAACAGCAAACTGGGCCGCCCGCTCATGCACCCGCGAGCTGCTCCTCCGCGGAACACCGCTCGCCCACTGCGTCCTGACCATCCTCGACGCCGACGCACTGCTTCCCTCTTTGTACATCCCCGCCCTCGAACGCGCCATGTTCCCCACCACCACCTCCTCCACCACTGCGGCGCACGACCCCTACCACTCCTACTACTGCCCCCCGACCTTCTTTGGTCGCAACTGCCACGACGTGCCCGCGGTGGTGCGCGCGACGGATAACGGGTGGTGCATGATGCACGCGCAGAACCTCAAGACGGGTGGGGGGGTCATGTTCCCGTGCTCGAATTATTCGGTGCCGGCGACCTTGATGGAGAAGGTTGGGTATTGGGATACGGGGTTTGGTGAGTGACGGGAGGGGGGGAAACGAAAAGGGGATAAGGCAAGGGGAACTGATTGGTTTTACGTTTGGGGAAACAGATGCGATTGGTGAGGATATGCATATGGGCCTCAAGTGCTTGTTCGAGAGCGAGACCAGAGCGAGGGGTGTACCTGTCTGGTGAGTCTGATCTCAAGCCGCGGCGATTCCAAGGTGTAACTTATCCCCCACCCCGCTCCACCCAGGGTCCCGATCAACTGCTGCAACGTCCAAGCCGCGACATCCCTCGGCACCGTCTACGCGCGCTGGACCCAAGCCGTGCGGCACTACTACGGCCACGCCGACCTCGCCTACGTCCTGCGCCTGACGTGGAAACAGGTCCGCGAAGGTGTTGCCGACTTACTCACAAGGCGGAACGACGGGCTCCCCACGGCGGACGGGAAGAAGACCGACCGGGAAACCGCCCCCGCCGCGCCGACCCCGTACGACCCGCCCGCCGGGGACCCGCTCTCCCCACGCGCCGTCCTGCCCGCGTACAAGCGTAACCCCGGGTGGTGGGCCCGCCTTGGCGCCAAACTGGTCGCCGTGGCCGCGCTCGCCGAGTCCCACTTCATGCCCTTCCCCGTCGTCGTGCTTACCGCCTTTACTGGCCCGCTCCTGGACCTCTGGGGCGCGCGAGCCCATCTCGCCGACTCCCCTGGCACGCTGTGGATGTACGACCGCCTTCCTTACCTTGCCTTTGCTACCGCTGCACCCGGGTTGTTGAACTTCGCGTACTATGAGGTGTACCACCGCGTGGTGTACAACCGGATGGAGGAGATGGGCGCCGTTGAGAGGAGTTGGACGCATGAGGCGCGCCCGAGGGATTGGGGCGATTTGGTGGATTATTTGGTCAGTCCGTTGTCGGCGTTCTTCTTCATGGTGAGTTTGGAGTCGGTGGAGAGTGAGGTTTCTGGGAAAGAAGTGCTAACGAGTGATGTTTGTGTGATTCCGTAGACTCTTCCTTCCTGCACTGCTGTGCTCAAGCGGTTCTGGACTGCCGGAAAGACGCAGGAGTACATCGTCGGGCAGAAGGAGCTCAAGAACAAGAACTGATCCCGCCGCCTGTCGCGCTGGACAGACGCCACCCAAGGGCGCTGATTGTCACCATTCATCTCTTTCCTTTCCCATTTTTTCCTATTTTTGCTTTTCTTTTCTACCTCGAGTTTGAGTTCGTCACCATTCATGCTCGTACGCATTCATGTCGGCCTCCGCGAGAGAGCGCTCGCGGCGCTTTGTACCACACTCACATCTGAGTACTTCCTGTTTGTTTTTTTCTGATATGATGTGGCATTGGTGTGAGTTGATGTACCGGATACTATGTCGTATCGGATGGGCTGTACGTGTGATCGGTGGAGGGGGGAAATGAGGTGGGAGAGATTGAGAACATTGCTTGCATTGGCGGAGGTGGAGGGCAAAAAGAGCGTACTTTATGGCTTTTCTATTGTGCATGAAATTTAGAAAATAAGGTCGGATGGTGTGTGAACTGAAATGGCCCCGAAGAGGGGTGTATTCCGTTCATGAATTGTGTGAGAATGTCACCAAATTATGTCGCTCCAAACCTTCGAAAGAGCATCTCGTGCGCATCTTCCCCGGCAATGTCAGTCTCACGGCATCGAAAAGCCTTCAGTTTCGGATGTTCCACAAGAACTTTCATTTGCTCCATCTGAATTCTAGGTTGTAAACCGCTCACTCGCAAATCCTCCAGGAGGAAAAGCCTTCGGACAGCGTTCGTCAGCTCTACCGCTGACATTTCACCAACGCTTTGGAGGATAAGACTCGTCAGGCGAGAGCAAGTGGAGGTGAGGATTTCGCGGGAAGTAGAATTGAAAAGGGAGCACACTTCTAAAGAGAATTGTCGCATTGTCGAATGTTGCCAAAAAAAATTGACGCAGAGAGTCCTGCTTCTGGGGGAACCCCCTCTCTGATTTCCACGAGTGGCTCACAGTTGGTAAGAGATGAAGTTCGTCCAGTGGTGGAAGGTGTCGTCAGCAAGGAACAGAGGGTCCTGCCTGGGACTTCGTCGGTATAGTCGCCAAAATCGTGCGCAAATGTGTATATGCTGAATGAGCGGATTTGTCGACATTGCTCCGAAATTTGTTGGTAAAGTCTTTTCGCAAGGTCCAAACCTTCTGTTCCATTATCCACCTCCAGTGACAGAGACACCATGTTTCGCCAGTCCATCCTATCTAAAAACGTTTCGATATGTGCTCTTGAGCTGAACGTCCAAGATAATTGCCATTGCGACTCTACTCGAAATTCTGCGAACGAGAGACTCTTCAGGTGTCCAAACTGACTTAATATTCCAGAAAACAGAATCTCGCGATCTTAGTCTGTCCACTGGTGCATCTCGTTCCCTGAGTCAAGGACATTGTCGTCAATTTTCCGTTCTTTGATTGTCAGATGCTCCACGCTGCGACACTTGGGGAAACTCCCCAGAAAATCCACGAACACGTCGTTAAAGTAATCAGCGTTGATTGACACGCGATACGTGACTTTGGTGACTGATGTCGTACAGCCGAGCTCTGTACTTATAGCGTACTTCCAAGGATCCTTAACTCCATCGCACAGAATCGTCGTAATGGGAAACGCTGATATTGGCAAAAGCCGACCGTGGACTCCCAAGACCTTGCCAGAGCTCTTGTTGAGCCACCATCTTTTTCGAATGCTCATCTTGTCCAGATCGATCGTCGCCCAAAGTCTTCGTCGGGCGCTGTTGCTCCAAGTCACACTGAAGTCGACTACATCTTGAACATCAATCTCGCCGATGTTTCCGCGCCAGTCGCTAACGAGACATACGTGACAGCCATCACATCCTTCAACTCCAATTGCTTCACGATGGCATCGAGCACCTCTGGGGGTACACGCCTGGCTGGCGATGTCTCGAGTGCTTGCAAATACCTTTCGGGATACTTCATCTGCTCCGTGATGTGTCGCTGTACCTTTTAGATTGCGAGCAATGAACACCAGCATAATCCTGCATTGACGTGCGAGTTCCTTTCTCACACCACATGGCGCATAACCACACGCTAACTTGAAAACTGTGCGCTCATCTCAATACAGGCTGATTTGCCTTCTTTCACGTCCCACTAACTACTGGCAAGGGGCAAAGTACGGGTGCGACAAGTCTCACAACGATTCCTTTGCTACCACTTACCAGCTTAAGTCTATTCTATTGCATACACGTTCTTTACGTCCAAATTTGTCAATCAGACTCTCTAACATCCCAGAACTCGCTGCCATTTCAGAATCTCACTGAGTCCATATTCGAACCTGAATCATTCCCCTACCGACCACACTCATGGATTCTCGTGGGAATCACCTGATTACAGATAAATATCACTGGCTCCGACGTGCCGCTCCCCCTTTGTCGTCAAAAGTCAGGTGAACCGGTACCAACAGCACCATCCACGCGGAGTCAGCTAAGCCCGCGCATCGTCAGCGGGACCACAACGTGGCAGACGATTGATGGCGGGACGTGCTAGACAGTAGTCCCGAATAATCGAGGATGATGGATTCGATGGGAATGGCCCAGATGGGGATGGGACTGTTCCCTTTTAATTTTCAGTTGATTAGTAAGGAACATAATTTAAACTTATCGGTACTGTGAACTAAATCTACATAAAGAACCCTGTTTTCTTATCTCCCAAGAAGCGCGACTCGGTGGTGCAGTTGTGAAGACTTCACTCTTGCGATGAGGGCTTGGCCTGAAGCAAGAGTTCGAACCGCAGTGCCGGCCAAAAGATGTTCGCCCTTCTTTTTTTTTTTTTTTTTTTTCATTTCCAAGTTCTATTTTCTGTCACTCACTGCTGTAGCGTCTTGTGAATTGCGGAGCGAAGAAGATCGAAACACACTCAAAACGGTGGCGACCTGTTGAGAACCCAGACGGAGCGGCTCCTGGGTGCTCAAAACATACAGAACGCACCTTGGTTGTACTTCCAAGCGAAGTGCACCGTCGTGATGAGTCGACAATCCACTGGGTCCAAGATAACAATCTGGGGCGTCGGCTAAATGAGGCCATGCCAACAAATTTCGCCATGCGTTTTGTACTCTCCTCCCATCCATCGCATGTTCTGGTCCATCTTCTTCTCGGTCGCCCGTCGCCAACGTACCAGAGGAGGCGTGGTCGCTATTGTGGTTCTCTCATGAGAGGTGATGTTGGAGCTGTTGGGGGGGGGGGCACAGTCACGTGTACAGCGCGAGTGCGGACGCAGGTGATCAGGTGATGATGGCAGTTAGATGAGGGCATGTGTGTGATGCAGGGTGACTGTCAGCGTCGTCGCCGCCCGTGACTCCCATTGGAGGATGAGGCGGGCACGCTGCTGGCCCCTCCTTCGCCTTCATCCATTACGACATTTGCCCAACTGAAGCTACTTACGTTAATGGGCGCCGTTTTCAGGGGTTGGTGACTTTGTCCAACCATGCGTGCTGATGGTCATTCTTGGTGACATGTAAAAAGGACCATGTCGGGCGGAGCTCGTGCGGAACGTTTTGTCGCAGACTCTGAGTGGGTCGAAAACGAACTGCAGCCTCAAAACATGTTTAAACATAAAAAAATACCCGCCTGACTGGCCACATTCATGGAAGCCCAATGCAGTCATCACGTCGCGTGGCATGAGCAGTATTGACGTCATGACTTGCGCCAATTCCCAAAACAGACCACAGTGTCGTTGTGGTTCAATAAAAAGCATCATTGGTTTACAGTGTTGTCGTAAAATATCCGCGAGACTCCGCGAGCACGCTTTTGACAACACTGGAAGTAATCACATATGAAAATTGAATAACACACTTTCAAACAAAAACAAGGTTCCTAATGCGGTACGGGCACTTAACTAAGCATTCAAGCACAGTGAGTACTATTGGGCAGGTGTGATGGCTCGTATATGGGATGAGCTTCTTCCGCGTTCTTCCTAAACATGCCTTTTCCAAGCCCAGACCCTCGGTGGCTTAAAAAAGAACCACATAGGCAAAATAAGCTCAAACAGGAACCAAAATATTTGCGTGAGCGCGTATTCACGGAAGCTGAACGTGGTCGCAACATGAGCCTACATGGGGTTATGACCTGTGCCAATGCCCACAAAAGTCCGGATTACTTTATGAGTGCGGCAAAACCATTCTCCGTATACAGTAAGGTTACAGAAAATGCGAGATATTCTGCAAGTGCGTGCGTGAAAGCAGTGAAAGTCATCGCAATCAAAATGCAGAATACCCTTACAAAACACACTGAAGAGCCCCAATATCATCAAAATACTCTACCACACATGGCGTGAGCAATGACGGCTTGTAATGTGGTCCTGGTGCCTCGTTTGTGTGGTGGGCACTGGACTGTTCCCCCTTCCCAGATCAAGCTCAGACTCTCATTGGGTTAGAAAAGACGTGCATTAACAAAATGCGCTTAAAATTGAAAGTGAAATAACCGCCTGAGTGACAATAAATGGAAGCCCAACGTTGTCGCCACGTTGCGCAGCGTGATGCAGATTTGACGTCATGACATGCGCCAATGCCCAAAACAGCCACAGCGCTGTTACGTCAGCGTAAAACCGATCATCGGTCTACTTGGTGGTCGTAGAAAATACGCAAGACTCCGCAAGTGCGCTGTGGACAACATCACATTGAGAGTTGTGTAAAACACTTTCAAATGAAACTGAAGGCACCTAATGTGGTACGGGGACTTCATTCAGCATTAGAAACACATTACGATCGTGCAAAAACTCGTATGAGACGTTCGCAAGCGGTACACGTGCTGTGCTATCGAAGTGCAACGTTCCAAAAGAAAAAAGGTTGAGTGTGACGTCAGTCGTCGTGACTTTACCCGCTCTTCACGTGAAGGTGCACGCAAGTGCTTCACAACCTCTTGTGTTTTCATACATTGCTTTCACAACTTCACAATTTTGTCTCGGTGATCTGAATTCTATACCAAAATTTACACAGCCACCTGCATCCCATCATATGCATGAACTTGGATGTGTGCAAAAGTTAAAATAAATGTGGTCCGCATAGTGATGTCTGGATGTAGGGTGATGCTTCACATAGTTTTGTTCACGTCATACCGATTGTCGCCAATTGCTGAACGTAGCACCACTAGCTATGTTGTGATCGGACATAATTTACGATTAAATGTCTTGGGTCTAGACCAGTGCCCCTCACCGAAAGGCAACGCGTGCGACTCCAGTTGCGCGAACATATTCCATCAGTCATCACGTCCAAGACCCACACTCACTGTCCGCAATCTGGGCAGAGGGACACGGATGCGCAATATTAAATTAAGTGCACAGCGCGCGAGGGCACGTGGACAGATGTCTGAGAGGTGATAGCCGCTGGGGTTGCACGTATACCACAATGACAACAATTGGAAGCCATTTCGCAATGACGACAGTACAAGTTAACGCACATACCGTCTTTCGGGGAACTCGATGCTTGGACGAAAAATCGTGCAGTGACGTGGCCCATTCTGTTTCGTAGAGTTTCTTGACTGATCATTCAAAATTGTATTTTTCTTCGCGACAAATTTTACATATTGCGTTATCCCGGATCATCACAACCATCCTCACCATCCCCTCACTTCTTCCCCGCCAACTTCCCCGCCTGGGCGACCTGCGCAAAGTCGACCACATGCTCGCCATCAACCTCGATCCCGCCGCGCTCAACGACGGTCACGTTTGCGTTCTTGCCCATGTATATCCCTTCGCGGGTCAGGGACCAGATCACGATCTGAAGAATGATGATGTTGGCCGCCATGAGACCAAAGTTGATCCAGTGCCCGCGGATGTAGAGGGGCGCGTCGTCGGGTTGGTAGACTTGGCCACCGACGATGCCGCCTGGCGGAAGGGGGGTGGAGTGCGTGGGTTTGGGATGGGGATGGGATCCGTAGGTAGCGCAGCGATGAACGTACCAATGTTACTCATTGAAATGATGAAACCGGTGCGGAATGCGGTTTTGGTGGCGCCTGTTGTTGACGTGGCGCCGATTCCGATCTGCATTGGTGGAACTAATAAACATGAAGTGGATGAGCACCTCAATGTGCCAAGGCCAACCACTCGCCACCTCCCAACTCACGTCCATTATAAAAAATTGACAGATACAGCAACCCATACCTCCCATACTGCGACAAATAAGGCTGGATTGTTCCCAAGAGGGCCCACGCTACAAGCACGGGAAGAGCACACACGAGACTATGGTATACTTTCTCTTGGTAGCGGTCGGATGACCAGTTTCTGTGTGGGAAAGGGGCGCGGTGACGGGGGAAGGGGAAGCCGTGGACGGGAAGGGAAAGGGGAAAGGGGAGACTTACATGTAGAAGTTCCATGCGTGGCCGATGAAGTCGATGGGGACTTTGATCAGGAGGGCGGTTGTGGAGACGAACCCCATCGCGCTGATGACCTTTCGAACACGAGGATGAACGATACCAGTTATCGCACCGTCGCCACCTCAGCTCGCGCCGGCCCGCCCTCCCTCCACTCAACTCACCTTCGGCAAGAAAAACGCCAACCCATAATTATGCACCGTGATCAAAAACTGTGCCGACGCCAGTGCGTACATCCTCCAATCCCTCAGGAGCTCCGCGATCTCCTTCCAGTTCATTTCCTTGGCCACGAACGAGGGGGCCGACGGGGGTAAGCGGCCCACGACGATGGCCCGTTCGTCGGAGTTGAGGAAGGTGGAGGTTTGGGGGTAGTCGGGGAGGACGAAGTAGGTCGCGATGCCGAGGATGGAGGAGGCGATGCCTTCCTGTTAGGGGTGGGTGGGTGGGGAGTGGTGAAGGGGGAAAGGGGAAGTGGGTGGGAAGGGCGTGGCTCTTACCAGAATGAAGAGCCTGAATCGGTGACACAACCATTGCGGTTCGATCAGTCAATATTGCATGATGTTATCTCTTCGACGTTAAAAAGCTCACCATCGCCAGCCCGTAAGTCCGCCCACACCATCCCTGCACGAACGCCAAAGTTTCACAAAGACACTCTTTGCAGAACCCGAACAAGGCCAGAGACTCACATGTACGCAATGCCATAAGCTATGAACCCAGAAAACGCCGACATCATGCCTGCGCCTGCGAACATGTACGCCACGCGGGATCCGACTGTGGGATGTCGTTGCATATGAGCAAAAATGGCAACCAATCGCATAAATGAAGATCAATTTGTACCTTCATATTTCTAGTGAAGTGGATGGTAGTGAGAGTCAGAACCGCGGAGATCTTACAGAGAGGAGGTGGAAGGCTCACCTTGAACCAAAACGTCAAATACAGCGCCGCGCCCGGCGTGAACCCAGCTTCCATAATCCCCAGCAAGACGCGGACGGCGATCAGGCCTGCAAAGTTGTGGACGGCGCCCATGACCGCCTGTGATGATGCAATTTGATCAGCTACAGCTGGGCCAGTGAACCCGATCCCCTACTCACGGCGATGATTCCCCATGTCGTCATGATGCGTGAGATCCAGACTGAGGGGCTTGTTTTGGTGATCATCATGTTCTGTCGGGAGCATGAGTGGCGCGCGAGGTAGTAGGATTGATTCATTTCGACATCAAACGATGAGACCACTTTCCAGCCCCACACGCCAGATACCAGTGGACACTCACACTCGGAATCTCAAAAAGCACGTACCCAAAAAAGAATGCACTCGTCGCCCAGTTCAGGTCGCTCCCGTGCATCCCGAGCTCTTCCTCAAGGCTGTGTCCGGGGGTTTCTTTGTTCATGATGGCGGCTGTGGGTGTCGTGGAAGAAAGGAACGGTGGTGTCAAAGGTGGACAGAGTAGGGATGAGGATGCTGAAGCTTACCGGATCCGATGTTGGTTCTGTCGATCTTTCGGACCGGAAGGCCCAGTCAATAATGGCGTTTCGTACATATCCGTGAGCGTGTGAGAACTTACTCCTACGACCATGTAGCACACCATCAACCACGGAATGAGCTTCCAGTTGACTTTGTTCATGACCTTCCGCTCCTGTTGTTGTTCCAAGGCCGACAAAGCAACGTCAATTAAGAGCCCGTACTGCGATCCGTGCAACAATGGCACCCAATTGCAACGCACCTCCTCGTCCGTCCATTCCTTCTTAACATATCCCGCTTCGGAATCCTTCAAACGAGCCACACGTCAGCTAATCTTCTCTCAGTGTCAGGTGTCAGGAGAAAACTGCGCAACCTTTGATTCGACAAAGGGCACTTGAGTCTCGCCCTTGGATGCCATCGCCCGTGCCGAGTGTCCGAGTGACGCTGGGAAACAGTCTGTACCCGAATCAGCCGCGCGTGGAGCAACGGTGCATTGGTGGGAGTCTCGGTGTCTTCCCGTGTCCTAACCGGTGTCCTTTCTGGCACCCTTACCACCCTAAGCGGGGTGTTACGAGTGTTGACCAACGTGCGGGGAAACGAAATGCTCCAGTTTGCAATATCACACAGAAACAATTGAATTATTTGCTCGAGGTAGCGGCATCGCTTTCTGAAGTGTGCTTGAGTGCAAGACATTTGCTCCATTTACACCTGCTAACCTCCATTCTCTCCCGAGAAACTTGATTACATTCACTCTCTGTCTCCCACCCTGCCTCCAAGGCTGGTCTGTCCTAACAGCACCCTCGAGAGATACGCACTGTTCGGTCGATGAAAGGCCCCGACATCCGTACTGTCCCATGCAACACCGCTTGATACACAGAATGCGCTGTACTCGTATGACGATTTGTCTACGCGCGCACTGCATCTCTTCCCCGTCTGGCAGCGCTCCTCGCGATGCGATCGCGCGTGGTTCGGTGCGGAATGCCAAGGAGGAGCGGTTGAGGGAGACAAGGGTGCTGGGAGAGCACGTCGGAATTTGGCCGTGGGGACACCTGGGCAGAGGAATATGACCTGTGAGCAGGCGAGCTATAATCGAGAGGTGGTTATGTCTTCCGTATCCTCGCATAAATTGAGCGGGTGCGACCTGGTGACGAGGTGGTGGGGTGATTGAGAGCAGCGAGCTTCTTGCTCGCTAACGTTGCAGCTGGGAGAATGGGGTGATGCGAGACTGGATTTGGGCTCTTCCTTTGATGGTTTGATGTATATTGTTGGGTCTCAAGTTATCAGTACATGAGCAGTGTAAATGAATGTTTGGATGGCGTAAAAGGTTTGTGCTGCGAGCTGGATTCCAGAAAAACGAAAAAAAAAAAAAAAAAAAAAAAGACCAGAAGGTGGAGGAATACACACGCAGTGCTGGCTCTGAGGTGCGGATGGCAGATGAAGCAAAGAGGAGTGCCTTAATTTCCCACCTGGCCTCCCTCCCCCCTCCCCCCCCGCCACACCGTTATTAACAAAATATTACGGAACAAAACCACACTTCAATCGTGATGGCTTGCAGGAGGCACTTGAACACTATTGTTTGTGCGGCATTGAATGGATGTGCCTTTTGGTACACCTCTTCGTCGCCAAAGTCGATCACATTGGACCCCTTGCCCACGACACGGACAGCCCTTCTGTGCACTTGCAAAAATGTTTGCAGGAAGGGATGTACACATCCGCGAGATAATTATTTTTGTGGCGGCTTGATTTGTACCCCTCGGGGCCACCCTTGTCGCCAAAACAGAAGAGAGATTGTTAGTCACCACGCCTCACCTCACTCTAGTTCCAATCAATCAACGCGCACCGCATGTTTTTGGACGTCTGCTCAGTCAGGGACTCGTCTGTGGGGTGCAAGGTGACGTCAGCACGCATCGCAAACAAAGTGTCATTGGACACAAGAGCACCAGGATCTACATACGCGTTGACAGTTAGATGGAGAAAGTCTTTTTACTCTACAAAATGTCTGAAAATGACCCCATGTTCAAAAAAACAAATGTTACCGAACTGAACCACGTTTCACAGCCGTCATCGCACACAGGAAGTGGTTCGTATCCCCTAGCACTTTTTTGGTGTGTGGCCTTGCATGGATGTACCTATTCGTACATATCCCCCATCGTCCTCAAGGTCGATTACAAACACCCCCGGTCATTACGTCCACCCCTTGCCCACGACACGGATAGCCTTCCTGTGCACTTTCACAGACGCTAGCAAGGAGGGCAATGCACCTGCGCTTGATAATTATTTGTGGTGGTTTGGTTTACTCCCCCTTGGGACCACCTCGTCACCAAAAGGTGTAGGTTTGAGCCACTAGTCACTTCACATTACCACACTCTCGGCCCAGTCACTGCACCCCGACCACATATTTGAGACGGCTTTTTTATCGCCTTGCTGTCCTCCTGCGTCAGCAGGGGACTAGGGGGCTGCAGGCTGATGTCAGCAGTCTCGTTTGGCCTTCGGAGACAGTCCTGAAAGGAAGGTAGATCACCAGACAGTCAGTCACATTTCCATAGATTCTAAGATACAGAGAGATTTTTTCCTTACAAAACGACCCCTTGTTCAAAAACCAAAATGTTACTTCACCAATCCACGTTTCACCATGGTGACGGCACACGGGAAGTGGTTCTTCTCCGAGAAACCTGGTTTTGTGTGGCCCTGCGTGGATGTGTCTTTCGGTATTATGTCGCCAAAGTCCTCAAAGATCAACCCCAGCCGATATATAACGTCCTCATAGGCCCCAATCGATCACTCGGCTAACGTGTGATCTTCCTTGAATGCATTATCCCACGACATGGACAGTCCCGCTGCTCACTGGAGTAAACACTCCGAAGAAATTGTTTGCACTCGCGGAAGATCAGTTTTGTGGCGTATTGGTGAGGCCCCTTCAGGGTGACTTCGTCAATAAGAGCGTACATGAATTTGCACTGCAGATAGTCACCTCACCAGAACGAGACTCGGGTTCCAGTTACTTTGCGCGCACCACACATCTTGGGCAGCTTCTTTTTGGTCTTGATGTCCATCCTGCATCATAAAGTAGGTACTAGATAGGGAAGCTGATGTCAACTTGCAGCGTTGAGCGGTGATAGTGTAAAAGGACGCTAGACAGTCTGTACATGCTGAATAACCCTCGAATAGGCAGCTTCTTTGTTGTGGTTTTTGTGGTTCTGCGTTACCTGGTCTTCCAAGTGTCGCGTTATCACCAACGACTTTCTTTGTTGAATTAGTGCTACTCCGACACACCAGCACCTGTATGTGCTTTCTGCACGGTCAGCAGTTGTGATATGGACGAAAATAAGGAATGATTTTTTTGTATTGGTGCGGTTTGGTCTCTCGTGAGGCAACATCATCCCCAATGACGGCAGCATCTCAGTTTGACTCCACACCATACAACCATTCTTGTTATCACTCGCGCTCCACAATTTTGGACCGTTGCAAGCACCGTCGGGTTCCAGATATTGGACCACAGCGGGAAGCGTCAGGTTGGGAGTTTGGAACTGAGTCAGTTCTTCATTCATGATCAACAATTTCTTCACCATCCCATACTGCCAATGTTGAAAAGGAGAGAAATGAACTTTAGACAGCTGTTTCATTACCTTGATGTCCGCCCTGCCTCACATAGTGGGGTACTAGTAAGGGTTGCCACTTGACGTCACTTTGTTTTTGAGTTGCACCGGTTTGTGCGTAATCATTGGCGCTAAACCTCAAGGGAATGACAAGGGAGCACAGATGTACTGTTGACGGGTCTTCTTGGCCAGTTTGATTGCATTGCGTCCGTCGGGACGGGTTCTTTGTGGCCCAGAGCACTGACGCCTTTATCCTCCGCATCCGTACTGCCGACTTGAATGAAAAATTGATGATCATTGTCTACGTTGACTGCTGCTAACATGGGCGGTAATTCCGAGGGGACTTCTTTTAAGACGTCATCTCCAATTTTCAGGACCGCATATCCGCTTCACGCTACTCACGCTCAAGTCTAAACAGACAAGAAGGTACCGCATTATTTGAAATCAGCCTGAGAGCTGGTGGTGTAGTTTCCCTCAAACAGGTCTGAAAACCCCGTCCGGGTTGGCATCACTTGTGCATGATGCAGAGTTCTCAAACAGTCTCGTTGCACACTGGCGTTTTCACTCCCAAGGAGGTGTTTGCGCTTGCGGAAGATCAATTTTGTGGTGGTTCGTTCGTCCCCCTCCGGGCGACATAGTGGCCAATTTTCAGCCTTTAGACACCTCGTCTCACCACACTCTTGTTCCAGTCACAAGACAGTAAACGTCTTTTGGCGGCTGCATTACCGCCTTGAAGTCGACCCTACCTACCCCACAGTCGCCACTGTATTCTTCAACGCCGTCCTCTGGTTATGTATTCTGGCGACGCAACACGGTGAAGGGGTGCTCACCAACTTATCAGGTCCCCGCAAGAAAAGTTCTACACACTTATCATTTTGGCCGAATGCGCTGCCGTCCGATGTGGCTGAACAGCCTTTCGTCCACGACCGAGCTCCCATCTTTTCAAGGGGCGTCGTTTTACGTTGTTGAACTCTAGTTGGTTCTGCTGCAAGAGTATGATGCGTGTCGAATGTGAGTCGTGTGCCCTGGGGTTTGACCAAACCAAACTCTATGGTCGGAAAAAAGTGTTGCGGAAGTCATCGCGAGACCAGGGCTCGTGGGTAATCCGACCTTTTGTTACAGACCCTGTTTTGAAAAAACGACATCCTGGTAGAATTCGAGTGCTGTGGACGCCAGCTTTATTATCCGGATCAAAGTCCACCTGAGTCCTTCCAATGCGCCAACAACACCAACTGCAACCGTTCGAATCATACCTTGAATCCGGCCTGCAACTGCACACCGAGGAGGATGGCGCCGTTCTTTGGATTGGTTCGTGGAGAATCGGATTCCATATTCCGGGACCTCGACTCTCCGGACTAACCACCTCATCTGCGTCACTCCCACCGCGATGCAGTATTCAACCGCCCCGATAAGATGAACGCCGTGAACTGGAAGCTGTCGACCGCGTTGCAATCCATATGCGTTGCGTTTCCGGTTTTGGGTTTCGGTCCTGGTCCACTTTGGTGATCGATGGGTTCCGCTGACACGCCGTGGGCTGTTAGACGCGTTGATGCTGAACCGCACGTCAGGGTGGTGGTGTTTGCTGGCAACGGAAGGAATTTCAGCGCGGGGTGAGTCGACCTCCTACCTCCTCGTGGAGCTCTTATTCGCGCGCGCTAGATGTACAACTGAACAAACTCGCTCCAGACTTGACTTCACGGGCTCCGACAAGGAAGTCACCGACGTCCCTGGCCCGTGATTCTAGTTGCAGAGGAATTGGAGTTTTGTTACGCAGAAAGTCAAGGTATCGTCGGTCTTCTATCTTGGACTTGGATCACCAGGCTAAAAAAATTAGGCAGGGACTGACACAAGCGACGATTGCCTGCGTGCATGGGCCGCTGACGGGTCTTGGGCTTGCGACGGCGCTGTCGTGTGACGTCCGGGTGAGTCATCCAGCAGCCACCTTTGAAAGGCAGTTAGAACTTTGATTTCACCCCACCGCGCCGCCGACCCCTCCCAGATCGCCTCCCCCACCTTCCGCTGCTCCATCGGAGCCAACCGCCTCGGCCTCTCGGGCGGTGACATTGGCCTCTCCTACCTCCTGCGCTCGCTGTGCGGGTCCAGCAATGCCAACGTCCTCATGATGACGCATCGGTGGATGGACGCGGGCAAGGCGCTGAGGACGGGGTTGGTTTCTGAGGTCGTGGAAGAGTCGGAGGCGGAGGGGGAGGAAAAGGGGGTGTTGAGGGAGGCAGGGAGGGTGATGGCGAGAGATAGTGGGTGTTGCGTCTCAGCAGAAAAGTGGGGGAGACTGAATTGGGCTAATGGTGAACGGTTTTGTGATAGTGCTTCAACTGACACGACCGGGCTTATTATACACCAAACAACTCGTTCTTATGACTGAGGTGCGTTTCTGCGATTCTTCAAAGATCTTCTTGGCGCGACCGTACTTGAACTGTTTTCATCCATCACAGAGTAACGCCATCCTGCAGGCCGCCATCATCGCGTAAGTACCATCAACATTCGCCTTTCGTTCGCTTCTCTGTCTTGAATCTCACTCCAACCCGTCCCTTACAAGCGAGGACGCCGTCCAAATGGCCACGGCCGGTGAACCGGAGGCGCAAGCGTACGGAGCGGCGTTCAGGGGGAAGATTACAAAGGGGAGACCACCACCCAAGTTGTAGTTGGCAGTGCGAGGCAGTGCGGATGTTTGTTTGGCCGAGAACTAATGTGTTTGTCCGAGATGATCTTGGGAAAACAAAAACATGTTTACGGGGACCAAAACAAAGTTTTTGTTTTTGCAGGTTGTCAATGAAGCTTTGCGGTTTTCATTCAGCTGTTTGAGATGTCAAGTGTGTTAGCTTGAAGAGTGAGTGGCGTTTCCTCAACAAAGGTCTCACAAACGGTTGAAGCGAACGCCAAGCGACCCAATCGGAAAACGGTCGCTCTCACCACAAGGCCTCGGCGAGATGGCGCTGCATCACATATTCCAGTGTATCCCGATACAAAACAGCGAGCTCAATCCACTCTCTTCCAAACTCGGACGAGATTAGTGTTCAGACAGGGTGGGACCTTTTCGGGGTTTGAGGCGTCCGCCTGGCCAATGTGGCGCCGCGATAAACATTCCACCTATCTTCGGCCAATCTCGGATACACAGTCCTTGGCACTTATTTGCGCACTCGTCCCGGTCAGCGCACCTACCCTCCCCTCGCCGTCACTCCCCCCACGATGCTCCCAAGAGCACCCGCACTCCTCGCGCTCGTTACCCTCGTTTTGTCGGGTCTGGCAAACCTGATCCTTGCGCAATCCACATTCACTGCCACAAACCGGATCCTCCTACTCACCACTCCCGGAGGCGGAGAGGACGGTGCGATCGCTGTTTCTCGGGACAGTTACTCTCCACGCGTAGTCTGACCTCGCGGTGTCTCCCCGCCTGCACAGCACCTCTCACAACCTTTGCGTCGTACGAGCTCCAGTACGATCTTCTCGTAGTACCAACAACGGGACTTGCAGGGGATCTTCCGCTGCTAGATGCGAACGGGAGACCCAAATATAGTTTGGTTGTTTTGACAAGCGGACAGCTGCAGGTACGTATTCCCGCCGTTTTGAAACCAACCAAAGCAAGAAAGTGATACGACACTCGTATCAGGCTTCTGTAAATGGCGTCTGGCAGTCACTGCTGACCACTAGCCAGTGGGCGTACGTGAGTTGGTGCATGGATATACACATTTATGCTCGGATACAGTGGCTCATGCTCTTGGCGTACCAAACCTGCCCCGTAACTAGCTCGAAGCTTACGAGGCCAAATACGGCGTGCGCCGAGTTACCCTCAACGACACCCCCCTTCCCGCCGACGGGACCATCGTCGCCAACACTGCCGTGTTCGGCACCAGCGCCGTGCAACCCATCTCATTCAACGCGTCCTATGCGTCCCTCGCCCGAGTCAACCCCGGGGCCTCTATTTCGAACCCGGGATTGTACCATTACCCTGCCACGGCGTATACACCGATGCCTGCTGATATTGCAAGCGTCGTGCCGGTGGCGTACTTTGCGTCGGCCGGCACGGATTACCCGACCCAGACGTGGGCGGCTGTGCATGTGACGTATGTGAATGGGAGGGAGGTTATGCGGTTTTATACCAGTTTTGGATTTTGGTCGTGAGTAAATGTCGCGCCGTTCGGCGATTTCGTCAACTATGATACATGCATACCCCTGCACTGCGTGACTGAACAGACCATGTTCGCTTCTTCTCGACCACGTATGGCTCGCATGGGGTACTCGCGGGCTCATCTCCGGCTGGCGCAAGACTCTTTACTTGGCGCAGGTTGACGATCTCTTTTGTGAGTTTATTGAGCTCTTCTGTTTGAAACAGCATCTGAGTAGAGAGATTTTGCATGCAGTAACGACCGAAATCACACCAACTCAAACGTGAGTCAGCCAACTTGGTTCACACTTGCCCTTTGTGCAACGTAATCCCTCACCTGTTTACTATCTCCAGCACCGTCACATACAACTACCGCGTCTCTGTTGCCGACATCCAAGGCATCGTCGCATGGCAGACGAGCCTCAACTCCCGTCTTCCCGCGGGAAGTGCGTTCAAACTCGAGCTTCCGTTCAACGGAAACGGTATTCTTGAAAGGAACGGGCCTGATGCCAATTGGTACGTCATTGTCCGAAACGAGCGATAACGTGCTGGGCGTACCATTAAATGACTGTTGACTGAATGATGCACTGGATTCATGGATTGTGGATGTTGTAGGATTGGTGGGTTCAGTTCTTGATGAATGGCATCAGGCGTTCGAGCAAATCTCACCCATCTTCTCGCAAGACATCGACACCGAGAGCCACGTTCCCGTTGAGTTCATCAAACCAGCCGGTGCAGCGGCTGACGTTCGTGAGTTTTCAAAAACTCCGTGTGACGATATTCAACTTCCAATTTAACCCCTTCCCACCTTCCTCGCCGCACCAAACGTCAGGCTGGCCCGCGACATTCAGCACCGCGTGGTCCTCATCCGCGCTCGCAGCCGCCGACCCTCTGTACAACTACTTCATCACTGGTGGAATCACTGCGGGAAACTTTTTCTTCACTTCGCACACATTCACGGTATGAAGAATTTACTGTCCCTTTCCCTTTTGATACTCACCTGTTTTTGTGGTACGCCAGCATGAAAACTTCGACAATACATCCACCTCCGACATTGACAAGGAACTCAAGACCAACAACAAGATGGCTGGTGCAGGGTTCCTCAACCTCGTCGGAACGCCGTGGTGGTCGTCCACGTCCATGGTCACGCCCCAGATTAGCGGGTTGCATAATGGTGGGTATGCACTTTTTGTTTTGGACACCGGTGCCGTTGTCACGCAATGCTTGCTCACTCACCCCCGTGTGCCCAGAATTCGCCCTCTCCACCCTCCTCGCAAACGGCATCACCACCATCGTCGGCGACAACTCCCGCCCCGCCATCTCGGACTCGACACGGCCGTACGACTTTTGGGTGTCGACGCAGGCGACGTCCAATTTTGATGGGTACACGGTCATCCCCCGGTGGCCGTGCCACGTATACTTCTTCTGCACGCAGCCGAATGAGATTGAGTATATCGTGAGTTGGATGTTGGGAAAGAGAACGAAGCTACAAGGTCTAATGCGATTTTCACTGCGGTTGCTGTGTTATAGTATAACAACATGTACAATGCGGTGAGTGATTCAGTGCGTCCGATCCCTCGCCGGACTCTTGGTATCAACGTACTGCCGCCTGTAGACCCTGGGTCTTTCGTCATGGTCGCAAATCCTCCAACGCGAGCAAGACCGGATGCTACTCTTGCTTCTTGGAATCCGCCACGACCCCACCGTAAGTCCCAACTCTCAAACCCCCCCTCACCTCTCTCCAAACACTCGCGCTAACTGCCACATCCACACGCGGCTGCCCTTTCGTATAGATGTTCCACCAAGCCAATCTCCGCAACGCGGACATGCCCACAGTGACCGTCGGAGGCGTCACTGGCAAGTTTGGCCTGCTGCAGCAGTGGGTGGAAGAAGTGTTCGCGGCATATACGGCACTCGTGCAGTGGCCTGTGATTTCTTTGGTAAGTTTTGTGCAAGTTGGTTGCGAAGTCGTGTTGTGCCTCATGCGTTCCATGTTAATACACACGTCGGATCAACAGAAAGGAGACGACCTCGCCCAAGTATACCGCGAGCGCGCCGCCAGGAACACATGTGGCGCGTCCACGTCATACGACATGAATGTTTCTGTCGCCGGTGTGGCTTCAGTTTCGACGCTTCGCGTCACCAGCACTGGATCCTGCAAAGTGCCGATCACCTTGCCAGGTGGAACGGTGGTGACGTCGGGTCAGACTGTTGAGCAGCTTGGAGGAGATCTTCCGGTGAGTTTATTCACCCGGGTTCTTCCGCTCTTTTTTTTGTCGGGCTAACATGATCCAATGTTTGTTTGTTGTTTGGCAGACTGTTTGGGTCACAGTTTCGCCGGGGCAAACGCAAGTGATTACGTTCACACCTCCAATTGTCTTGTGAGATTTAGTGCCTTTTGGAGGGTGGTGACTTGGACCGTGACTCACGCACCAATTCTGTTCGCCACGTTTCCAGCTCAGTTGCACCTGTCAATGCGACCAGCACAACGTCCACCACCACTACATCGGGAGCAAATACCACCACGTAAGCTTGGAACACTTCTGCGGTGTCGCGTTTTAAAGGCGTTGATCAACATCTTCATGCATGCAGGTCGACCACACAAGCTAGCACCACTGCTACGACTTCCGCCGCGACGACAACGGTACCTGCGAGCACAACGTAAGTTATGGGAACCATTGATGTTTGTGTGATACAAGGAAGAAACCGAACCGATGCTCGATTGTTATGTTCTAGACCCACATTGAGCACAACACGCGCAGCTACCAATACTCAAGCCGCGACCACCACTCGAGCTGCGACCACAACGTAAGTATTCGCCCCAATGCGAGATTTTGCATGTGATACCGTATAGCTCATGCGTCCCACTCAAATATGATCCAGTACTGCGGTAGTAAAGACAACGACTCGCACCACCACGCGCACCACCACAACAACAACGCGAACAACCACGACGACTGCTAAGAAGCCATTTGGATCTTCTTGCACAAGCAACAGCCAGTGCCAGTCAGGTCTCTGCTTCTTCTTCTTTTGCCTGTAATTCATCAATGAGCGATGTGTGTTTTGTAAGGAGTGCAGAGATGAAAAATGATTGCATGAATATAGAAAAGGCAAGCGTCGCCAGGGTACATCATGTTCATGTAATTATTTCCCTCATCTGGGCGGGCTTCTTAAAACATCCTTTCCAAAAGAAGGGTTGACGAGGCTTGACCAAGGGTCCAATTGAGGAGTCAGGAGCGGTTGTGTTGCAATTTGGATCCATAAAAAGCGAACGAACGCACTCTCGCAATCCCCCTCTCGCGTTACCCGTCCGCTTCCTCCTCGTTACCCAGTCGGCGGCATGTCCGGCGTCTTTTCCTTCTGGCGGCCGCGCGTCCTCGCTGCGGCTTTCTTTTTCGCCGCTGCGTTCATCGCCGCTGCTCGGGCGCAAGCGACATTCACAGTCACGAACCGCATTCTTCTACTCACAACGGCAGGTGGAGGCGAGGATGGTACGTTCTTCTCATGTGTCTCTTGGTCCTCGAAACCCTCAAGAATCACCGCTCCATGTGCCGCACCAAACACAACGCCCATCGACGTCCATCGAAGCCCCCCTGTCGACGTTTTCCGCCTACGAGCTACAGTACGACCTCCTGGTCATCCCATCCACGGGCTTTGCTGGAGACCTCCCGCTCCTGGACAGTAACGGCAAACCCAAATACAGCCTGATTGTGCTCACAAGCGGACAGCTCCAGGTGAGTACCTGCTATTGCGCCAGACTCTTCTGTCTCAATAATCACATTCGTTGTCGTCAGGCTTCCGTGAACGGCTTGTGGCAGTCCCTTCTCACAACTAGCCAATGGGCTTACGTGAGTTGGACCGTCTTGCGTTTTCGCTCACGCTCCAGTTCAATCACGACACTCCTTCCACAACCAGCTTGAAGCCTACGAACGAACCTACGGCGTTCGTCGCGTCACACTCAACGACACCCCCCTCCCAAGCGACGGCACCATCGTCTCCAACACCGTCGTATTCGGCACGGGCGACGTCCAACCCGTGTCGTTCAACGCAACCTACGCCGCACTCGCCGGGGTCAAGTCGACCGCTTCCATCTCCAACTCGGGTCTCTACCACTACCCTGCGGCCGTGTACAGCCCTCAACCGACAAACATTGCAAGCGTCGTTCCGGTCGCGTACTTTGCACCCAGCGGAACCAACTACCCCGCGCAAACTATTGCGGCGGTGCATGTTACCTATACTGATGGACGCGAGGTTATGAGATGGTACACCAGTTTCGGGTGGTGGTCGTGAGTTTCTGCAAGAAAGTTGCGCAGCTTTCGTTCGGTGACCTTACATCGATTTTCTTACGTCAAGTCCCTGCTCGCTCTTAATTGACCACGTATGGTTGGCCTGGGGCACTCGAGGCCTCTTGTCCGGATGGCGCCGAACTCTCTTCCTTGCTCAAGTGGACGACCTCTTCCGTGAGTACAAACCCTGTTCCACCAAGCACAACAAATGACACCACCCCTTTAACCTTCAAAGTGACGACCGAAATAACCCCTACTGCCACGTGAGTCTGCGGTGTCGTTTCAAATTTCGTTCTCCCCCATTGACGCATTCGCGCCTCACCCCCACCCAGCACCGCAACCTACAATTACCGCGTCTCGGTCGCGGACTTCAACGGCATCATCTCGTGGCAGAACGACTTCAACAGCCGCCTTCCTGCCGGGAGTGCGTTCAAGTTGGAGCACGCTTTCGTGAGTTGCAAGGCTTTCATCGGTGTTGTTTGGAACGGGTTTCTGAAATATTGTGTTGTAGAACGGGAACGGGATTCTTGAACGGAACGGGCCGGACGCGAACTGGATCGGTGAGTGATCAACCCAGTGGTGTCCCCTTGTTTGTCCCACCTTGACTCATCTTCCGCCAAAAAAGACATCGACACGGAAAGCCACGTTCCCGTCGAGTTCATCAAACCCGCCGGTGCAGCGGCTGACGTCCGTGAGTACAGATTGTTGATACAAAATGGTGAAAGACCAACATTCTCACCGTCCACTGACAAAATTTTGCAATTCCATTCAGGCTGGCCCGCGACGTTCAGCACCGCCTGGTCCTCGTCCGCCCTCGCTACGGCTGATCCCTTGTACAGCTACTTGATCTCTGGTGGGATCGCGGCGGGGAACTTCTTCTACACCTCGCACACGTTCACGGTAAGATCTGAAACGTCGATTTCGTCGCTATGACGTTTCTGATCATGCTTTGCTCTGCGTTAGCATGAAAACTTTGACAACACCTCGTCAAGCGACATCGACAAAGAGCTCAAGACCAACTTGAAAATGGCTGGAGCAGGTTTCCTCAATCTGGTCGGAACCCAGTGGTGGTCGTCCACGTCCATGGTCACACCTCAGATCAGCGGTCTGCACAACGGTTAGTGTCTTTCACGCCTTCGTTTCGTCAACTTTCATGATCCTAACGCTGCCTCCCGACCCACTACTAGAATTCGCCCTCACCACTCTCACCGCGAACGGAATCACCACCATTGTCGGCGACAACTCCCGCCCTGCGATCTCGGACTCGACCAAGCCGTACGATTTCTGGGTCACTACCACGGCGACCTCCAACTATAACGGGTACACTGTCATTCCCCGCTGGCCGTGCCACGTATATTTCTTCTGCACGCAGCCGAATGAGATCGAGTATATTGTGGGTGGTTGGCTTTGTCGCTTTGAAAAACCGAGGAGATCGACTCATTCCTCTTTGTCTGATATTAGTACAACATTCTGTACAATCAGGTGAGTTCCTGCTTGCGATGTGGTATGTAGGGTGGGCAAGAATGTCATTTTGATTCTTGTGTCCCCGAATCTGTAGACTCTCGGAATGTCCACTTGGTCGCAAATTCTTCAACGCGAGCAAGACCGTGTTCTCTTACTCTTGCTCGGGATTCGCCACGACCCCACCGTATGTGTATCTCCTTCCTCCGACCGGAATGGATGTTTGAACTCATCGACATTTGTTCTCAGATGTTCCACCAAGCTAACCTCCGAAATGCTGACATGCCCACGGTTACGGTCGCCGGAAAGACCGGGAAACTCGGTGTCCTTCAGCAGTGGATTGAGATGGTCTTCTCCGCTTACACCAATCTTGTCAACTGGCCCGTCATAAGTCTCGTACGTGTTCTAAGATCCAACTCGCTGATGTTCGCAATTAATCAAATGAATCTTGATGGGTTCGAATCTCACAGAAAGGTGACGATCTCGCAAAGGTCTACCGAGAACGCGCTGTCAGGAACACATGCGGGGCTTCCACGTATTATGATCTCGTCGTGTCTGCCACGGGGCAGGGGTCCGTCTCCACAATTCGAGTTACTAGTGCCGGATCGTGCAGAGTCCCGGTTACTCTTCCCGCAGGCACCAGTGTAACCACGGGTCAGACGGTGGAGAAAATAGGAAACGACTTGCCCGTGAGTACTTCACAGTGAAGAGCCAGCGATGGCGCTGGTAACCGATTTCCATTACAATGGTTCCTTTAGACTGTTTGGGTCAACTCTTCACCCGGGGCTACACAAGTGATATCGTTCTCTCCTGCAATCGTGTTGTGCGTTCAAATTTCATTTTCGCATCCACTGAGCCCCATTCACATTGTTCCTTTGTGCGCAGCCCCGTTGCACCTTTTGTGGGGACCACGACAACGACCAGCACGTCCACTACCATCGCGTCGACCACCAGGTAGGCTCTTCCATTCTGACAGAGGAAGAATGTTTCTTGACAAGTTTTGTGGATGATCAATCGTCATGAAAAGCATGTCAAGCACTAGTGTTTCAATGACATCGGTAACAACCGCCGTACCAAGCTCGACCACGACTTCGGCGCTTCCAGTTGCTACTAGCACTACCGCTGCCATCCCCAGCAGCGCTCCTATGTGAGTCGGCGTTTCCTTTACGCGAGCAGAGCGTTGGACTAATTATCAAATACCTCCAAACGCCGCCAGTGCGGCCGTGACGACCACGACGGCTGCGAGAGCCACGACAACGCGCACGTCAACTACGACTGGTAGACCTTCTGGATCCACGTGCTTCAACAACAGACAGTGCTCATCTGGTATCTGCACGAGTGGCAGATGCAAGTAATCCCTGAAACCCCATGAACAAGGACAACTTTTCAATTGCATCAAAAAGCAGCATCGGCTTCTTAAACGTATTTCTACTCTCTGTGCCTGCTTCTTTGGACATCTAATTGGACAAGTGGACATATTGCATCCCCAAGCCTTCTTAATACCTTGCTTAGAAAAAGCAGAATTCAGAACTATTCAGCTTCTTTAAATATATATTTCACAGTGTGTTGAAAGTGGCCGCGCGAGTGAGGAAGTTTTGAGAGCTTTCCTGTCCCCCCCAACTAAATCCGGCCTTCGCCTTCCAAGGCCTCCATGCGCATCGCTCAGCTCTTTGTTTATCCAGTCAAGTCATGCAAAGGCATCGCACTGCAAGAAGCCCGCTTGGACGATTACAGTCTGGAGTTTGATAGAATGTGGCTCCTAACGGAGGTTTCTTTAGTCGTTGGCACGATCGTGGGGTACTCAACCAATTCGACAACGAATGGCATGTGACCCGGTGATCGCTCGTACAAGTTTATCACCCAGCGGGAATCCCCAGCACTCGCTCTTATCAAAACGCGTTCGAGTTCGACGACGACACAGGATCGGTGTATTCGCCGTCGGCTAGTAGTGACAGGACCCGCCTCGGGTGACACCGTAAGGGATGGCTCGTGCTGAAGGCGCCTGGTGTGGAGGAGGAGCTGAGAGTAAGGTTCCCGAGAGAGTGAGTGAGAGTCAAGCCAGCTTCACGTCTTTACCGTTTAATTCATGTATTGTGGGGTGCAATCATGAAAGGTAGGCCGAGTCAAGACGACTCATCGTATCCGGCTGTTGTGTTTGAAGGTAGGTTCAGGTGATACTGTTTTGAACAAGTTGCAATTATCCCGCACGCTCATTGCCGTAGAATCCGTTTGGGCCTTTGACGAGGGCGAAGAAGCTTCCACCTGGCTGTCCAAGTACCTCTACCCTCTCCACGGTGTTCGCTTGTGTGTCAAAGACACGGCAACGCCACGGTACTCGGACCGAAAGTACTCACCAGATGATTTGAAGGGGTGGAGTCAGGTGAGCTTTCTCCAATTCAATCCGCCCCTTTGCGGACTAATGAACGAGTTTTGCAGACCGCATTTCCAGACCTCACGCCTTTGCTGGTCTGCACTGCTGCATCCATCCCCGACTTTGACCGCCTCATCCACGCGCGAAACCCCGACCTCCCCACACTCGACACCCTTAACGTGCGCCCTAACATTGTTGTCGAAGGCTGCTACGCATACGCCGAGGACCGGTGGAAGGTCGTCCGCATTGCTCACCGGAAGGGCAGGTCACGCTACACGGCTGCCGCCTCATGATCCGGTGCCAGATGCCCTGCGTGGATCACGTGGCGGGGAAGATGGACCGCACGTGGACGACGCTGAAGACGCTGATGAGTTACCGGCATGGGGTGGATAAGGGCGTTCCGTGGCAAGCGTGTTTCGCACTTGGAATGGCACATGCAAAAGAGTGTGTCGGTAGGACGGTGAGAGTGGGAGATTTTGTGGAGGTTGTGGAAGAGGGGGATTTCGAGAGTGCGGAGTGACGGCCCGTGTCTGGACATGCGGTTCTGGTGGGTTATAGTGGGGAGTTTGATGACAAGAGTACTTCGAGGGATATTTGTAAATTACATATTCATTTGCTGCTGTAAGTTCGTTGTCACCAATCCTCAATCACCGTGGTCATTTCGTCTTGAACTCAAGTGAATCTGTGACGAGGGCTCGGCGGGCCGTCTTGCCACCAAGGTCTGTCTTCCTCGTTCCTCTTCAATTTATCCACGTTCTCTCTTCCACGAAATCTGCACGTCCTGCGTTCCTCGACGTCGCTGTGGATGTCGCACCGAGAACACGTGCCGGTGACGAGACCTGGGGTCTCGTAAAATAGGAACTGAAGCGGAAGCGGAACGGGCCTCGGTTGGATTAGGAGGCTCCGCAAATCAGAAATAGGGCGGGGTCCAGACATTTGGGCAGCTGACTGAGTTCAATTCTCCGAAGGAGGGGAAGGGTTACCATGAGTGATAAGATGGCGGGGAAAGAGTCGATATTGGTATCGGAAATGTCCAGGTGGACGAGGTTCGGGTACAACTGCGGAATCTCTACTAGTGCGGAGATGTCAGAGCAATCAGAGGGCGGGATTGCGAGGTTTTGTGATATTATATCCGATGGATTCGATGAGAGGTCACGTACGGGACCTCACAAAGTAGATGATCTGGATAGCGGTTGAATGTGGTTGGAAGGGATTGAAGGGACCAGAACTTGGTCTCAGCAGTTTCAAGCCGGGATTGTTGGTCCCAGATAACGAGGTGCTGTAGGTTTTGCAGTCGAGTAACGGCCTTGTACACAGAAGGAGGGAAGGCCTGTCCAACCTAAAGATTTGTGGCCAACAAGAATAAGCGACGAAGATTTTGCAGGCGCGAGAGGTTTGTCAGTTCCTCGACGCTTCGTGTGTACATGCTCATAATGTACAAGTCAGAAAGGTTGAAGGCACGACTTTGACAGGCCTGATGAATGATTTTGTTCTGGCATTGAGGGATTCAAACCGCTGCACAACTGCGGGAACATCAATATGATTGGGGCCGCCGACTTCGACACGCTTCCAGCGGACACGAGTCGCTGGGATACCCAAGCCTCGGTGGTACGATGTGCAACACCGCGTGAAAGTTGTGTAAATTATTGAGAAATTGGGGGCGATGGTCTCGAATCACTCGCCAGACACGCTCGTACAGATACGTTGACTCGGGTTTCATGTCTACGAAGTCGAGAGTCCGCTCCGTGATCTCGGGACTAGCGATGCATCGCTCAGCAACAGAGGCGACTGCCCATCGGCGCGCTTTTCCGGTGTTGGCGAGGCGTTGTGGAATTTCTGCCGAGAGGCTCTGCCGATCTCAGTCAAGGAACATTCGACAATTTAATGTGGAGAAGCAATAGAGGTACGAATATTTCAACACCGCACCTTCTCACCACTTCTCATCGATGTGAAAAATTTTAACTCTCATCCTTTTGAGTCCCATTTTGCGAAACGTCAGTCTGGAATTTGTTTGAGACATGTCATTTTATGCTTTCTGTTGGAAGTTCAATATCATCAACCCTGATTTGCAGGCAGTTTGGACAAAAGCCATAACCAGGGTGAACACCCTCACCTCCAAATGGTGCCCTCCTCGATCCGCTTCAAACCATTCACATACATTCGTCCACAAAAGCTGCAGGTCTTGCGATCTTCCTCAACCTCGGTGAAAATGTCGCACTTGGTGCAAATCACACTGCAGATCCAGGGAGATTTGCAATGTTGTCTGAGTGGTAGTCCAAGAAGGATGGGCCTCTCTGAATTAAAAGGCTCCTTAAACTGAGAAACAAAGTAGGTTCACGGTATTCGGGAAGGCGGAAGAGTTTGATGTTCCGGAGATGCGGGAGGGCTACCATGAGCCCTATGATGTCGTCGGAGCCAGGGTTTGGCAGATGTCCAAACGGACAAGATTCGGACACATCTGGGTCACCCCTGCACAAATCTTTGTACAAGTGATACCTCAAAAATTGAAGGGAGGAATTGTGAGGTTTGCGAGGTTGCGTCCAATGGATTCAAGGAGAGGTCGGATAGATTTGTGTATGTGACCTCACAAAAGAACGTATCCGGATGGCAGTGAGTGTCAATGAGAGGTTACAAGCGCAGCTTTGCCTCGGCGATCTCAAGCTGGCCTTCTTTGATCCTGAATGACAAGGTGATGCAGGTTTCGCAGGCAAGTGATAGTCTCGTCCACAGACGGAGGGAAAGCTTCTTCACTGAACTAACTTGAAGACCCCAAGAACAAGCGACGCAGGTTTTGCAAGCGCGATAGATTCGTCAGCTCCACGACCTTGTGTGCGTACGTGCTCGGAATGCTCAAATTCGACAGGTCACATGTCCATGCGAGCACTCTGTTGAGGGCCAAAACTTCGTCCTCTTTCCCCAAATCGATGTGCAGGGTGCGAAGCAGTTGAGACCGGCATATAGATGCAACGGAAAGTCATATCGCGTCATCTTTCATGTACTTGGAAGCTAAACCACGACCCCGGCAGAGCGGCAGGCGACTCGGAGGAGCCGCAGGACGGATGGATGATCACAACAGTATAATACAGGCCCGACGACGGGGCTGATGAAAGATTTTCTTCTAGCACTGAGCGACTCGTACCGTCGTACGGTAGTGGGAATATCCGTAAGTTCGTGATCATCGTCGCTGACAATGTGGATATTCTTCCAGCGTGCGCGCATCACTGGAGCCGACCTGGCCTCACTGCAAGCCACATCGAGAGAAAGAAGACATATTATGTTGATTCTGCGAGAAAAAGGTGCGTTTCATCTCGAATTCCGCACCAGACAAGCTTGTACAGTTCTGAGTTCATGCCCATATCCAGGTAGTCCAGAATCCGCTCCATGATCTCGGGAATAGAAGAGCACCGCTCCGCGACAGGGCAACTGCCTATCTGCATCACCGCCCTTTCCCGCCTGGCATCGCTTCGTAGTCGCATTGCCATTGAAGGTCACTGCTGTTGAATTTCTGCCAATATCAGGTCATGGAACATTCGACCGTTGTGGAGAAGCAAAATAGAGAAGAAAAGGGCAAAATGAACCTATCCTATTAGTTTCTTTTTAACCATAATGTAACCTACTCTGATTGTCAGTTGTCTCTCCAAATCCAAATCCTCGTGACTTCCCCCGCATCGAATATTTCAACAACTGCTGCTGTGGACGCACCTTCCTCCTCTTGCTATTATTGTTATGGTTTTAGCGGAAAACTCCCTACTCAAAGTTTATAGCCATCACCGTAGGTGATCCTATGGCTATGGCTCGGTGCCCCACCACCAAATAATGTCCTCGTCGTCCATCATCAAAGCATTTACGTAGTTGCGTCCGCAAAACCTGCACGTCTTGCGATCCTCGACCTCAGTGTGATAGTTGCACCGAGTACAAATAACGGTGACATGACCAGGGGGTCTTGTAAAAAAGGCGCGATAGGTGATGTGGAACGGGCCGCGTTGGATCACGAGGTTGAAAGAAACAGGGCAGATTCGACGCATCTGGGGAGGATATCCAGCTTGATGTTTCGGGGGAGGGGGAAAGCTTTTATGAGTGATAAGATGCCGGTGAAAGAAATGTTGTTGGTACCCGAGAGGTCCAAGCGGATGAGGTTTGGGGCATAACTGGGGGATATCTGCCAATGTAGCGACATATGGAAATTCGCAGGGAGGGATTGCGAGATTCTTGATGTGATTTCCGATGGATTCGAGGAGAAGGCGGATAAAGGTGGGATACAGGACCTCACAAAGGAAAGGGAGCTGGATGGTACTATGGGTTGGTGAAAGAGATTGTAGGGAGCACAGCTTCGTCTCGGCGGTGCCGTTGTGTGGTTCCTCCTCCAGGATGACGACAAAGTGTTTCAGGTACGCAGACGAGTGACGCTTTCGTACACAGAAGGAGGGAAACCCGTTCCCTTGTCGGATTCCAAGAACAAGCGACGCAGATTTGGCAAGCCAGGAAGATTTGTCAGTTCCGCCACGCTGTGTGCAAATCAGACAGGTTGTATGAACATACGAGTACTCTGTCCACGGCTCGAAATTCGTCCTCGTTGTCCAACCTGACATGAAGCGAGCAAAGTAATTCCGGCCGGCATATTGGCTCGACATTAAGCCACATTTTGTCGTTATCGTCACGTTGGCAGGGAAGACCAGGACGTGGGCAGACTGGCAAGCAGAGCGGAGGACTTGTGTGACGAGGGGGTCGTTGCCGTGATATATGGGCTCCACGAAGACTTTGACAGGCCTGATGAAAGACTTGGTTCTGGCGCTGAGAAATTCAAGCCTCCGCACGACTGCGTGCAAATCGTTGACTTCGATAATGCTCCAGCGGACGTGTGGCTGGAGCTAGCCATGCGTTGCTGTGTAACGCGGCGTGCCGCACCGAGAGGAACGGGAGCATTGAAATCGAAAGCGATGGTCTCGAGTGACATATTTTCTCACCAAACAAGCTCGTACCGTTCCTCGGACCAAGGATCCAGCTCCAGGAAGTCGAGTATCCGCTCCATGATCTCGGGAATAGAAGTGCACCGCTCCGCGACAGAGCGACTGCCCATCTGCATCAGTGCCCTTTCCCGCCTCGCGTCGCTTCGTAATCGCATTTTACTGTCACCCTTTGCTTTGGACGCACCTTGGTTCCCCTTCACCTACACTGCACGTCATTCTCCGCCGCTCGCTCCAACGGTCGACCCCTTTCCACCCGCTGACTCGTCCACGCCCTGCACTGGCACCGTCGCACCGTCTCGCTCTTCTCGCATCACACGTCGCTCCCGAAATGGGGGACTCAAAGCCAGCAATCAGCACGTTCCCCTTGGACGGACTGCTCCCGAAGGAAGAGACGCAGGCTGCGGCGTTCATTCAGAAGAACCCGACGTTCGATGGCAGGTCGGTGAGCCAGTGTTGATGTGGTTGCGCAATATTCATTCACCTGCACGATTGAATTATCTTCAGGGGAACTATAATCGCAATGTAAATTCCGTCTTTTGCGTATCCACTGTCGTTGAAAACATCTGACTTTTTGATCAATCGCACATACCAGCCTCGACACCGGGGTGGATCCAGCCGCCCCAGGTCTCACACTCACCTCCCATGGAAACCCCAAAATAATTGACGTCGTTGACTGCTCAGGGTTCGTATGTTCTCTCATTTCTTCCAACAGACGTGGAAACCCACATTACCTTCCAGTTCCGGCGACGTCGTTATGCGAGCCCCGGTGACACCCGCCGCAGGCGGCCCACCCACACTAGTATCTACCGCAACCTCTCGCAAACTTCTCCTGGACCCCTCATGGGTCATCGACGGGGCCACTTTCCGCCTGGGTGCCAAAGCTGCCTCGGACCTCTTCCCCAAGCCCGTCCTCGACCGCGTCCAGAAGGCCCGCAAGCGAGCGTGGGAGGTTGCACAAGGAAACGTTCTGGCGGCTGCCGTTGGGGATCTCGATAAGTTTGGGAACGGAGGCGGTGCCGGGACTACGGCTGATGATGATGGAGGTGAGGAGAAGGACAAGTGGAAGCAGGAACTCAAAGCAAGGGTCGACGTCCTCAAGGACATGGGCAAGAATTACGCCGACCCTGGCGACATCTACGTACGTTCCCGCATCATCACTTCTCTTGCCCTCTTTCAAATACCCCGAACTGCTCACAATTCCACCTTCAGGACGTCCTCCTCGTCACCCCACCCTCTGGATCCCCCTTCGTCGTCGTGGATACGTCTCTGACGGGTGACCTCCGTAAAGCCATCCCCCTCACGGACTACGCCGAGTCCCGCGCGTGGTCGAAGTTTGGCGATTTTGACCTACTTACTTATTCGATCAAGATCTTCGACGGGGGGGATCGAGTGTCGATTGTCACACTCGCTGGGTCGCATGGTGAGTTTGTTTACTCCGTTTCTCACCTCCAGCTCAACTCACACTGGCCATGTCAGGAACCCACGTCGCTTCCATCTCCTCATCTCACCACGCCGCCGTCCCCACCACATCCGGCGTCGCACCCGGCTCCCAACTCGTCTCACTCAAGATCGGCGACACCCGTCTAGGATCCATGGAAACGGGTCTTGCATTGTCCAGAGCCGCAACCTACCTCGCCAAAACGCACCCATTCGGAAAAGTGCACGTGTCCAATATGAGCTATGGCGAGGGGTCTAGCTCAGTGAAGGGATGCTTTGGAGATAGGGTGACGGAATGGGTGGTGAATAGGGCCGGTGGGGTGTTCGTCAGTAGTGCGGGGAATGCCGGGCCAGGTGAGTTTGTGGCTCCAGAGTTGTCGGCTGAACATCCGCCGAAACCACATTCTTTGCGCACGTTAGGTGTTGGGACGGTCGGAGCCCCTGGCGGAATGGCCTCCGGCATGATCGGTGTCGGCGCATGTATGCACTCCTTCGCAATTTCCCTCCCCTCCCCTCTCCTTCCCACTAATCCCACCTTTTTCAAGACGTCACTTCGTCACTTCAATCTCCTTCCTACTCCCTCATCGAGCCCGTCCCCGAACGCCCCTACACATGGTCCTCCCGTGGACCGGCGTTTGACGGGTGGCAGGGTGTGAGCGTGTATGCCCCTGGCGGGGCGGTGGCGGAAGTGCCGAGATATTCGCTGGGTAAGAGAATCCTGGGGATTCGCGTATGCTTGTCCGACTCTCATGGTTCCCTCCTCTGCTTTTGAAACACGTGCATAGCGCCAACGCAACTGTAAGTCCACGAAAACTCACGGCAGTCGTTTTGAAACGACTCATTTTTAATCTTGCAGAATGAACGGAACGTCCATGGCAAGCCCCAACGCTGCCGGATGTGTCAGCCTTCTCATCTCGTAAGCTTCGGGTTTGCCATGCCAGACCCACCGCCTGCGAAACATCGTCCAACCCTCTCCCCTTTCATCTTCCAACAGCGCTCTCTTATCCTCCAATATGCCCTACTCCCCCTATACCATTCGTCGCGCTCTCGAAAATACGGGTAAGGATATTGCCGACCCGCAGGGGGTGACATTCGTCCAGGTCCAGCGGGCGTGGGAGTGGCTTGTGGAGAGCCGGAAGAGGAATGGCGGGGGAAGGTGGGATGTGGAGTATGAAGTGAGTCGTGGGCCATTTGGGTGTGCTATTTGTCGCAGAACACTTCAACGTCGGTCGTTTAGGTCACGTTCCCTGAACTTCCACTCTCACCACGGGGGATCTACTTGCGCGAATCGATCTCGACAGGTCGGATTCTGCAGACGTCGTGCGATGTCCGACCAAAGTTCCCCAACGAGGAGAACGGAGATCAGGAAAGAAAGGTATGTGTCATTTTACCTACTTCACCATTCGCCATAACTCACCTGACACGGCGGTGAAGCTCGCGCTGGAAGTGCAACTGGAGCTGTCGACCACCGCAGCGTGGGTGCAAGCGCCCAAGAACGTTCTTCTCAATCACGGAGGGAAGGTATGACCGCTGCGATCTCGCGTATTTTGACATGGAACTTACATCCAGCTCCGGGTCGGAAGACATTTAATATCCGGGTTGACCCGTCGGGTCTTGCTCCCGGCCTTCACTGTGCCTTCGTCCTCGCCCACGATACATCTTCGCCCGATCTCGGACCCTTGTTCAGAGTACCAATCACTATATGCAAGCCACACCCGCCTAGCGTGGATAATAGGTACCAGTGGCCGGCGATGAACTTTGGACCAGGACATGTCGAACGACTGTTCGTCGAGCCCCCCCAGGGCGCCAATTTCGCGATTCTCACAGTGAAAAGTGTTGGGCGCGACACGATGGCGCGGTTTACGGTGCAGATTATTCAGGTATTGCCAGTAAGTTTCGGGTGGTTCTGCTTGCTCAGTCCTGCACAGTTTATGATTTTGGGATTCCATTTTGTCGCAGCAAACCCGGTACGCGAAAACAGAACAGGAGTATACGATTGCCCTCTCCTCAACGTCATCGGACTCTCCCACTGACCTGCAGACGGTCCGCATGGCCTTCCGTGTCATTCCTGGTGTCGTAATGGAAATCTGCCTCGCACAGTTTTGGAGCCAGGCTGGTGCATCCACCGTCTCTGTAGAGGTCGAATTTCACGGAATTCAAGTGACTGGGTCCTTGGCTGGATCTGGGAACAGTGCTGGATCCGTTGGAGGTTCCGGATTGGGAGCCAGCGGGCTGTACCTCAACGGTGGCGATGGCTTTGGAAGTTTGGAAGTGTTTGCACCTTTGCGAAAGGAGAGTTTCGCTTTTGGTGTAAGCTTCGGTAAGTGAAACTTGAAAGTGATTCAACGTCTCCACCTTGCTAATTGATTCTCCAGATATTATTCGACGCGTGTACCGTCCCACCGAGTACCATATTTCGCCTCTTGCCTCTCGTGATGTCCTCCCCAACGGCAGTCAAGCTTCGTCGCTCACTCTGACCTACGAATTCAAACTTTTTGATTCAACAACTGTGACCCCGCGATTGCCATTTATCACGAATCAGCTTTACGAGAGTCCGTTCGAAGGATTTTTGTTGCTTATTTACGACAGCGGGAAGAAGGTGAGTATCGTTCAAGTCCGATGAACTTGGAATCGGTGTACTAATGGATTCCGATGTAATAGGTTGTTGGAACCCAGGACATCTACCCGAAATCACTAAAACTGGACAGGGGGGAGTATACAATTCGTTGTCAGGTGGGTGTGGATTTCTTTGACGGGATAAACATGATTTTAAGCATCGCATCCACTCCACAAAGATTGTCGCCGCATCAACAGAAACGCTTGAGCGACATTCATCCGCTACACTTGTTCTGGATTGTAAGATGGGGAAAGATTTATCTCTTCCCGTATACCCGACGGCACAAGATGCGTTAATTGGAGGCAAGTCGGGCTACGGATCCAAAGTTCTTCAACTCGGCGAGAGAAGGGCGATATTTTGGACGGCCGTTGATGCTCCGAAGGAAACCAACCCTGGCGATCTTCTGGTTGGAGAGCTCAAGTGCTACGGTGGTAGTGCCTCCGGAAACGGTGTTGATAAGATCGACGGAGGTCTAGGAAGCGTATCATACCTCGGTACGTTTCGTTGCGAGTGGGGACGTGAAACCATCGATACAAGCTGAAATCGGGTTTGTCGCAGTTCCCCCCGCCAAAAACAAGGAATCGGAGAATGACAACAAGTCCCGGGCGAAAGACAAACGACCTGACGAAGCCACGCAACTTGCCGAAGGAATTCGTGATCTGGAAATAGGTGCCCTGAAAAAGCTACCCGACGATAAGCGATCGGAGGTCATGACCCGCCTAGAAGCACAGTTCCCAGACTTTCTACCGCTGCTTCAGGCGAAACTGGATGTGTACTCGACGGCTGCTTTGACTCGCGTTGCTGAGACTTGTACAGAGCTCCTTGAACAGTGCGACAAACTTATTGCGGTCGCGAACGGCACAGCGAAGTCGGGTCAGAACGAGCTCGCCTTGTATTATGCTGGGAAACCGGATACATCCAGTGCTTCTGCGAAAGAATTGAAAAAGGAAATGGAAAAGCGGAAAGATGCTGTAGTCTTTGCCCTTCTGGTCAAGCTGAAGGTTTATTCGGAGTTAGCGAGCCAAGTGAAGGCATCGGTCTCAGAAAGTAGCGGCGATGCGAACACGAAGCTGAAGGAAGCAGTCAATGCCCTCGACGCAGCATATGCCGAGTACTCCAAATGGGCGAGCGCTGGCGGAACGAGCGACGCTACTCCCGAAAAAGATGAGAATCTCCTCAGAATTTACGTTCGCAGAGAACGCCTGGCGGGACGATTTGGAAATGCCCTGAAGGCAATCAACAAATTTCTCTCCGACCCTCCTGTTGGAGAGTTGACGAGATCTGGGAACACATCTACTGGAACGCTTGCACAGGTTTACACTTTGAGAACCGAAGTGCTTCGGGATCTTGGTTGGGACGTTTGGGTCGAATATGACAAATCTTGGCGCGCTATAAAATGGCCCGCGGAGTTTGCTTTAATCAATTAACGAAGTAAGATGACTTCATTGCAATGAATTATGATGCTTCGTGCAAGCTACAAATGTCCCCTAATCGGGATTCTATTCACATTTTCGATTCTATTCACATTTTCTGGTGCAAAATCTTCATTCGGGAGCTTGGCTAGAATCATAGACTTGTTTGAACGGTACTGGACTTCTCTCAGATGCGACTGTATTGGTGGTAGCGCAAAGATACGCATGAGCTCCCAACTTTGCTTACACCAAGCATTCGGATCTGCATCGCTGGTGTCCGTGGCGTGGTCTGGCGCATGACGCTCACGCGAAACTGGGTCTAATTTTCCAATCCATGAACGCTCCCCCAATCTGTCTCCTTCGCCAATTCAATGACAGATGTGAAGCGCATTTGATCTCTTCGAATTCCCACTACTACGACCTCGTTTAATCCTGTTCCGATTTCGCGTTCGAGCCATGAAATGTCAGTAGCAGTCATTCTCACTGCTCTCACGCTGTCAAGTGAGCTAGGCGCTCACCCATGTTGAAGGTGTCCCAGGACAGCCACTCTCACATCAAATAACCCTTGCCCTTCCCGATTCAGAATACTTGCGACTGACTGTGTTGTGAACGCAGTTCCGCCAGCTTTCTCGTTTCTAATGATGAGTCGTCCTGCTTGTGGCTGCGTAAGAGAGCGTTCACGGATATACCTAACATGAAGATCAATGGGAAGTGCAGTTGCACCAAAATATGCCAAATCACGTAAAGCTCTTCCTTGCATGGACGAAAGGAAGGTAACATCACTGTACAGAGTTCGTAAGGAGGGCTCGTGCACTGGAGTGAACGCTGTCATCGCTCCAGCTGCCAGACCTGACGTGGTTGCCAGGTATCCTGATTCGCCATACATGACTCTCACGACAAAGACTCGTCGAGGATTTGAACCCGCACTCTGCATGAGTCCTGTCCGTCGCTTCGATCATAGAATTCAGAGCAGTGTCAGATCCTATCGAGAACTCTCTTCCTGGAACGTTGTTCGAGATCTGACGACTAAAGATGTCACAAGCTCACGATATGCAAAACAGAATATGTGGACTTACCGTCGCTGGGATCAAAATGATTGTATACCAACATCCACCGTTTTCAGTGCAGCCGATGCGGCAAATCCTTCGAAGCCGCCGACGATCATCAACCCGTCGAGTCGCTGCTGTTTTATAGCGTTTTTGATGGCTAATGCATCCATAGCCCTTCTTCGAGAGTTGGAACCTCTACCATGGAGCTCAGCAAGGCTAGGATGGTCCTGACTCGCGCCCAGCTTGCTGCCACCAATTGTCGCCCAGTCGTGAACTTCCTCCCAGCGTAGTGCTCGGATCTTACCCTCTAGAAGACCAGGAAAATTGTCCTAGACTCGAAGCGCGACATGCCAACGGTTCAGAAGAAGTCTGACAGCGGTTCGTGTGCCTTGATTCATCCCACCAGCTGGAGCGCCGCAGTTTGGGATCGCGAAACGGAGGCTCTGGACATAGTCAGCCATCAAAGTAATTAGGCAGTTTAACCTTTGTGTGGAGGCTTTGTATATTATGCACTCACTTTCGCGGGAGCACTCGGAAGTTTGTGGACTGCTGCAACCGAAGTTGATTTCAAGTCATCTTTTTCCTTGAGAGCGGTGTCGACCAGCTAAATGAGACGTGTTAAATCATATTAAGGTAGTTGAATCACTATTCAAGAGCTTACCACTGCCAGACTTCATTGAAATCGGGGTATCAACAGATCCATCACCCTTCCGAAATCTTTCTTCTTGATTGCGTCTGCTCCTGCCATTGTCTTGAACGTGACAGCATTAAAAAGGTTGAGAAACAATCACGATAGGTCACGGTGGCTGCAATACTTACTAAAGCCACAGCCTCCTGGGGTGGCACTTTTGTGATTTCGTTGTGTGAAATGCCGATCATGAAACTTGGCATGTCTGCCGGACCATTTATACCACTAATCATGGCATCGATGGCCGCCTGCGCCTGAAGCGGTGCCTAAAAACAGAAGCGAAACGCAACATGAGATCTCCGACCGTGATTACATATTGATCGATCTCCAACGTAAACCTTATAAGCCAACGATCCCAGAAACACGTCACTCCCCTGCGTCTGCCAGTCATCCGAAGCTTTTCTCTGACAAGATTCGCTCAGTGACGGAGGCGCTCGGTAAGGATCACTCAATTAGCGCCTACGGCGACAGCTGCCATCAGGGCAAGCCAACCTGGCGAGTGCAAGGGTTTACTTCATGAATACGCGAAAAGTCAAGGAGTATAATGCCCACCACAATGACGCCCCATGACCTCGACAACAAAACATCTCCCGTGCGATTGGGCAGTGGATACAATTGCTCTCAGTGACTCACAGACTCGGTGCAATGCGGTGAGTGCCCCAATCGTAAAATCTATGCACATAAACCTAGAGGGTGGTGCTGGCAGATCCCTGTGTCAAAGCACGCTCACCTGTCATCCCCATGTCGTTATCAATAGATCCGACCATCCCAACGATGGTGAGATTGTGTCGGTATGGCTCTGCGTCCTGTAGAGACAGCTCCCCTTCACAGCCGAAAGAATCGTGATAAATATTGCTGTCCTGCACTCTAAGGGGAAGAACAAACCAAAGTAGAGCGTTCGCTTGATGGGACAACTCGAATGATAAATGCATACTCTGCACAGACAGATCCTTGGATTTCTGAATCCCTCAAGCAATTCTTGACAATCAAATCATCGGTACCGAAGCCCAGCACAGAAAGACCGTCGAGTCAGTTTGCAGTAAATGGGAACTGCTGCGTTGAAAGGTTCTGGAATAAAGTGATACACAAATGCTACATTGATGTGAGACCACACTTTCGCTCGAAAACTCCCCATGCTCAAAATCTACCAACGACAGTAAACCCGCTGATCATGGAGAACGTCTGTTGTTCCTTTCACTGAAACATCTCCAATCGTTACCGAAAATATATACTGACGTTGGCTGCCATCCGATAATGTCACAGATCCCAAGGGGGGTTAGAACATTACGGAGGTGTTCCATTTGCGCCTCTCAATGAGGTGGGTGCCTCTCGGCTAAATCTGTCTGCCAAATGAAGCTCGGAATGTTTTTAGGCTCATTATCATTTGATGCAAGTTGTTCAGGTAACGTCATCACAATGTAGGGGGTCTTCTTCAAGTCGAACTTGGATAAGCTTATGAATTGTTCTGCTTGGACTATAACACTGAGTTTAATAAAAATAATACGAGGTTTGCTTATAATGACATTTGGATCTCACCCAGATGTCGGAGTTCATTTTGGCCTTCCTTGAGCTTGTCGAGCTTTTTTCGGCCCTCCTCAAGTTTTTGTCGGAGTCCACTTTGGCCTTCCTCAATTTTCTCTTGGAGGTTGTGTTGTAGTTCTTCGATCGTTTGAGCTGTGTGCACTTTTGTTTACATATGGCAGTGCCAGAAAGCAGTGTTGTCAACCTCACCTAGGTCTATCCCAGATGAATCGGATGGCAGAGTAGGCCGTTGCAATCCTTCAGTGTGGAACCATTGGTAGCGTGAGGTATTGTGACTGACTTGTAACGCTTTCACTTCATACAAGTGACACGACAAAGCGGTGACTGACTGTGCCGCGACCTTTTCAGGTGTACTGCGTCTTTGGAAGATACAATGTCAAAATTGGTAAAAATGCGACCGGTAGCTATTAAATACTGGTTACTGCAGAGTAGTATCATTGCGGAGATGCAAGACAATCAAACCGATCAGGAATACATTGAAGATGAGTCAATCCAATCCAGTCCAAATGTCCCCTTCCGCCCAAGTAGATCAAACGGTTCGCGTTGATGTGATGGAAGCGCATCTCTCATCATGTAGATGAGAGCCCTCCTCTGCCTGCTGTTATCATCATCAAATGGGTGGTCCCAACAGTCAGTGACAGCTGCTACAAGCTCCTCTGAAGGCGGAAGTTCTAAAGGTTTTCGCTCCGTGAACAGACGTGGGAGACCGGGAGGAAGATCCTTGGAGCAGTCGAGCGCTCAGTATTCACCATACTCATAAAGCAGAAAACTCAAGACTGTACGTACCGGATTTTCTGTGATTTTGGCAGAAAGCCGAGACATTAGGCTCTCACTGTACTGTGCCGTATCTTCCAACAAAGCAAGTACCGCTGCACAAGAAATATTTGACCAACAAAGGCACTCGTGTCCTCTTCCATCTTCACCTATCCAATAAAGTCGCCACTGGTCTCTAAGGTCTGACAATATGACCAGTCCTGGAAGAGGCTGACGGTTCTCGTGATATAGCAGAAGATATGCCTTAACATGAGAGTCTCCAGTGGCAAATTGGTCTGGTTTCTTTACTTCCACAAAAGCAAATCTGGCGCCTCGAGCAATAAACGTGATGTCTGGCTTTCCTCTAAGAGTGAGCTGCATAAGAAAGAGCAGAGTTAGACACGTCTTGCACGATCATACCCATCAGCAGTGACACAAGATATACCTACCCCAATTGTATTTTCAAGGAGTTTCCCTTATGTGTGTCTGTGAAGGTGCAGCGGCGAGGGAGCTTGAGGTGCCGTTTGAGCCAGTCCAAAACACGATCCATTTGTTGGTCCTCTGACTGGTTTTCGTCCCACTCAAATGCTTCCACCTGCCGATTTTTCATCTTTGAAAATTGTTCGAAATCACTGGGGTCCACCTCGTACCATCGCAATGCGTTTACAGTTCCGTAATTTACCACCGGAAGAAGTAAACTCATCGGAAGCTCCATCAGTTTTAAGTGCTGCATGGCTTTTGTCATTACTGCAGACGAGATTTCCGAGGCGGGGAATGAAGCTGCCTTCTCCTCATTATCTTCCCGAAGTCTTTTCACTAATTTGTTGGCGAAATCATCAAGGTCGATGTCACCTGGCCTCTTCTGCGGAGTGTGGTGGGATCATCGGTGTGGAGAAATGATAGAGAAGACGTCCACAGCCCCACCAAGGCCAGAGCAATGGTTGTTTTTCTTTTGAGCGACCACGGTGCTCCGCTGTAGCGTCATTAACTTTCGCGACCATAAATGTCGAGTCAATTTTGTCAGCTGCAATGCCAAGGCCCAATTTTGATCAAGGGCACAGGAATTGAAAACTCCTTCTCCAAGTAACAGATCTGCTGTCGCAAGGAATTATCGTCTGATTTGCTGGTGAGTGTGTAAGTCCACCTCACCTCCTGGCTGCTCATGATTCCATTCTGCAAATGATTAGAATGCCGTTATGAGTCGCCATATCGTATTGATCACGCAATATTTGTTCTATTTTTTAATTATTGAACTCGAAAACATTGACTGTGTTTGTGCAAAGTCAATGCGGATTGGGGATGTGGGACATTCGAATGATAGGATGAGTCACCCAATTCCCATTCCCGAGCTAAACGCAACAACAACACTACCGGCAGGTGCCAGCAAGGATGGGACGCGTGCTTTATATCCCTTCCACACTCCAGAAAACTGGGAACGGTGACAGTTCCCCAATAGATCCTGTCTCCCATTCACCTCAAACCTGCCTGCATGACTCATCCTTCTAACACCCATCACATGGATCATTTCAAAAGTGATGCGAGCCACTCAGTCGGCTTTCTTTGCTCCGGTGGTGACTCGTGTGGGATGAACGCTCCTGTCCGTGCGATCACGAGAGTTGCGATTGCGAGGGGACTGAAGCCTTACGCAGTTTACGAAGGTTTTCAGGGTAAGTAGAGTGCAAAGTATCCTCGTTCAAAGGTTTGCGAGCGTCAAGGAATGGTTTTTTGCGAGAAATGCGCTTGAGGACGACTGGTTCAAATACAGGGACCTTCACCCGGAAATTCAAAAGTGACACATAGATTCACAGGTCTCATCGACGCCGGAGATAAGATGCGTTCTTTCTCTTGGGATGACGTCGGGCGAATCATTCACGTTGTACGTATCACATGCATGCATTTGTTGACAGTCGCTGGCAGTCAAACGGATTTCAAAACGCAGGGAGGAACTATTCTTGGATCGTCAAGATCTGCTGCTTTTCGCACGATTGAGGGAAGGAGAGCTGCTGTGCGAAATATGACTCGGTGTGGCGTGGTGCGTACATTCACAGGGTGAAGAAAGTATTCTCGCTCCGACTAAGCAGCACTTTCGGCTTGTCAGGACGCTCTTATTGCAATAGGTGGTGATGGTTCTTTGATGGGAGCAGACACTCTGAGATCGGAATGGAGGGGTCCAGTGTCGCAGTTGGTCGACCTGGGTGCGTCGTTGGCCATCATCGGTCCTGATTCAACACCCCCTATTGTGAAGGATATCACGGACCTTCACTTTGAGGGGATGCGATATGTCACTCTTTGCTCTCTGCCCTGGATTTTCGACCGAGTTCTGGAGAATTTCGTGGATACATGTGTAAGGCAACATGTTGGTGGTCACGATACCACGACGTATGCGGTATTGGGAAGAATTCCTTGCTGACCAAGCGTTTATTTCATATTTACGTCAAGATCAATGTCCCTTCCGTGAAGGGAGGAGTTGTAGAGGTGATGAGGGGAGATACGAGCTGCCGTGCAATGGTTGTGCTTACATCTTTTTGTCATTAGTAAATTCCCTCAACTTTCATACAAATTGTGTGCAATCGCAGCAGCATTTCCACTACACTCTTCCTTGGCGGATTCTCTTTAGTCCTTCATAATAGTCCTGGGAATCTCCACTTACGCAAAGGGGAATGCCGCTACAAGTGACCTCAACAGTGCACTGAATCTCTCCCAAGTTTGTTTCTCCCCCGCCTGTTTTCAATACTTGAATTTCTTTGTCTACCTGCCAAATCGCACTGAACGTCACAATAGGTCCAGGCTGGGGCACATCTGAGCATTCATAAAAGTCGAACTCCTTCCATGGGTACTGTTCACTGTCGCTATTTGCGGAACCAGGAGGAAAGCCACCTTGAGAAAAGCCACCTTGAGAAGGATTAGAAAGGCTAAACTTTATGTGGAGTGGCGAACTGTCTGCAACATCTGACAAATTGATGGCCTGTGATCCATTCCCGGTCTGCAGAAAATGCGAAACTGTTGCTCACTTTTTAAGCGTCCCCTAACTTGCCTCCCAATTCTATCCCTAGGCTTCTCTTCGAGGGTGACAATCGGTTGTGGATCCCACCCAGCAGGTCCCATATTCCCACTGATGGCTGTCGAAGAAACAGGTATTCCTCGGAGTGTTGTATTGAAGAGAGCTATTGCACCTGGGGATCCGCGGGAATAGTAGAGAACAGCCAGGCTCTTGGCTTTCACCTGTTCTTTGACAAGCGATGGATTGCAAGAGGCCACAAGAAAGATGGGAGTTGATGATAGGTAGGGAAGGGGGTCGAAGAATTCACTATGGGCTCCACTATTTGGGAGTTGGGCAAGGTGTCCACATCCAATCGTCCATGTGCTTGCTGGACTCCAAAGGAGTGAAAAAACGAAAACGATTAAGAAGGACAACGAAATCGAGGCAGAGGCTGCTTGATGGCATGCGCCAGAGGGTGAGACATTCATTATACAACCTTTTGGCCGGATTTTGCCGGTGTGGCTGCAACGCTTCTCCCACCAAAACCTGGCAAAACAGCAAAATGTTACACAGCTTTGGTGCATGTGCTAGGTGCTGCTGAGGCGGCTAATGCCCCCCAATGTGCCAAGCGCCGGTCGAAGCAGTGGAATCCCTCCCAATGGAGATGCATTCATCAACCTCCCATGTACTCTTTCCTTGAAGCTTCAACATTTATGAGAGTGCTTGCGGCAGAACATCAGGCAAAATAGAGATAGCATGCGACGGATAAAATTTTTTATCCGTTGATGGAGACCAGGAGTGTTGAACCCACAAAGATGAGTGAAAAAACGAGGCGAGTTGTTGCATTCGGCAGAACAAGCACATCAAAATAGCGGAAAAAATAATGAGTAGAGATGTGTGTAGTTTAACCGACGATGACCATGGACTGAGGCCACGAGGAGGATGGAGGGTGTGATGGGCCAAACAAGGAAACAGTTGTCATGAGCAATGGCCTGGGCCTTGCTTGGGTTCTTTTTTTCTAAAAATTTTTATTTTTGCGATGGACCACGTGCTTTGTAAGATCTCCCCCTAATTTGGACACTGCAGACTGGCAGGTCTAGTACAAGAACTGGCTTCTCTGCAAAACCATCATATTTTTATACATGTGTTTAATACACTATTTGGTTTCATTTAGAAAGTGGCCCGACGTTCTTTTAAGTGTGGAATCTTCCTTTACCGAAGGCTCCCCCTTCCGGTTTCCCTTCCAAATCCCATGGCTCAGCAATCATCCCAAACGGGGCCTTCCCTCTCGCTCCCGCCCGAAACAATCCTTAAGATCTTTCGCTACCTCTCTTCTCCCGACCTACTCCGAATAGCTCGGTCCTGCCGCACGCTGCGCACCGTGGCGGCATCACGCGAGCTATGGGACCGCCTCGTCCTCGAGAACACCCCTTACATCAGCGAAGACGGGCTCAACGACACCATCGCCGCCGCTGCGCGCCTCACTCACTTTCCCAACCCCATCATCTCATTGGCCAAGTACACACTCATGAACCAAATACGCACAGTTGTGATCACGGGCTCAGAATACCTCACATTTGAAACTCTCGTCCAGATCATGTTCTGGCACTCCATCCGATCGATACACTTGCGCAACTGCAGCTCCATCAATATTAAAAAGCTCTCCGAAGATCTTTTCCGCACTTCCGGGACTCGCTGGGACCTGTCAACTAGCTACAACTTCGACTACATCACAAACGCCATCCAGAACGGAGCACACAAGGGCAAGCCCTCATATCGCTTCAGGAAGACGGAATTACGATTACTCGACCTCACTGGATGTACTCTTGAAGATGACTTCCACCTTTCTGCCCTTCAGTGCGCCATGGATTGTTTTTTTCTCGACCAGGGTTGAATTCTGGCCCCAACGGTGCCAGGTGCCCAATTGCTACCCCCACCTTCACAAACACTTATATCAATCCGATGAAAATTTTTCCCAGATTCCTATGCGTTGAGGAGTCCTACTACCGTATCCCGTGGGACGCCGCGTCCCCGACCCCGTGATGTGCAGACTGCCTTCGTCGCTCCACGTGCAGCCAATGTGGAACGTACTTTGCCGTTGCTCGCGGCACCCTCACTCCCTGCGTAGTGTGTCAGCAATCTTTATCTTCTGCGGCCCCAGCAACTGTCTTAACGGACTCGGGATGAATCTATGGGCGAGAGAGCGTTGGAACGGTGTCTGGAGCCAGGGATTGCGGAGGAGGTTTAGTTGTGGGCCTTGCTTGGTCGCGGGAAAGGCATGGCCATGGCCATGGCAGGCAACCTGCAATGGGCCAAGGCCCAGTAATTGGCTATCGACGACTCTTGATATTCTCCGTTATATGTTTGGATAACGTTTTCATGTATCCTTATGTTGCAAGTATTCGCGTGTGCATGTGTGCGTGTGTGTATACATGTGTGTGTGGTGGACTGGTGGACAGCATTTTCCCCATCCCCAATCACGTCGCTCTGTCATTCGCACAAACAAGTGTAATGTTTCCAAATTTCACAATTAAAACAATGCACAAGGTAAATTGCATGAAATGATATTGCTCCTCTCAAGCCTCGTCCGCCCTCATTTTCTTCCCATTGCCTACCTCCCCCTCCGCCTCCCCCACCTTCCGCTTCTTCACAAGCCCGCTCACGTCATTCACCGGCGCCGCTGCTAGCTGCTTCCGCGCGTCGGCGAGGAACCCGCCCTGCGAGGCGTCGGTGAGGAGGGCGGATGGGAGGGTGGATAGGTCGGCGATCTGCGTGTCGGTGGGATGGGATGCGGTTGGGTTCGGTTATGGAGGGAGGTAGGTGGGATAGAAAGCGTACCTTATCCTCAAGCTCGGGTATGAGCTCCTCGATGTCTTTCACCTCGTCGTGTCCGCCTTCGTTCCCCTCCTCTGCCGCGGCCTTCCCCTTCCCTTTCCCTTTCGTACCCCCCTCGCCCCCCTGTACCTCCTTAGCGGCCCGCTCCGCCAAAATCTCCTCCCTCCTCCCTTCCAACACCTTCTTCGCCATCCGGAACTGCTCCACGGCGGCCTCGACTTTGCCGTCCGTCTCGAGCGCCAAACCGAGAAGGTGGTGCACTTCCACGAGTTCGCGGTGGGTTGGGGGGAGGTAGGACTTTTTGAGTGAGAGGGCCGAGTGGAAGGATTGGACGGATTGAGGGGGGTTGTCTGGGTGTGGTGGGTGTGCGTGGGTGTGGGTTATTCCAACGGAGGAGAGTGGATGATGTGCCGAACCCAGGAAACGCACCATCCTCCAGCCCAACTTCTCCCTGAAGCATGAATACTTGCGCCAGTCGCGCCTTCCCGTCCGGAGAAGCGTCCTTCTCGTACACCGTTCGTGCGATTTCGAGAACTTCCCATGCGAGGGTGAAGTCGTCTCCCTCTTCGCCCGTGGAGATGTCGTCGTCGTCGTCATCATCATCGTCGTCGTCCTCGGCTTGTGGTGGAACCAAGAGGCGATAAGACATGCCGCATTGAACACCGTGGCCGAACTTTGACATCTCACCTTCACCGTCACCAGAATCGTCAGCTGCACCTTCCCCAGACTTTTTCTTGACAACCTTTCCATCAAACAGTCCCGCGGACTGGATTGCGGTCTTGAGAAGCGTCTTTCCGTACCAGAAGAACACGTCTCCAGACTCTGGGGATATGTGGCTGTGCACTTCCTCCCTGAGGCGAAAGAGAGAAGCCGTGAAGAGAGACGAGACGCCGGATTCATAAGCGTCGATGGAGTGAAACCGGCGGGAGTACGAGTACGTCGAACTCACGAAAATGCAGCCGCTTGTCCGAGCTTCGCTGCAGCGTCTTCAAACTGCGACAGTTTGTACAGATTCTTTCCCTCCTCGAGCAGCGCCCCTATCCGCTCGATTTTCTGCTCCTTTGTGAGATTCTCATCGGCGGGGATGTCTCTCGCACTCGCGTCCTGGGCGTTCTCGATCGCGGCCCCGTTTGTGTTCGCGGCCAGGGTTGGAGAGAGTTGATTCGGGCGAGCAGGGGACTTTGATGCTTCGATCTCGGACATGTGAGTGGTGAGTGACGTGTTGGGCGATTCTACGACGAGCATATGTGAGTGGAGAAGGGTATGTCGAAGTCGAATGGCGGATGGAATGTGGGGTGGCCAGAGCACAAAATATACAAAATATCTGACACTGACACAATTCTGGACTTGAAAACAACAATAAAGTAATATACAATTAACTTTACTAATTTTACATGTTCATGTTTGAGCAAGAAAAGGTAATGGGTGTTCGGTATTTTGTCGGAATCAAATCTGCCTCGGACCCCCGAAATCCGCGGCACATTCAGCAACGTGACAATGTCACCGGTCGCCACCTCTGACGAGACCCCCACATCTCCAGTGGCAGCCAACGTCGAAGCCGAGTCGCCCGAGTGGGCTGCTCTCCCCATCATCGACATCTCCAACCGAAGCGAATGGTCAGACGAACGGAGACTCGAGGTCGCACGACAGATCGTGGACGCAGCCCGCAACGAGGGATTCTTTATGCTGACGGGTCACGGAGTGAAGGAAGAGGACGTGCAGAGAGCGTACGAGATCGTGAGTATCTCCGAATGTGGATGGACGTCTGCAACCTGCCGAAAGTTGATCGGCCTCCGAAACCAGAACGACACGTTTTTCGACTTGTCCATCGACGAAAAGATGAAGTACCTGGTGGACCAAGATGCAGGGACTTACATCGGGTACACACCAGCGGGGCTTCGAGTGGGCGGTAGAATGTGAGAGGCAGTCACTGAGAGTTGCGAGCCACCACACCCAGCGTTTTCGATCGTGATATAGGGAGATGTACAACTTCCCCGCCTTCAACCGCGGCTTCGACTCGACTCCTCACCCCTCAGTGTTCAAATCCGACCCAGCCACATGGCGCTTTCTGTCCGAGTTCTCTCGCGGCGCTCACGAAGTCACGCTGTTCTTGCTCGAGCTCATGGCGGTCACGCTGGACGTTCCGAGCAGCGAGGGAGGGCAGGACTGGTTCCGTGTCCGGCATGACTACGACGGTCCAAATGGAAGCCTTCTTCGCATGATGTGAGACAGCCGACTTGGGTGTATCCACTCTTAACAACGTGACCCCATCCACGTCTCCCATTCCCTCTTCCCACCAAAGGCGCTACCCCGCCCTCTCCGCCTCGCAAGACGCCTCCAAGAACAACCTCCGCCTGGGCGGCCACACCGATTTCGGAACCTTGACCGTCATGTTCTCGCCCAAGATCCCCGCACTTCAGATCCTCGCACCCGAGGGGGAATGGCGATATGTTAAACCGGTGGAGGGGGCGTTGGTGTGTAATGTGGGCGAGTGAGTGACCTTCCGGTCCCCAATAATTGCGTAAAGGGTGTTAAATGGCTTATTTCCACCCAGCACCTTGCAATTCCTCACAGCCGGCTACCTCAAATCCACGCAGCACAGAGTCACCCGGCCCCGGTTCCCTCAAGATGCCGAAAAGGACCGCGCGAACGTCATTGTGAGTACTTGATCATGTCTTGAGCATCCGCGAATGCAATGTCGCGTCAAAAACTAACATGGCCCATTTTGGTCAACGACTTTACTCAGTACTTCTTGAGACCCAACGACGACGTCCCCCTCATCCCCTTACCCAGCCCACAAGTTAAACCTGCCACGGGCGTCACGGAATCAACCGACCCCCCCATGACAGCCGGTAAGCCCCACCCAACCACAACTACCCTTCCCTTCCACACACGCGCCTGTCGCCTACTAATCAACCCTCCCCCCACCCCCACCCCGCTCCCGTCCACCCCCGCCCATAGCCGACTGGGTCCGCGCCCGCGTAAAATTTGGGTTCAAGAAAAACAACGACACGGGCCGCAACGCGTGGCAGGACCGGATCAATAAGGATCAGGGTGTGCAGATGCGGGATGAGGATTATGCGTATTCGAGGGCGAATGAGTGACATGGCGATACTTTTGCTTAAAACAATTTTTTGTGGGGGATTTAAAATGCATTGCGGAGCTCGCTGTTCCAGTTCAACATGTACGTGACGGTCCAGCAGTTGCTTGCGACCTTTTCCCCGAGAGAATAGCCACGTCAGGTGGAAGACAAAGATTCCACGCATCATCGCCATTCGCCCGCGACGTACTCGTGCGGTTGACGTACGTGACCATGTCCCCAATTCCCGTCCCCACTCGACTCACCCACCAACCATCAGCACCACAACAGCAACCACGCACAGCCACACCCACTAGGACATTGGCGACAGACAGCCGCGAAGAACATGGACCACAATCGCGAGATAGATCGGAGGAGGGGAGAGAGTGGGCGACGAAAAATTCGTTGGGTATGGTTTCATGTCGCCGACTGCATCCGGCAGATGATAATTGCTTGCACCCAGCAGAAGACCATTTCGACGCTGCACTTCCCATAGAAGAGGACAGCCAAGGTGCATTCCGCATGTCCTGAGCACCCAGAAGCCGCTCCGTCTTGGGTTCTCAACAGGGCGCCGCTGACTTGAAAGCGCTTCTAGATTCTTCGCTCCGCAACCCACAAGACACTGAGCGACAGCAAAAGACCTTATTTCAGAAAATATTAGTCGAAAATCAAAAAAAAAAAAAAAAAGAAGGGCGAACATCTTTTGGCCGGCACTGCGGTTCGAACTCTTGCTTCAGGCCAGGCCATCATATCGCAAGAGTGAAGTCTCACAACTGCACTACACCGAGTCGCGCTTCTTGGAGTATGTAAAACATGGTTCTCTATATAGATTTAGTTTCCAGTAGCGATAAGTAATAAGAGAAACATGGTCCTTACTAATCAACTGAAAAGGGAAACGGAGCCATCCTCGGCTGGGCCATTCATTCCCCACCGAATCCATCATCCTCGATGATTACGGACTACAAGCCTCGTACATTTCGCGTTGTATCGTCTGCCACGTCGTCGTCGCGCTGACGATGCGCGGGCTTGGCTGTCTACGTGGGTTCACCCGAAGTTCGACGACAAACGGGCAGCGGTGCGTCAGAATAACGATGTTTACCTCAACGTAGGTGATTTCTGCGAGAATCAACGGGCGTGGCCGGCGGGGTTGTGAGTTGGGTTCGATGGACTACTCGGCAAGCTGTTGCTCAAATGAAAGCGAGGTCTGGGTCATTGGTGGATGGTATGCCGGGACGTTTTCAACGTGTGCAGGACGTAATGGACTCTGTTAATTGAGCAGGTAAGTGGCTGTAAAGGCCGTTTTTGACCCTTACCAGTCTTCAGTGGACGTGGAACAAGTCTACCGAGTACAGTGACACATTATGGAACAAAAGAAGTACGTCTAACACTTTTTCAAAATGTATTTATAGGCTCGAGTGCCCCATGGTTCTGTGTGGGACACAACATCCCCAAACTCTACATTTGTAACGATTGTGTTACCAAACCGCCAATCCAATAAACTAGCGACTAGCATTCAAAATTGATGAGCTTGAACATACCCCTCCTCCAAGCCTTTTTGGTTCCCGTACCATTCCACCTATCAATACCAATTTCCATCCCCCCGACTCCTCCAGGACATGTCCTCTCTATATCTATTTCCAGGCGCACCCGGCATCCGCTCCCTCCAATACTCCTTACCGCGTTCCGTATTCCGATCCCATCTGGGTGTCGCGACTCTCTTCAATTGTTCAAAACAACATTGTTGGTATTTCGCGCAGTCAAATGTACCACGTCAGGAAGAGCAACGCACCGAGTCGTCCAACTCGTCCGCGTAAGATGCGGCTGCAAACCGGAGCTTCAGATCTGCGAGGTCTCGCGCATGTCGTTGGGTCGCGGACATCATCTGCGTGTTGAATGCGGGTTGCAATTCATTCTCCTGTCCTTTGCCCAGGAGGAATTTTGATTGACACGAGACACCAACCTCATGCTCCAGCGCCTTCACTCTTGACTCGGCTTGTTCTGCCCGAAGGAGGAGCTCGTAGGGGATCTTCGTGTCAGAGGTGTGACCCGATTGTGACCCTTCGTTTTTGGAGTGTGGTTTGCGGTCAGCTTCATTCCTGTGAGGCGATGAAGATGGTGGGGTAGAGAGTAGGTCGGTTTGGCTTGCGGTGCTTGATTTGAGGGCGCCGGGCTGCAGATTTAGTTGCGATCGTTGGTTCAGGATTAAGCAAGCACCAGTAGAGGTGATCCAAAGTTTCACCTTGGGTTTCCTTAAAGTCGACAGCTCCTTCTCCAAAATTGTGGCTCTGTTGTGAATAAAGACGGACATGCAATGGATCTTCACCATCGAGACGGACTCAATACCCTCTCACCTTTGTCGTTCCTCATCAAGGTTCGCCCGAGAATCTGATAGCTCACTTGCCAGTTTCAGCTCCTTGAAGTCCGAACGACGTCAAATAAAGCCATGAAAAAAACGCAATGTATACGTACTGTGTGATCTTTCAAGGCGACGACATCCTCTAATCGCTGTTTCAACGAGGCATTTTCATTTGCAAGGGCGAGGTACGCTTGTGATTGTGTCGCAGGACCTTCTTGGATCTTCGTTGCGTTCTCGCCTGCATTCAGAAATGGTATCCCAATGCCTCAATGCCACTGACGGGGGAGATTGGGCACATATCGCATGATTACCTCCATCTATATCAGCCTGCCGTTCGAGCCCTCCTTGCGCAATCCTCTTCTCCAGGCGCTCGATGACCGTTTCTTGCTGCTTGATCAGGTTCTTGTACCTTGGCACCTTGGCTGCTTGCTCTTGCAATCGTTGAAGATACTCTTGTTGCACCTTCCATCGGAACCTCACTGAGCTTGCCACTGCAAATGACAAAACGGGTGGAAACTTGCCATATGTGCATTTTGCGTTTCCAAAAGGTCCCGAGAAAGAGTGTCCCTCTGGATCCAACACGTCAGTTTTCGCTGTATAATGCCGATCGCTGCACGTTACTTCACCTGTTGAACCAACACATCCATTCCGGCGACTTTATCCTCCGCTTCACGTGACCGATCCATTTCGACTCGGAGGCGACGAGCCAGAATAGCGTATCTATGGACGAGTTCTGTCTTCGATAGTACGTCCACATCGGCAGCCTCGATAAGAGCCTGGGCCCGATTGTCGAGCTCTGATAGGCGGGTTGAGAGGGAGGCGCAGGTTCGCTGCGTGTCGGCGGCTTCCGTGTTATAATGAGAGGTGAACTACGGAATAAGGGTAGGACAAACCTCAAGCCCGTCGTTGCGATCTCTCAAACGGACAACCTCCGCTCCCATACGACGTATGGCTTCAGTTCGTGCATCCAGTTCTTTCAGAATACTTCCTCAAACCCGCATTCAATAGGAAGTTTCACAATTGTCAGTTTAGGTAAGAAAGGCTCACCGTCCAATAACTTCAGTCGCTGCTTCCGTCTTGCCTGCATTCGAATTCATTGATGTTCGATGTGCGAGAGATGCTCCCATACCCTTTCCACGATTTGAGTTCCCATATGTCACGGAATTTCAAAAGCGGTGTCCAACGACCAATCAAACGCAACATACCTCCCCGGAGCTGTCAGCACCCACAACCCGTGTCGTCATCCTCAAACAAAACTCACACATGGGTCTCACCCTTTCGCTGCCGGCCCCATCCACAACCACCACAGGTAATCCGGTCACCTCCAGCGCGTACCCATCCTGATAGTCGACCGGAATTTTTGAAAGAGGGAAAATGACAGTCCCGAAGAGGCTTTCTTCGCCATGTTGGGGGTCGCGTTTGACGAAAATTGCAAGGACGAGAGACAGTTCTGGTAGTGGTATCTGGAATCGGTCTTCAAAACAATGGGTCCCTCTTCTCAACACAGGGAGCGCGAACGCACCCGGTCTACGGAAAAAAGTAAAGTTTTCTCCTTCTCCCAACGAACGACCGTGTCTTCCGAAGCTATTTCTGCGCTTGTTCTACGAGCTAAGCACACGACGCGACCCCAAGATGCCGGAGAAAACTGTTCATCCGGGTCCGACAGCTTCCCGGCTTCGGAAAACCGATACGTGTATCTTAGCACCCCACCAAACTCCAGGAAATCCTACCCCGGCATTCATATTTCAATTGATTTCTGGGAATTCGAATCAGAACGTACCGCCGGTTCACTTCTCTGCGTCCGCCATCGCCGCCCGTACGAGTCGCCCTTATAAACCACCGCGGCGCGAACGGAGAAAGTTCCCCTTGGAACACCTCGCAGCGCCGAAGGGACGAGTTCGATCAACCTCCGCGCAGCGTGTGCACCAGGATCAGGAGACTGTACCGCAGGTTGTGGTACGGGTGGTATGTGGGGGACGAGAGTTACGTTGAAGAAAAGTTGAGGTCCTTGTTCGCCGCACTGCAACACGACTGCCCTAGGGTTCAGGGGCTGGAGCATGGAGAGCGATCGAACGGGGAACTCAAACCGAGCGAGGGGTTTGGGATAAGTTGGAGCTTGTAAAAGAAACACCAAGGTTTGGCCTGAAGATGGCGATGTGTCTGGTTGGTTGGAAGCTTCCTCGTTCGGAGGCAGGGGTACGAGGATGGGCTCGTCAAAGAAAGCGTCCCTTAGAATCACAGAGTCCCCAATGTTACACCTCACTAAGTGCTCGAGTCTGAACGCGCATTTACTCACCCATCCTCAACACTCGCATCCATCGTACTACGCACATCCTTGTTCGCGACCCCGTTTTCCAACCGCACCGATACCCGAGCAGAAGACACAGACTGCAAGAGGTTGCCTACGCGTAGGGAGGAAAGGAGGATGGTGGAAGTGTCCGTTGGGATCCAGGGTGAAGGGCTTGTAATTTCGATGGGGTATGCGGTGATTGTGAAAGAAATGGAGTCCCCTGATACGGCAGAGCTTCGCTTGACTGCGTAGAGCGGTATGGGGCTGACTCACTCTGGTTATCCGAGGACAAACGAACAGCTTGTGGTCCTGCCGATCGTTTCGCGTTGGGCTCTCTCGTGTTCCCTCTCTTCGCCGAAGATGTGACCCCATTATCACCACGAGACGCAACCACCCGTCCTTGTTCAGACTCTTCTCCATCCCGCTCCGCCGCCTCTTCCACAAGCCTATTCATCCCCGCAACTTCCGCGGCCGACACTCCCGTGAGTCGCATTTCCACCACAATGCTTCCCTGTGGTGTCGCAGCAGCCTTTGAGAAGAACGAGCGGCGCTTGGGGGACTCATTTGCTTGGGCGAGCTCTTTTTGGAGAGTGAAGGTTTGTCGGGAACGTTTGCCAGATGCCAAGGTTTGGAAGAGCGGCTCTAGAGCAAGAGTGTCTTCTCCCACAACTGTGGGTTTAACATTAAAATGACGACGGAAATGGGGGGTTTATAGGGCAGCATCACCCACTTGAAACTGAAGGTCGTTCCTCTGGGGAAGTCGATGGAGCAACTTCGAACAGCGTCGCAGTCAGTTCCAGTGGAAACTCCGTGATTCTCGCAGAGCCATGCCCTTCCTTCTTTTCGCTCCCATCTTGCGTCGACTGCTCCTCCTCCTTTCCAAACGTCAGCGACACTTTGAAACTGGCGTTGTTGTGCGGGTCCCCGGCCTTGGTCTTGTCCTGCCATTTGAGCTTCCCGCCCGCGCGGAGTTGGAGGCGGACGAAATGAGGTTGAGAGAGGGAGAGTGTGGATGTCGCGATTGTCAGGGAGAATTCGAGCATTTTGAAATTCGCTTGGTGCTGCGGACACGAGAATCGAAAGCTTCACAAAGAAAAAGCAGCGAAACGCGGACCCATCGCTGCGGACGTCGGCGACCGGGTTCTGATGTCTTAGGAGTCGAAGCGAAAGGACGCAAACGGAGACACACAATCGGAAGCGGCCCTGATTGCGCCGGCAGCCATCCCACCAAACTGAAACATGACTTCCTTCTACGAGAGGTGCGATGAGGTGGTGGCGGGCCGGGGCCACTGCATGGATTTTTTTTTTTTTTTTTTTTTTTTTGGACTTTGGAGGGAATGGAGAGGTGGTCGTGCAGAGTTCTTACTGTGCCTGAAGGATGGGGAACGGTTTGACATACCTGATGTACAAAATGATGATATACCACGGCCGGATAATTTCTAGTTAGGTCTATGTTAGATTCTAGTATATATTCTAAAGGTCAGTCTAGCATAGACCTAACTAGAAAGGGCAGGCATCTATGGTGGCATCCCTTAAAACTCTTTCAATCTAGGTCAATCTGTGACCATCGGAATTGCAGTCGCCCGCCTATTCTCGCCCCCCCTTCCCCCTTTGACGCACATCGACGAATCACATTAATAATATTGTTTATTCATAATTATCTTTTTACAAAGACGTTATTGTCGGTCTGCGCGTCCAATTGAGTCCACGTCTACTTCCTCCTTCCGGTATCCCCAATTAAATGCAGATTCACTCACTCGAAAAGTGATGGTTTGAGCGCTAACCGTGAGAGTCGACTTGATGGCATGGCGCTGTAATTACTATGTCGACAGAACTGTCAACCATTGGCGGAGAGGGATTATCAAAGTAATTGAGAATCACCAGGTGTTCATTAGACTCAAAAAAGCACAGAAATGAAAAACGGTCTACCTGACAAGGGGACGGAGTTGGCAAAGTGTTCCGCATTACAAGTTGGCGCCCGAAACCAGCCCACAATGAACTCACCTTAAAACACAACGCCGAAGTGCAGTTACTTCACACAGTACCGATGGTGTTCTATGTGCGATGCATCGCAGGTGCCTATGACCTTCCGAAGAATACTTTCCGAGATCACACGATACTCCACTCCTCACACTCACCTTTGCCTCCATCACACCGGATCGACAATTCCTTAATGATTTCCAGCCGTTTTCTCGAGCGTCGTCGCGAGGGAGGGGATTCCTGTTATTGGTCCCAAAGGCGGCAATGGGAAAGTCAGACACACGAACGGGCACGGCGGACTGTTGCTCACATCGGAAAGGCACCTCGCGAGCGCAGGTGCAGATGGCGCCGATTGCCATCGCCGGTGAGCTTATTGGCAACCCGTGCAAGGGCATCAAGTTCACTCAAACCTTTCCACAATCACTAACAACGCTGCAACGACGCCCATTAAGCCACGAAAGGTGGACGTGCGTACGTACGTACTGGTTAATATTGCGCGCCCGCCTAAACCCATGCTTCGAAGGGGTCAGCAACGTCGCAATGATATCTTATGGTTGCTAACAATTTATTTTGTTTTATAATACTTCTCATTTGGCAACGACTTGCTTTTCTTTTCCCTCGTCACGTCAATACCACTCTAAATCTTATCTATGGTTTTCTAGCGAACGTTCTGAATCCCTATGCCTAGAAAATATGATAGAACTAGTTACTATCTTGGTCTAACTAGAGAGGTTGTTTAGGGTTGCTAGGTTTACCGTAGAATCTAGCGATCTATCTAGACCTATCTCGAAAAAACGCGGCCGTGAAACTAGAATCCCGAGAAGGATTTCATGTATAATATTGCCGGAAACGTTCAGCGTTTCGAAGCATGCACCAGATAGCATCAGACTGAATAGACGACACAGGCGCGCAATTCTCCCATTCCATCCCAGACATCTTTTCTTAGCGTCAGCGTTTTTAAAAAATAAACTCTCTTCACGTGCCACGCCAGAACTAAACCTCAGCATGAGATCGAACACACAGGCCTCGCGGCCCAACTCCGGCAAAACTGCCTTTGTCATACATAAAACCACGTCTCCTCCCACTCCCCCCACCGCCCCACCGCCACGATGTCGTTCCTCTCGCTCAACTTCTCCACGGACTTGGAAACTGAAATGACGTTCTACGGGTCCTGTGAGCACTGTGTCCCCCTCTTAAGTCGGGCCGGGAAACACACTTACCTAAAATCCACCATCCCCCCCACAGACCACGCCAACGCTACAAACAAACTCGTGCACTTCATTTTCGTGCCCACGATTCTGTGGAGCGGGCTTGTCTGGTGGGTTCCCTCTCTGTACCTATATTTGCGCAACACTTCAACACGTCTCCCATCGCCTTCACTCCGCCCCCGACGTCATCAGGTTCGCCCACCCCTCGTTCGCTCTCGCCCAGGGAACGGTCCTCGGTGACATCCCGCTCGACATCTCCTTCTTCGTCGCCTTAGGGTACGCGCTGTATTACATCCGGCTCGAGCCGGTCGCTGGGGTTCGTTCGACACGGTTGCTGAGTCGGGATTGGAGACAGGGGGCTTATCGGCTTCAAATGAATTGTCTTTACAGGCACTGTACACCCCGTTCTTGTACTTCCTCCTCTACACTGCCCACCTGTTCCGCGCTTCCGTTCCCCACGCTGTTTTAATCGCCACAGGAGTGCACGCGTTGAGCTGGGCGATGCAAATATGGGCCCATCAGGTACGCTTATATACTTTGTATTGGCGCGATTGCCATGCTTGTAACATCCAACCGTTTCGTGTTCATGACTTAGGTCTTTGAAAAGCGGGCTCCGGCTCTCCTCGACAACCTGTTCCAGGCACTCGTCCTGGCACCACTGTTTGTCTTCTTTGAGTTCCTGTTCGCCTTTGGGTAAGTCGTGAGGACTAGCTTCGTTCGGAATACCTTCCGTGACCTTCAATATCCACCCACGTTTAGATACCGGCCCCAGCTCCACCAAAACCTCAAAAACAAGATCGGGGTAAACATTGCGGCGTACCGTAAGGGACTCAGGGAGGCGAAAGTCGCTGCTTATCACGCGGAGGCGGAGAAGAAGAAGTGATTGGGCCTGACGGAACGGAGCTCTTTCTTTTGGTTTTGCCTTTGGTTGCCACTTGTCATCCGGCTTTTCGATTGTAGTATTTGCTGGATACAATTTATGTGATGGTTCGCTTTATTCACTGACGAGTTCCATGCAATGACCTACACGAATGTGAAAAGCGATGGTGGTCCGAACGAGTAACCCACGTCCCAAGACCCCGGGACAACACATCACTAGTAACGCTACTGGTTGATCATAGCCCACCCCATTATCAATGTCACAAGACGTAATTAAGCGCGCAGTGAACGTTTGGCTTCACCTGATCAGAATATGAGTCATAGTCTTGGAATTGGACGAACGTGCCGCTCTTGGGGCGACCATTTCTGTGATTACAGTGTCACGGAGAAGGAATATTGTAGGTCGAGTCAACTCTCTCTTAGTGCAGCTATTTGAGAGACATTAAAAAGCGTGCACTTAGACAGAAATGCACTTAACAAGAGGAAACTATGTGATGCCCATTCATTTTGAGACAGAGAGACTGGCTCGATACAGTTAGATAGAACCTGTAGTTAGCGAGCAGGCACTTAGAGAGAGTTGGCTGTATTCCATCGAGAGATTTCTGTGATGACTCGGCTGCTCACTGGCTGTTTGCACATTATCATCTCGGCGTTTATTACATTTCGGCTCATATTCGCAGAAGCGGAAGGATACTTTAGATTCCGAGCTTCGGAATTCCTCAACACACGCGAGTCAACACACCCGCAGAACGGATGGCGCTTGCATCTGCATCCCTAGCGACTCCGCTGCCCCGTCTCCTGTCACCGTCCACGCTTCGGATCGCAGCCGATGGACTCCGATTTGCAGTCACCCGAACTCACATCTCCCCTTCCCCCACGCCCACACGCGCCTCGCCATCCCTCGCCACGCGGTCCTTCCACCTGTCGGCTCCGCGCGCGAAAGACTCGGGCACCCAGTCTGCCTTCGCCGCGTCCGGCGCAGCCCCACACGTCCACCACTCCCCCCTGCCATCCGACAACCCCGAGATCCGTGAAGCCATCCGCGCCCTCTGCTCCCAATTCCCCGCTCCTTATTGGCGCGAAATGGACCGGCACAACCGCTACCCGACCGAATTCGTCACCGCGCTCACAGAGGCTGGGTGGCTCTCGTGCCTCATCCCAGAGGAGTACGGCGGGTCGGGTCTTCCGCTGTCGGCGGCCGCGGCGATCATGGAGGAGATTCACCGCAGCGGTTGTAGCGGTGGAGCGGCCCACGCGCAGATGTATATCATGGGCACGATTTTGAGGAATGGGAGTGAGGCTCAGAAGAAGAAGTTTCTTCCTGAAATCGCAGCTGGCCGATTAAGACTGCAGGCATTTGGAGTTACAGAGCCCACCGCCGGAACGGATACCACGGTACGTGACCTGCCGGCGTGCCTTTCGCGTAGTGCTATTACTTCACATGTTGCGATAAACCTTGCAGTCCATCCGCACCACGGCAATCAAAGACCCAAACGACCCCAACTACTACATTGTCTCTGGACAGAAGATCTGGACGTCGCGGGCCGAGCACTCTGACCTGATGCTTCTCCTGTGTCGGACGACTCCCATCGAAAAGCGCACCAAGAAGACAGAGGGCCTGTCGGTCCTCCTCGTCGACATGCAGGAGGCTCTCAAGCAGGGCACACTGACGATCCGCCCCATCGAGGCCATGATCAACCACGCGACGACAGAGGTGTTCTTTGACAATATGAGGATCCCGGCGGAGAATTTGATTGGAGAGGAGGGCAAGGGGTTCCGCTACATTCTGGACGGGATGAACGCGGAGCGGATCTTGATCGCGGCAGAGGCAATTGGAGACGGAAGGTGGTTCGTGGATAAGGCCGTGGCGTACGCAAAGGAGCGTGTCGTTTTTGGCAAGGTTGGTGCTGCAGCAGTTTTTTAAAAGAAACAATACGCTCATGTTGTTCTGTCCCGTTGCCCAACCACCCACACCCAGCCCATCGGCTCCAACCAAGGCATCCAATTCCCGATCGCCGAGGCATACGCCGAAGTGGAAGCGGCCGCGTCCATGGTGCGCGAAGCTGCCGCCAAGTTCGACTCTGGGCGAAAGGACGTTGGCGCAGAGGCCAATATGGCAAAGATGCTCGCAGGAAGGGCGTCGTGGAAGGCCGGGGACACGTGTATGCAGACGCATGGAGGGTTTGGGTTCGCGGTGGTGAGTTCTGGATGAGACGGGAGTGGTGAAGTGTGGGGTTTTCTGAAATGTAGCCGTTTTCGTGTTTATAGGAGTACGATATTGAACGCAAGTTCCGTGAGACCCGTCTCTTCCGCACGGCTCCGATCTCGGACAACCTCATTCTCAGCTTCATTGGCGAACATGTATTGAAAATGCCAAAGTCATATTAGAATTGCCGGGAAGAGTCGAGATGTTTGACTTTCGTTAGTTTGTATGATCAAGGCGCTCCCCGGGCCCCGGCCGCCACATTCATAATGGTATCGCAACCATTCTGTCCTAGACTATTTTGGCGTCATAGAATGCGCTCAGTTCACCCCACAGCTCCATAATCCTCGAGTCCACGTCCCCTTCGGCGAACACCGTGATCTCGAGCGTTTTGGCAAACGTGCGGATTTCAGGACCGAACTGTTGGCGGGAGTCAACACGAAATGAGCAACCTACGAACTCCACACTTCTAACGTCATCTTGAACACTCACCTCGCGACCGATTTGACGCATGAAACCGTACACCCATCGCCACCACGGCGTGCGCTCGATGTCGACGTCTTCCATGGACGTCTCTGATATCTTTGCGGTGATGATGCGAACGAACCGCTGCAACAAGGATGATGATTGTAAAACCAAGAATCGCTCGAGAAACCGGGGTCTCTTCTCACCTGCAAAACACTCAAGAACGCTTGTTTCTGTTCCCGCGTCATTCTCTCAACCTCCTCTTCCGCTTCTTGCACCTCCCTCTGCGCCGCAGTCTCGCCACTTGTTATCGGCCCAGTCAGACCATCAAACTTGTTGCCATTCTCATCGTACACAAAGTCGCCATCGCCCACATCTCTCCTCTTCTGGTTGAACGCGACCTGGTCCCGAGCCCTGGCCACCCTCTCGTCCGCCTGACTCCTCCTGAGCGTGACTTTGCGCAACGTCGTTTCGAGGACATACCACGGCGTCGGGTCGGCGCCCTCGGTGCGGTTGAGGTGGTCCGGGGAGAGAGACCAGGCCAAGATGGACTCCACGGAGAGCACACGGTAGTTGATCAGACGGCCGCACCAGATTTCGAGCAGTTGAGGTCGGAAACGGAAGAAGCTGGCAAGACTCGTCATGAGCTGCGCACGGGCGAGGTCCGAGGTGAAGAGGTCGTTCCACACCGCTCGAGATCTGAACGGAGATAAGTACATGGCGCGCTTCAGAGTTGAAGAGAACAGAAGCAAGTCAAAATTGCGCCAACGAACCTTTCAACAATCATAGCCAAATGCGATAAACTTTTGCATCCAACGACCATCACAGCCTGGGCAAAGACATCACGAACCACGGAATCCGCGTCCGCGTCCCAGCTCGGGTGCTGTGTATCGCCATCCCAATGAGCCACTTCGTTCGCCTCGTGCCCCAGTTTCGCCCGAATGTGTTCCCGAATGGCATCGAAAATGCCCTTTATGGCAGTTCCTGGTTTCTTTGAGCGCAAAGCGTTGACGAGCTCTGTTGCGAGTTCTTTTAGACGTTCGTCTGTGTTGGGAATGGGGTCAGTCGGATGCAAGTTCGTCGCAATACCACAAGTGCACTAACCCTCAACATCTCCCTTCGGGCCATACCTCCAACCCTCATCGGCAGACTCCCACCGTTGGGGCAAGACTTTCACGGCAATGTCTTCGTCCTTCCAATTCTGCGGCAATGTTTCGTCGAGCAGCCGTTCCTTGTACGCTAGCCGAAGACATCGCTCCACGAGCTCCCGAACGAAAGTGACTTGGATGGAATGTGAAGGAAGTCGGCGGAGTTGCTCCGTCCTACAATGACGTTACTACTTTTCCAGATCTTGTACAGACACTGGCAAGAGACTCACCATCGGTCCCAAGTCCACTGGTACCCGAAGTTCGACAAGTGAACGGCTAAAAGTTCTGCAAGCCGCCTTGAAAGCTCCACGTCCAAACCCAAAGCCGATCGTTCCCACAGTGTCCGTACCGCCCGTCCCAACGCCGGACCAGCTTCAGTCACCATGTTTTGGTCCCTGAAGAGATCACCCAGTGCGGTTGCGTAGAACATGAGAGGTTGAGTAGGCGAGGGGAGCTTGAGTGCTTCACGAAGCACAACCTCGACAGCGGCATGTGTGGGTTGCCAGAATTCGAGTTGCCATCGAGCACGATCAAGGTATTCAGGGAGAGCCGCAATAGAGATGTGAAGGGCGTGGTGGTTGTGCGCAAGGATGGAGAGGAGGTCGGATATGAGAGTGCAGAATATGTATCGAGAAGGTGAGTTCAGAGGTGGCAGTGATACCAGAGTAGTGGAGCGCTGGTTAAGGGGTGTTTAAAAAGGTATGAGCTCATTTGAAGAACGGTGTGGTCATACCTCCCCAGTGTTCACAGAGTCATCGAAAATGACCAAGGGAACAGACTGATCAGGGTAGCGAGTTTCTGGGGTTTCTTCTCGAATTTGTATGGCGGGAAGGTCGTGAGGAGAAGCAGTAGTAAGCTTATCATCAAATGATTCGTGTGGTCGATGAAGGAGTTGGGCCTATTCGAAGTAATATGTTGAAGCAGTATATCGCTTCAAGCAGAAGTAATTATGATGTGTAGTTACCTTCCAATCTTCGTCTGCTAGTCCGGAAACCTGCCTCCAAATTGCTTCCAGTTCGTCGACTTGTTCGTAAGGCAGACCGGCACCATCCTCCGCTAACTCTGCCCGGAAAGGTCGCAGCGCAGCGAGACCGAGGTGCCTTCCCGCCTGCCTTCGCGATTCCACGTGACCAGATATGCGTCGAACAATTTCTTCGAGTTCGGCTGGGGCACTGCGCCGGATCGTGGCGGCGCACCACGGGAGTGCCGAAATGACGAGATTCGCGAATTGGTCAGCCCGAGCAGGAGAAGCCGTCATGGAGGACACTTCGTCCAGAATTTGCTTCAGGAGAGCTGCCAGGCTTGAAACCGAGACCACGTTGGCGTTGGCGAGTTCTCCGAGGAAACGAAGTGCTGTGCGCGCGTCCATCCAGTTTCCAGTGGCCAGGGCGTCAGAGAATGCTGCTGCCGATGAAGCAACTATTTCCGCAGCAGCTTCCTTCCTCCGTACGTTAATCAAGCCCGATAGAGTCCCGTAGAGTCCTAGCTTGTGGGGGAAAGATTGCGTACAGTCACGCAGGCACTCCAGAAACAGATTGGACCTCCACGGGTAGTCGTAGACAGCCATGGAAGCAAACGACGGGAGGTCGTGAACAGACGATGAAAAGGTTGCCTAAAATTTCAAGTGAAGCAATCGAGTGATGGCACGACTTTGTTTTACAGCAGACTCACGCCTTCACCGACATCCGTGAACAAAAAGGCAAAGTCTCCGTACTTCGCCTTTGCAAAATTATCGTCTCGTTCACCCCAGCCTCCCCCTCCTCCTCGCCTTCCCGAGCTGCGACCTTTGGAACGTGCATCAATCAGGCCAGGAAAGGTCAAGAGGAAGAAGTAGAGCCATTACTGAGCACGGTTTTCTTGGCAAGCGACATAAGCAGGCAGCACTCACGGTCAGAATACATTCCTGTTTCCGTCAATCGAAATCTAGAAATTTGAGCTTACCTCTGTAACTTACTGCCACTTCAAATGGTGCAAAGTTGGTGCACAGCCAACAAAGCCACTTTTCCAACCCAAACCACAACCTACGAAGCATCACACCCCGAATCTCGCGCACGCCTTCGGCTTACATCAGCAAGAGTAGCATAGACACTTCTTCATTCGCTGTACTCGTCAGCCGGCCTCCGCCTCGCCCCCGCGACTGCGGTAGACCGGTAGCGACCCAATCAATCGTCGTTGGATAGAAATCCCCACAGTCTTTCACAGTTTTCTCAACCGAGTGGTCGACTTTGTGCACTTCTGGGCTGGAATCGTCGTTTTGCGGTTTGTGCAGCGCGCTGAGCTTTTTGCGCGTTTTGCGTTGGTGACATGCCAGCGGTACCATCAGTCCCAATGTCTTCTGTCTTTTCGAAAGTGGATGTGAAAGATGAATCTGACTATCCCATGAAGGGCGAGGAGGGTTCAAAGGTGCGTTCACATTCCGACAACGGCGTACACCGAAACGGTGGACGTACCGCAACGACATTTGTAGATTGTAGTCGCCAAACCTGATGTTGAAACCATACTGGCCGGCGTTGCCTCCGTTGACACCTCCGGAGAGCTGGCACTCACCCCTTTCGAATCAAACCCAACGGGGTACCTTGCAGTTTCGAAGGCGATAATACAACTTCTCAGTTCTCGTCACGCAAGTGACTCTGTGACCTCCGATGCACTGGTGGCCCTTCTCGGCTCTCTGGATAGGATTGAAAAGCTTTTGCTGCAGCAAGCGACCCATCAGAGTGAGCTTATCCACCACCTGCTCGCTGCGAACGAGCACATCGGGTATCTTGCGTGTGAGCGTGATGTACTCAGTGCGAGGGTTCACGAGCTTGAAGGCAGTGCCGGGGTGAGTACTTGAAACACGCTCCATCAGTGTTTGTGCAACAAAGTGTCACGCCCCCCAATCGTTTTAAGAAATCACTCCCAATATATGTCAACATCGAAAATGTGCAGGGACAATCTCTCACTCTGGAGGACATGAGCCGCGCAGAAGTCGTCACCCGAAAGGACGAGACGTGCAAATCTGTAATCGACGTCACTTGGTGACCTTTCCAGCTGTGCGAATGCTTGAGGGAACTTTGCAGTTTCATCTTTTTGACATAAAAAACCTTAGATTTAAACACATTGATACAAATTTGGTTTCTGTTGTGATGTGAACTGTTAATGATAATTCTCAATTTGATCAACAACGCATTTCGATCGACATAACATTCAATTCACACAAGGCCAACTAGTATCATTCCGAAAAGAATTAGCAAAGCTCCAGTCCCTCCCGACGCCGAGGCTTTCGCCACACCCCAGCCCCCTTTCTGGCCGCTTGTACCGGCACTCGTTGTGGAGGTGGCAGTCGTCGCTGCAGCTGCCGTTGGAGTGGAAGCACTTGCGCCGGAGACAGTCGAAGTTGGGATGACGGTGCCAGATTGACTAGGGACAAGTAGCTCAGGCACACACTTCTACACACAGATGCATCGAATAAAGTTGAACTCTTACGTTGCAATTGACAGGGTGGTACTTTGTGCTGTACCGTTACACGGAGCAGCTTGACACGTTCCGTTACCGGATCCACAGCGATAGGGCGTCGCCACAGGACAACAGGTTGCGTTCGCGGTACAGACGTTACCGGCCGTGCAAGATCCCCCTCCTAGTTCTGATGGGCACTGTTTCATTTGTTAGCACGAATCTTGGAAGAGAGCCACGTCCGCTTCACTTTGCGAAGCACGGTAGGGTACGTACGCAGACATCGTCCATGGGAATGCACTGCAGAGAAAGACGATGATATATGTTGGTCAAAAGATATATCCAGTTTTATGCGGACGGCAGGGCCATCGATTACCCACGCAATACTGTCCCAGCCGATTCGTTCCGTTGTTGGGACATCCAGTCGGACAGAAAACGTGATCCGCAGTACACGATGCTTGTCGTTTATTGATCTTGAGCGCGGCCGGGCGGTCGGTTCCATCAGCGTTCGTGAGCGCGATAAGAATGAGCACGAGCACGAGGGCGACCGCCGAGGCGATGATGCGTCGCTGGCCAGCCATCGAAGGGCGGACTGTTTCCAGAGAGTCACAAGCGTGTAGAGCCTGAGGCGTTGCCTCCCTTTGATCCACCTGGCGGACCCTGGAGTTTCAATGAGTCCTTGGCAGGGTTTGGCAGACGATCATGCATTTTCGTGAGCAACGACTCAACGGATAACAGCTGACGTAACGATATCACTAGAAGGCGATCAGTGGTTTCAATATTGAAGAAAGATCTCACATGTGCGTGTTTGTTGCGTCCTTATCGCTGTTGAGACAACTGGTCGCAATGCCCACAGCGGCCCCAGTCAAAATGACCTTGTCATGTGACCCTGTAGTTTTGGCAGGATTTCCCTTTGTGTGGTATAATTGTGATGGGATCTTCGAATTTGTGGCAATTCCCAGACAATATCTCAGTGCACATCCCGTAACTGAGATGGATACCGGTCCCACCCATTCACAAACCCGATTTTCGATGGAACCAGCCCAATTTCTGTGCTACTGCTACTATTGCGAATGTAGCTAGTTGCTATCTGTTAAAATCCTCTTGATTGCCCCCCGGCGTTCTGGGAAATGATTGCGATTTCCCCACGTCCAGAGTTCTTCGATGATCAGAAACCCTGTCTGTACTGCCCACTATCCACCTCACGTAAATGACCCTTATCCCCACATAAACACAATCGGTTGGACTGCCCCCCGTGCGCCACGGGCTGACATGGAGCTTCGCGGATACGCGGAAGATCCAAAGCAGTCCACCGACACCACCGCAGTAGGGTTATCTTGCATTTCGGAAAGCCTAACTACCCTCTGCTGGGCGACGTGGTTGTGGTGTTACCCGAGATGTGGCCGTCTGTCACTTCTGCCTCTTCTCAAGAGGACTGTAGTGACGTATAAAACCACACGACAAAGGATTTGAATTCACTCAGATTTTTTTAACCTCTTCGTCATTCTTGCTACTTTCTCTGCCTCTCCGAAAATGAGTCGATTTCGCTCCTTCAGATGGTCTCCATTCGCCCTCCTTGCTGAGCCTCCCCCTTCCCTGAGTGGCTTACGATAGAGCGAGTCGTTCCAGATCGAAGCGCAGTGCCCTGTGAAGCTGCCTTTTGAAGCTCAGACGCAAATGCTCTCATATAAGTGCAATAAATGAGATCGGCGATGAGCTGCGCTCCCCACACAACAATGAAATAGTTGACGGGGTCTGCTTCCACCTATTTTATCAAGAGAATGGTGTAAGACGGGCATCTGAAGACCCCCTTTATCAATTTAACTTACTATTCTGCGCACAATCCATTGAAGCATGTCAACTGTCATGACAAGGGTACTACTTGAGAAAAGTGTCAAGGTAGCGGCAAACCGTGAGCCACCTGAAAGGAACGATGAGAGATTGCACTACAAAATGCATTATGTCTCCGTTTACCAGACGTATTGGCTGTTTTAGTCTTAGTTCCTGTACCTTGGACCGATTTCGCATAATAGTCCCGCAAGTAGTAGACATGTGAGACTATGAACGATAGATTCACGAGTGCGCCGGACGCCACAGAGAGGTCGTTGAACACCTCCGCACTGGCTGGCGGGGCTGGTGCGCACAGTCGGGGAAGGGCTCGCACGCCAGCGAGGAATGAGCAGTATCTACGTTGATTTTTTTTGTCCAATGGGGTCAGCAGAATAGTGATCAATCTCAGCGCAATACTTACGCGATGAAGGTTATGGATGCAAATAGAATGAGTACCACGTTTATGCCCAGAACCCACATGTTTCTTTTCGAAAGTGCCCAAATTCGAAGAGTGTATGTCGCCCATTTACCAAACGTGCCGATCCACCAGAGATAACATCCGAGACTTTTGGAGGGAAAGGAATCGGGGATGGACGAGATTGGAAGGACAAAATACATTCGTGAGATCATCAGTCGCATTGGGAGCATCAGTGGATTGCTTCACCCCTCCACTTGAAGCTCCACACTCACCAGATTCCTGGATTGCATGTCAGATTGTTTGACAAGAACACCGTTAGTGCGGACATCATCGAAGCTACCAAGCTCGTGAGACTGAGCACTTTGAGCGCCACCGGAAGAACTGCAAGGTCGTTGAGGAAGGTGGCGAGGATCACCGCTTGCGCGGAGACGCTCGCCAGTGTGATGGAGTTGACATAGACTTGAAGTTGCATGGGGACATCGGTGGGGTCTGCTGGGAAGGCGGGACTCGAGAAGGGATTTCCAGTCGACATTGCAAATTAGAATATTTGCGTGATCTATTACGGTGATATTTGGAAGCGATGGGTTCATCGATCAGGCAGCATTTCTTCGCCATGATGGCACCGTGTCGCGCAAAAGCGATGTGGCACAGCGGTCCAATCGTGATGACAGCGTCATCGGAACCTCTGCTTTCCTTTACTACTCTCCTCTACTTTGGGTCCCACTCGCACAAACCACAAATTATGGTGGAGCACATGCAGGGAGGCGCGAGTGTCAAAAATGTAGAAAACCTCATATATTCACAGAATTTTATATCCGAGCCGAACTGGGCAGAGCAAATCTCAAACTCGGTTGGCACGTCCCCTAGCGCATTACGAGCTCGGCACTGATAATGACAAAAACGAAATATAAGCCCTCCGTCTCAAAAGGCGATGAATATACCTAAACTCACTGTACGCCGACACCTCGATTGTTTCAGGCAACTCTTTCACGTTCACTTCGAAACGTTCCTGAACAGCGTTCAGAATGGTGGCATCCGCGTCAGATGTGACAAACGAGATGGCGAGACCTTTGGTGCCGAAACGACCAGCACGGCCGACCTGAAGGAAAAGCGTTGTTGGTTTGGACCGCGAGTTGATATGCTTTTAGGTCTAACGTACTCGGTGGAGGTAGGAATCTGCTGCGTCAGGCATGTCGTAGTTGATGACGATGCTGCGAAGAACGATATTGAGCGATCGATCGATGAGTTGAACAATATCAGAATCGAACTCACTTTACTCGTTCGATATCGATACCACGACCGAAAATGTCAGTGGCGACCATAATTCGGAAATTGAAGTCTTTGAATTGTTTGTACCGCTTGATCCTAAAGTTTTCGAGATATATCATGTTCGAGATTTTTGAGGCCTTGGAGGTGGACAAAACCGTACCTTTCCTCCTGTGGCATCCCCGAGTGAATACACGTGCTCGGGAAATTACATTCCACGAGTAACTTGCTCAGCTCCGTCGCCCTCTGCACCGACTTGACAAACACGACGACTTGGTTGAACTCGAGCGTGTCGAGCAAGTCGTTGAGCTTTCGGTTCTTCGCCGTCTCGGGAAGACGAACGTAGAATTGCATCAGGCCGTGGAGTGTGAGCTTCGTCTCATCATCTACAAAGACTTCCAAGGGCTGCTCATCCGAGATCGAGGAGATAAAGGAGGTTCGAGGAGAGAGGGTTCCAATTGTTGGGAAAGATGGGAGAAGAGGAAAAAGATTGTTTGAGTGTTGGTCGAGAATCCCATCGTCGCCTCGCTAGCACCCCGAGGACCGCCGCAAAACCCATCAGTAGGAAGAGACCCTTGTTGAAACTTTCCAGTTCCAAGTCGAAGAAAGCGGAAGGGCCAGACAAATGGGGGAAGGTACAAAACAACGAAGACGTCCTGGGAGTTGTTTGCCGTTGGAGGCGAAGTATACAGGGCCGATACTCAGAAGCCTTCGAAACATATGGGCGTCGCTGACTCCTCCATTCCTCGGACCGCCCCTGCTGCCGGAAAGCAGGTGCGGCCGCCACACCCCTCTGACGGGGGTGGCATTCCAGAAATCCAGAAATCCAGCGATATGATCGAAGAAGGAATACTATAAGCCCGCTCGCTTCCTCGGAGCACATTGGCGGCGGCGATCCGACGTGAGGAATCTTTGCTTACGTACACTGCTCATGAACTTCTTGGCAACCGGCCGGACCTCCTTGGCGAGTGTGGCCGAGAACATCATGACTTGCTTGTGGTGAGGGGTGGATTTGAAGATTTCTTGAATGTCTCGGCGCATATCTGAGGAAGAATGGAAAGTATTTGGTAAGTCAGACGTACTAAGAAGCCTCGGTATCAACCACAAAAGCAAAGACGAGTCCACGGTTCGTGTTAGGCAATCCCTCAGAAATAGATCTCTCGTTTCCTCTCACACGCCCAACGAAGCAGTTTGTCAGGCGTTCTCGACGAGCTGGGTTTAAGAGGTTGTTCATCGTAGGGTGCATTCATTCGTTCCGATTGCATCAACGTCCACCAAAATGCACAAAAGTGCGAATCAAGAATGGCAATTCTTACTTACCGAGTTGCTCGAGCATCTTGTCGCATTCGTCCATCACGAAGTGCTTCACGTTCTTGACGGGGAGGTCCTTGGTCCGCACGAGGGCGAGAATTCGACCCGGAGTTCCGACAATGATCTGCGGTTTGTCGCGCTTGAGCTCTTCGACGTTGGAGCGAGGGGGCACTCCTCCGTAGAACACGGCGGTACGGAGTTCGGGCATGTACTTGGAAAAACGAGCATATTCGTGACGGATCTGGTAGGCGAGCTCACGGGTGTGGCAGATAACAAGGACAGTGCCTTCAGCCGAACCGGGGTCAAGCTGTTGGAGCGTGGCAAGGACGAATACGGCGGTCTTTCCCATTCCGGACTTGGCTTGGCAGAGAACGTCCATGCCGAGGACGGCTTGAGGAATGCATTCTTGTTGGACTATATGAAAGAAATTTTGTCCGAAAGCCATTTAGAAGAACTGGGTGTACGGACCAATGCTGAGTGAAACCCACCTTCGGAAGGGTGTTCGAAACCACAGTCTACAATGGCTCTGAGGAGTTCCGGTTTGAGCAGGAAATCACGGAAACCAGTCGCGTGAATGCCGACGTATGAACCCTTCTTGACCTCTTTGGAGTCCGCTCCGGCGGCCCCATCGGATGCACCTCCGGCAGCAGGCGCTGCGGAACCTGCAGCTGCGGCTGCGGCGACAGCGGTGTCGACGGCGTCGTCTTCCTCCTCGTAGGCAATGAGTTCGTCGTCGTCGGCCATTTCTGTGGGGTGAGAGTGTTTGGAAAAGTGGAGACTGAGCGTTCTGTTTGACAACGAAGAGGAAATGGTCAGACGCGGCAGAACTCGGCAAATATCGTTCCATCAACATTCAAGAGCCGACAGATAAAGCCTTCTCCCGCGTGTCGCGGGTGCAGAGCTTTTGAAGCCTCGGGCGGGAGGTGGCGGGTCCCACAGACCGTCTCAGCGGCATTGAAATCCACTCTCATTCTCTTCGCAGAGCTCCCTTTGATTCCAATTTGAGTGCGCTCTCCTACTCACACGTGGTGTGTCCGGATGTGGGACAACACGAAAACTTGGTGTGCGTTGCCAAAAAATGGTGCCACCTGGCTGCCCTTGCACCAAGTCTGCAAACTACACATTTCAACCACTTACATTTCCCGAATGACTTCGAATCAGATACCGAATTCAGAAGATTTGAAAGAAACGTCAATGGGGTCGAGTATTCCTTCATGTCTGGCCAGCAACGATCAAGACTCGAGCTCAAAGGTCCCGGAGGACGCCGAGGACGATATAGTCAACCTCAGAGACTACGTAGCGGAGCAGGAACGATTGAATCAAGTGAGAATGTCCTCAAGTGGGCTTATGAGAGGTATTTTCTCATCAAAGTGATTCTGCGTCGACTTTAAATCTTCAGGAAGCTGGCGAGACACTGCCTCTTTCGTTCGACCAATGCTCTTACGACAAGGGTGAGACGCCGTGAGAACTGCTACTTATCTCAACTCACAGACTCTCGTTTCGATTGACCAGGGTACATTAAGTAAGCTCATTTGATCCGATCCCGAAACCGGAAGACAAGAATTCATGTGTTTGGCAACTACAACAAGACAAAATGTTTACGCCTGCCTCACGTGCTCTCCTTCCGACGACCCAGCAGGAATCTGTTACGCTTGCTCGATAGCGGTTCGTCTTTGTGAACGAATGTTTGTCGCCGATAACCCATATCGAGGTTACCTTCGATTGTTCTAGTGCCATGGCGACCACTACCTAGTAGAAATATTTGCGAAACGAGCGTTTCGGTGTGACTGTGGGGGCTGCAAGTTCTCAAGTACGTCTTAAAGTTTTTTCGTGGAAGCTACCACCGCTCGCTCCACGTCACGCATCTTCTCCCATCCCACCCTCACCGTTGACCCTTGTTTGTATTCCTCTGTGTAGCGCCGTGTACTCGCCCTCCCCACGTGACGCGCCTCCCCAACGACAAAAACGTGTACGGGCACAACTTCCAGGACAAGTGGTGCTTCTGTGACGGATCTTACGACGAGGAGGCGGACACTATGATTCAGTGCTGTGTGTGTGAAGGTGTGTTCTTTGGGGGTATTCTCAGAGGACACTGAACGTGGTTCCGGATTTACTTGGAGAAACGGGTGTCCACGTATATGCATTGACCCCCTCGACCTCTTCCAAAATATTGACCAGACTGGTACCACGACCGATGTATCGGAAGCGCATGTTCACAAATTTTGCTCACCCCATTCACCTGGCATTACACCTGACGAATATCATCCAGAACATCCCCCAGAAGATTCCTTCGACGACTACATCTGCCGCACATGGTGAGTGCCTGGTACTCATATGAACCTACTTTACGTTGGCTCTTATTCCTCTTGCCGAAAATCGCAAGTGTTGCTCGCCTTCCGTTCTTGACAAAGTACACCAACCTCCCCGAATTCAAAGTCCTCGACACAACTGCCCCGACAAAAGAGGAACACCCTCCCGTTGAAGGTGACGAGCAGTCCAGCTTGACCACCCTCGTCACCTTCCCACGTAGGTCGCACACTGCGAAACGGCGACGAGACATCCAAGACGACACCCCCCCTCCATCGCCACGCGTTGAGCACGCACGTCAAGCTCCATCACCCTCGCGAAGTATAGGACGGGATTTTCCGCGCCCTAAACGCTTCCGTTTCGAAAACGTCCAGGAGAAGGAAACTGGCTCTGGTAGCGACCAGCAACCCGCTCCTCCTCCCGTCCCCACATCCGAAGACGTGTGCAAAGCCTCTCACCTCCCACTTCTCATCCAATCATGTGACTTGTTTTGTACAGGTTAGAGATGTCTACGACGCAGCACTTCTCTCTAGGACCAGATTATTGACCCGCTTCATATTTCAGAGGGGTGGCGAACCCACCTGTGTACGTGCCCACCGTGTGAAAGGGAGTACGAAGCAAAAGGTGTTTCGTGGATTGCTAAAGGGGAGGAAGAAGTGTGGCAACCCGAACCGGACGAGGACGCCGGTGAGTTACCTGTCGAATCGAACTGACTCAACCCATAGTTTCTGACCAACAGTCGCCCCCCCCCCACCACCCGTGCAACAGCGAAAGACCTCACTTCGCTTGCAGCATCCCACCTTGCCCGCCTTCCCCGCGACCGTGCCCTTGACCTTGTGAATGGGATGCACCAGCTGAAATCGAACCTGGTCGATTTTCTGGACGAGTTGGCCGGGCGGGGTGGGGACGTCGTGAAGGTGGAAGACGTGAAAGAGTTTATTCAGGTGAGTTTGGATAGTGCAGGGCAGTGATCTGCGACAACCTGGATGAACTAAGACTTACCGGTTCGAGTTTGATCAACAGCGGGCGATGAACGGTCGGGGAGAATCCACCACAAGCAATTCCTTCTAATCGTCTCAATATGAGAATCGTCGCGGAAAGTACTCTGTACATATTCCCCGACATTCAGTTCTCACTTTTTTCGAGGACAAAGTGTTTTCTTATATACGAATTGAGTGAATCCAATCTTTTGGCACGTTCAACAATCAGATCTCCTTTGATCATCAAGAGAACCAGAAGCATTCCCTTCAACGCTCACGATCGAGTAGCAATTGCGGCATTAATGTGTCAGAAGGTTGAACTGTCATCACAAGCACGCTGTACCTCGATACATTGCGTGCAAGGAACAAGCGTGCTTCCGGGATGAGGCCTGTTTGAACATTGGCCATCAATGTCCACCAGCAGAACTGAAGAAGCGCCAATCTCACGTCGATCCAGCGTCGCGTCACCATTAAATACTGCTCCAATCATAGCTCCGGATCCACCCCCTTCAGACCCACCGCGAGAAATGACAATATGGATGAGGTGGGGGGACCGGATCGGAGGGGGGAGGTAGGGCGGGGGACGTGGGTTCAAACATGTCGTGAATATGTTATCATTCTCCTCATTCGATTCAACAAATTTATTTGGGCGATGTGCACATGTTCCAGCGGCTAACGGCGGTCATATTCAATCTTCTAATTGATTCCTGCGTACAGTAGCTGTAATTCCCAAGTCTAGCCAATATAGTATAAAACATGAGCGTGCGCCTGCGATGGACATTCCTAATCCGCGTCAGAGGGTAAAGAATCAACGCGACACTTGATGTATATGACACCGAAAGCATATCTCAGCAGATAGTCTCCGCATCTCCAAACGCAATGCAAGCTGTATGACCCACTGCTACATTAGGGCGCTGTTTTGAAATTTTCCGAACTCATCTTACGAAGAGTTCATATGCTGGTTTTCGGATCTGGAACACCTACCAATGGATGTCGGGCCGCGCAGGGAAAGTGGAAATCAGTGCCATCGCGACTGACAAGGCAGTAATCTGTTCCCGTGTAGGTAGGAACACATTTCTGCATGACGTGGTGCAAATGTGTGTCAAATCTGGAGTGCATATGTCAGAAGCGCAAGGACAAGTTCCACACTTGCACCGATGCATCCACCAATTCTAGTAGAGCAGCCCACACCTGCGTGCGGCTTTGCGGTGGTAGCAGAAACGTACGCAATGATTGCGATGAGAATGAGCGTAAGACGCATTGTTTGTGAGATGCAGTCGTGCTTAGTTTTACGCGAGGAGACTCCTTCGGTTGGCGACCTTTATATGGTGGTGACACTTTCTTTTTCCAGTGAAACAAAAGTGCAAGGCCCAGGAATCAGGTGATGATTGCAGGTCTAGCGGGTTCAAAGTGACCCGAGAGATGCCAGGAACAAGCACCACTTTCTTGATTTGCCCGACGGAGAGGAAGCACGCAGACAACAACAGCAACGGCGCGCGCCGACGCTCAAGCGTGGCAACGAAGGCTGCCGGCGGCGCTAACGGCAGGGACATCGCAGGAAATGAAGCACAAGCCATGTGTCCTGTCCACAGTAGTCCCAGCACACAACTCATATCTTCCACATTTCCGACGACCTTGAGCGCAGACGTTCTCGCCATCGTCGCCAAACTTCTTGACCTGCATTCGATTGCCTCCTTCTCCCTTGTTTCCCGCTCCTTCAACGCGAATTCCCGACCAGCTCTGTGGAGGAACCTCCGCATTCCCAACGAAACCGCACTGTCTCGCCTCGTGCGTCGAATCACCCTTCTCTTGGCGGCGGTATTGGGCCAAGCCCATGGCTCCCCCTCGTTCGATCGCTTGAAATTCACCACTCAGTTTGGGGCGCCAACATTGACCAAACCTCCACTACTCTTATCAACGTCGTGAGGGTCAGTATCAAACATCTGTCCCTTGTAGCTCTACCTTTTGGGGGCCGATCGCCACGCAGAGACGTTCCACACCACGATTTCAAATCTCGCGCGGTTTAGCTCCTCTTTGGATCGGGCTCGGTGTACCTAAAGCTGACGCACCTTGACACTAAAGCATTATGATTGAGATGGAGGTGCACTGCTGCTTGGCCCATCAGCATGGTGGAACAGCGGTACAGCTCTCAAACGCGAATTCCGTGGAAGGCCACAACACCTACACTACGCGTACTGTCCTCATTGGAATACACGTTGCCGTTTCTGGAGCAATGTTTCTCTACCGTTGAATCAATTTCATTCTCAGTTCGCTCTAGGCGGGGCGCACACGAGACCGCAGTACTACTATTAGGGCTTCCCCAACTTTCTAAGCTGAGACACTTGTCTTGGAGGTTTTCATCACAGAGCGGGAACTACGATCACTCATATAACCACAATGGTCTGCCTCACCTCCTTTCATCACTGGTTCTTGTGGATACCCTCACAACTCTCAAAGTTCGATCATTCGGAACCATACACACCCTTTTAGCCGCTATTTCCCACTTTAACTTCACTCACACACTTCTACCTTGGTCCTGGTCCAATGGCTTCCGCACATGATACCAATGATGTTTTCTGTGATTTCGATGACTGGAAACCCCTCCTGGACCGTCCTCTCCCACGCCTGACTCACCTTCACCTCGCACGTATCAGTCCATCCCGCGATATTCCCTTCTTCCACGAGTACATGGAGAATGAGCACACAAATCATTCCACAAATACTTCACATGAGGGCAACCCTTGTTTCGACGGTTTGGTGAAATTTCTCTGGAAAGCTGCACCAAAGCTTGTCGAGCTGACTCTAGAAGGATGTATGGCGATGACTCCAGAAATTTCTTCACATGATGGGGACAGAAGATGGCACGCTGGCCCAAATGTCTTTGATGCGCTCCTGTCAAAACTGTACACCTACATCAAGCGTCTCGTCTTCACTCACCTTGCCGTCCAAATCATGCACGACCCCATCACGCAACGGCAGTCACAACCTGCGGGTCGCACCTCATTTGCCCGGGCAGGAGTGGGGTTGTCTGAGATCGCCAAGATGGGGACGCCCGACATGCCTCCATGTTCCAACATAGCACTGCTCCCGTTGGTGGCTCCTTCGCTCAGGGAGCTCAACATTCCCGCGACAAGGGTCGTCATTGGGGACCTCGCGGTGCTCATGGCCATGTCGCCAGCATTGAAGAGGATTGTGGTGGGATGGGACTGGGAGTGATGAGGGGTTGAATAGCCCGGGCAAGATGGAATGGAGGAAGGAGGGGGGACGATGGGCAATGGTGGATCAGGATGAAGCTCTCCGTATTGAGTATGAGTCTTGAGTTATAAGTATTTGTGATGAATGGTACAATATTGTCGTCGTAAACGTCTTCGTAAACCGAAGTTCCGGTCCAGGTATTGCCACGAAAACTGCTGTTTTTTTTCCACCCAGAAGAAAGCTTTCTCAATTGTGACAACGTTCGACGCTCTTGTGACCCAAACGTGGCGCAGTTTTCATTCAACTGGGACTCCTCCCTCCGCCCTCAAAAGCACCTCGAGGTCCCAACACGGAATGCGTCTCCTCCACACACTCCTACCCATCGTCCTCCTCGCGACGGGCGCGACTTGTCTTCGTGGCGCGGTGCCGCTCGCGGCGTGGAGCGGGGTGGGGTGAGTTTGCGTGGGTGAAAGCGGATGGAGCGAGGGAGGAGGGAGCCGGGGCGAATGGGAGCGGCGGAAGAAAAGGAAGAGATGGAGAGGGCGGGAGGGAAGGATGACCGTGTTGCGAGCAGTCGTCGTCCTTGCGTCTCCCACCACTCACCTGCAGGAACATGCCGCCTACCACTCCATTCTCCTTCACTCAAACCATCCCTCGAACGCGTTCTAACCCCCAAACTTCTCCCCGACCACCCACCTCCATCTCTCCTCCGCACAGCGCGTCGACCGCCTCGCCCGTCGTCTTCGCCAATGAACACACCCTCACTTCCCAACTGTCACCCCTCGTGGACGCGCTGCAGTGCGGAGGTGTTGTGCTGGTTGTTGAGCAGGAGGGGGTGGGTTTCTAACTTGGGGAAGGCGAGGGGGGGAGGTGTTTTCGAGGGAGCCGGCATAAGACGGGGAAGGGAGGGCGAGATTGGAGGGCGGCGTGAACGGGGACTGCAAAGAGGAAAGACAAAAAGATTCCCTACATTCTTTCTTTTGCCGACAGGTCAAGCTCAAGGACTTGGCCGGCGGGAAGCACTCCTGTGTCAAGGTACGTTCTACCGAATTCTATTTCTTCTCTTTTTCATTTGTCTCCAACCGTTCGACCTCTATGCCCACTTCCTTTAACCGACACGCCTCGTTCCGATCCACTCCACCACCCGGGCCCAACCCTGTCCCATCCTCCTCCACCCACCAGCGCTCCCTCGACCTCGCCACCACGTCCCTCCAAATCCCGCACCTCGTCTCCGACCGCTCCATCCCTCACGTCGTCGACGGTATCGTCGGAGGAGCCTGCGCGAACGTCAAAAGGGGTGTTGTTGCGACGTGTAAGTTTCTGCGCTGTTCACTTCCCTTCCCCGGTTGTCTCACACCCTCACACTCGCCAGCTCACCCCCTCCCCGCCATCTCTACGACCTACTTGACCCTTCTGACCCTGCACCTAACCGCGTCTCCGGACGCCGACAGCATCCTCGAGAAAACGCTTGAGGAGCTCGCTGATGCCGTCGGGGAGAAGTTTGTGGTTGTGTTTGCCGGGGTGGTTGATGAGGTGGGTTTATGTGGGAGGGGCGGGAGGGGAGGGGAGGGGGAGTTGGGAGCGTGAGGAAGACAGTGACGTGTGGACAGGAATGACCGGTCACAATGGGTCTTTTGACGAGGCGTTGAGCTCGCATCGCGCGGGGTCGAACTACTCCTATCTACTTCGAAAGATGAGGCACAACCGCCACACTGGACGAATGGATGACTTCTGTTGTGCCGAAGTATCACTCTGGATGGCGCGCATGCGGGAATGTAACATCTGCTGATGGGAACCCCTTTTTTTTGACGAGTGTCTGGTCCTCGGGGCGTGTGCGGGGCAGTCAAACACCTCGTAAGCTTGCTTTAAAATCTGTCGAGCGGAATACGACGGAAACAATGCAAATGTTAGCCGCTGAGGCGTTTCGAATGGTGAATTCAACGGTGCGACGTGTGCAGGAAAGGGTTTCTGCGAAGATGTTCAACTCGCCACGCATGGGAGTTAGAACTCCTCGTAAGGGTATCTCATGGATAACGCCAGATGCATAGTCCAGACGTATCGATGTTGGCGTTTTGGAATGGAGTCGACCTCGGTGACAGAGGGGGGGGAAGTTTGGGACACGGTCCTTTTCCGTACTGCGAATTCCTCGCAAATATTTTCTGAAATGCGCGATCCTCACGTTCTCGATGAAGTATTGATTCTTCAAGTCGAAGCGGGATGGCCGTTTGCGAGCGCTCTCTCCGAGTGCGGACAGGAACATTTTTGTACGGGGTGTTCGGCACGCTTAGATGCGGGAGGAGAGCTCCTCGTAATTGCGGAACATGAGCATTTTTGATTAGGTGGACTTTGTGCCATTTGGAGCGTGGAACATGGAGTGTGGAGCGCGATTCATTCACACAATGTTTGGGTGGCATTGTCGGACACCTCGTACCGGCCTGTGTTCGTCAACTCTAATTCGACCCGCTTTCCCCCCCGCCTTCCGCCCCGCCCTTTCTCCTCATCCCCTCGATCCCAACAACAGCCCACGCACCACCTCGTCGCACGCCAAACTGTGACACTCCCTCCTGAGCTTCAAAACTTCACTGGCCCCTGGGCAGCGACAGCTTACTCTAAGCGCCCCATTTTCCAAAAGTATTGGCTTTCGAACAACGGCGTGTTTCACGGGATCGTCGCCGTGATTCCGTTCGTGCTGATTCTGTGGACGGGGATCAGCTGGATCTCTGATTTGCAGACGAACGAGAAGTTTGAGAAGAAGAAGCCTGTGATGTGAGGAGGCTAAGGTCTGGGTGAAATGTTCAACGTGGTGCAGACGATAGGAAGTTTGTATTTTTTTTTTGTACCTTGGTCACATGGGGCTCGTGCACAAGTCAACCTTTGATCGTCCATCGACTCTACCAGTTCAGCAAAATTATAAACCTATTCGTTTTTTCATCGCTACGTACGTCTCTACCTTCCCCCAGGTCGGGGGTTGACGGTTCCGACGTCGAAGATGTTTTGATCACCGCGGCTGGCCAGCACGTCAGGAGGTGGGAGGTCAAGAGAGAATCGTTCCCAGAGGGGCTTTCGGGGTGGGTAGAGATTAAATTGGCGACTCGGGTGGAAGATAATTCACGATCAGGTTCTCTCGATGGATCGATGGTGAATCTTCGAGTGTGGACGACCTTATTCGTGAAATTGTATTCACAGGAAGCTTATGAAACTAATTTTTAAGAGGAAGTTGATCGCTGCGAGGAAGTGAAGTACCCATCACACTCATTCTCCACAGGTACAAAGCGTGACGAACCCACCTCCGCCGGGTCCATGCCACTCACATTGAATCTGCTATGCACGAAGCCGGCTACGGTCTCCTTATCGCACCCCGCACTGACGAAACTCTGGACCAGTGTCGAGGGGAACGCACAGTTTCTCGATGCAAAGAGCTCCTTGTTAAAAAGGGGCTTCCTGCACTGGCGAGCTGGCGGGAGGCGCAATCGGCGCAGTCTGGGACTGGGTCTTCGGGAGACCGAATGACGGAATATCCCGCCGTGCAGCTACTGGAAGACGCAGTGTGCATTGTGTTCTTGGAACTCGAGATGGAGGACTTTGCTGGGAAGATGGTGGAGCGCACAACCAAAGACACTGCTGGGTCATCGGCTCATCCTCCCACGAGCAGTGAAGGGCCCCTCCATCTCCCGAAACAACATCATCGGCCTCCTCTGCCGCACGCACAAAACTCATTTCCATCGTCCGCAAGATATGGGGTTAGATGGGACCTCTGGGTAGACGGATTGCTGTCGAGGAGGTGGTGCAGAATATGCCCGATGAAAGGAAAGAGGTGGTTGAGGAGGCTGTGCTGGCTTATAGTCCGAATTATCCCGAGGTGGAGGGAGAGTGAATGGATGCTGCAGGGATTGGTCGAAGTGAAATTAAAGGAATTTGCCCTCTTGTGAATAAATGTTGCGTTGGTGAAAGTGAAGTCGCAGAACTGATCAGGTGGTGGATCGAGTATGACTATGATCATTGTAAATCACTTCTTCCATGCTTCTTGACACACACTTCGCGACTCTACTACAAAACTGAATTGGAGAAGTGGCACGTTTATCCGGCGTACCATGTTGTACCACTCCGCAGCAATCCGCACACCGTGAACAAAGGAGAGCGTGGAGGAACTTAAAGTGAGTTGATCAAAGGGGAACAGAGAAACATCGCAGCAATTTGGTGGTTGTTTTCACGCATCATCCCAGAGAGGTGTGTTGACCAAAATTACACAACGATGCATTGCGTCACGTTTGCCTGGATAATACTTGTGAGAGATCGCCGCTCGTATGCTCTCCGAATGGTCACCCAGTCTTGTTGTCATCAAGGTGATTGGAGCTTCCTTTTTGGGTTTCTTAGCTGTTCACAGCCTCACCTGAACCTCCGTCCACGGTCACGGTGGATTGCAACTTGCACCCCTTCCTCAGCGCAAAAGTTGTCGATGGCTTCTGAAATCAAGATACTCTCCGCTACAGATGCTTCAGCGCAGGATCCAGACGACGTCTCAGGCGTGCCTGAGCTTCCGGAGTTTGTGGAGTGGATCAACAAAGGGATCGCCACAATCACGAACAAGACTGAACATGAGCAGAGAACAATGGAGCAGTTTCAGCAACTCATTGCAAAAACCAGACCGCCGATCATTGCATTCGTTGGAGGTCGTGGGAGCGGAAAGAGTGCAGTGCTCAATTGTGAGGATCAGCTGCTGAGGCGAACGACCGGAGACAGGAGTGATTAATTTCTTTTCAGGTATCTTCGGCCAGTATATCTGTCCAGAGGGCGACATCGCGCAGACAGGAGTGGCACAAAGACTTAAGCTAGAAGTTCGACAAGCAGCAGGTGCTCAACCTCGGCGAATGGATCTTTTAGACACTCGCGGATTCGGTGAGGCCAACAAGCCTGTGGGCAATACTAATGATGAAGACAATCCAATAGGCAAGTTGAATCTTGCGGCATCATCACCAAATTGTGAAATTTGTCAAACTGTTTACTTCACTTTGACAGATTCGTTCGTAAAGGCCGCAAAGGGGAAAAAAATTGACGTAGTGCTCTTTTTGCATAAAGCAACTTCAATGGGAGATGTGCTTCTTACGAAAGCAATTCAAGACTTCGGTTCTGCTTGTGAGAAAGCTGCAATTCCAAAAAGTACACCGTTGATTGGAGTGAGGTTCTAATTTGGGCTTGCGTTCCACTACCTCGCTCGAAAGTCTAACATTAAACCTCATACAGGTGATGACACACATCGACGAAATTAACCCCGGCAAGAACGACAAAAACCTCAAGGCACTATACAGCAGTGTGTTATTGATAATCTTGCACTCGCATTCATGAATTTTATCTTATTCTGGGCAGAGGTCCACCCTTCAAATATGGAGCAGACTCGCATGCGCAATATTTTGGATCTTGAGATTGTTTTTGAAAAGCATCTAAGCGATGACCACCGTCAAATCACTGAAATGTTTGTGTCCGGAGGCAACAAAATCATAAGCGTGGAGGCCTTGGTGGCCGGATGGGGTTTCCCTGTTCAAGACGGTAAGTTACACAGGTTTGCTCCGATTATATGCTGCTAATCATGTTGAGAATAACGTTGCCAGGTGCTTTGTTTGCGAATGAGTTTGTGGATGTGAAGAACCTTCACAAGTGTCAAGCGATAGATGGCAAGTTTGGAAACATCATGAAACCAGAAGAAAAAGGATACTGTGTCCCTCTGAAGGATAACGATTGTAAGTATTTGTGGAGCATCACGTTAAGACTTAAGAACAACAAAGTGTTTTAACTCTGCCAAAAGTTCGATATGGTTTGGACAAACTTATGGAGAAAATTTACAACCTAGTCGCAGATGACGCCAAGTATGAGGCTGCACGACTCAGTTCTCTGTTGCAGATCAAGCAGGATATGGCTGATCGAATCATAAACGTAAGTGAAGTGCATTCCCACGGAGACACCTAGCATCGTCCAATCATACTTCAATAGGTCATAGTCTCAATGTCAGTCATCTGCGCGCCTGTACCAGTAGTTGGCCCGCTGTTGGTCTGGTGAGATATTGTTGTGTCATTTTGTGCAATGGTTTGAAGTTTACTCCCTACTCTCATGAAGGTCCTTGTGCATCATTATGGTGCATCAGATTGCGTCTTTGGCTGAACAGCGCATTTCTATTTGGAAATGTGCGAAGTTTATATTGGGCTATCTTGCGATTGATACAGGGATTTCCATTGTTGCCTTGGTAGCTGCCGGCGCAGCTCTATTTGGATATTTCATTGCGGAAACACTTGCATTGGAGATTGCAGCGCTCTTCGGCGTTGGAGTCATCGCGGTGTCCGAGTTCTGCTTCAAGATATGGTTACTTGGAAAGTATGCTTCTTGGACGTTCTTGGACAATCTTCCAGGCAAGGAGATTGCCAAAAGGATGGAGGAGGAGAAAAAGAAGAGCAAAGAACAGAGAGAAAAAGATATAGCAAATTGGAAAAGCGGTGACAATCAACTGCCGGGAACTACTGCAAGTTTCGCGTAGCTTAGAAGATTATTCCGGTTTCTGTCGCCTCGTTGTGAGCTTTTCGGGTTAGAAAATTACTGTAACGAAAGAGGGAACGATATAATAATGTGCTCTATCAAATAGGCCGCCTGCGGGAAAGCCCGAAAGATATGTAGAGGACGGAGAGATTTGAATTTCTGTTAATTAAAGCATGTGGCTTGATCTTCGCGCACGGCAAAGTGTGAAACGCAATGTATATCTAAACATGCAACTCTACTCAACATCAACAAATTGAAAACTAAAACCAACTACGGGTTCACTTGGGCTCGTACTTCATATCAACCTTTTGCATCCGCACCCCCGTCATGCTCTCGATCCTAGCCATTTGAGCCCTGTTCGCTGCAGCTATCACTGCAACGCTGTTGTCCCTATAAGCAAAGTTTATGAATATCTTGGTCCTGCGTTCTGCAGCATCCGTCAACATTAATTTTTGGGCATTTCCGAGCTTTCTCTGGGCTGAGCGAGTGCGACCCTTCAGTCTTCTGCTGGGAGACCAGACTTTACTCCGCAGAGAACGAGTCCTGTCCTTAGCGGTCACCTGAGATATTTGACTCAGAGCATCGCGTGAATGGGGGGAAGGTGATGTGCAATCACGTCGTTTGCCGGAGTATCCCGAGACCAAAATAATTCCCACGTCGATTTCATGGAGATTTTTCTGAATGGAGTGCAGTTGAGAAAAATATTCGAAAGTTGATCGAACTGTTGCGATCACTCACCATGGGATGATCAAAACCAAGAATTCACACGCTGTTCACTGATATTGGAAGCTCCAAAGTGCTGCGATGGAATCCTTTCAGGTGGTTTACGCCTATTTTGGAACCTCCACAGATCCCACAGAATGGATTTCCTTTGAAGTTCATTGGCAAACTATGACCAACCACAGCCGGCCTCTTAAGTTTCTGAGCAAAAACGCTCAAGGAGATACGCGCCACAGCACTTATACCTATGGTTGAAGATAAATGGACACAACTGTATCCACTCTCCTCAGTGAAAGAACTCAACGCCTTGGTTTTCAGCTGTTGAATTTTACTTGTCATGCAACAGAAAAAAAAAATAAAATGTGGACAATTGACATAAACAAACAATTCTGCGTAACCTTTGCATACACTGTGTACCGAAGAACCAAACAATCATAATTATAACGTGAAGACGAAGCGCTCTGCCTTAGTGAAATGTGTTTTAATTGAACAAACAACAATTAAAATACAATAATTGTCGACGGGCAGATTGAGGATATGTAGTAATGGTTGACACAAGAAACTGTGGTCGGGCCTCCAGTTGAGAGAGGCCTTGGCGCAACCACAGCACTCATTTTCGAGTTGCTCTGGATATCAATAGACTAGGTCGCCTCGTACTGCACCTCCGAAATCAGTTGAAAACAAGTCCAACGAAGCTCCCAACTGGCGACCCCCATCCATCGAGTCCCAAAACCCCCACAGAAGAAACGCGACGTCGTATTGTCATCTACTACCATGTCACTTTGTGATTTCCACAAACTTATTTCCGAAGTTTCTTCATATGGGGTTTTCCGTCATTATTTGTGCAGCCACACTTAGGCTGCCCTCACCCAAGTTTTCCCGAAAGAAAATACCCAGATATGCAGGCCAAAGCTGGGCCTTTCAAAGCCGTCACCCCAGCGCGCGTTGAAAACCTCGTCAAGGGCGTCGCGGGAGTGCTGGACGTCGCAGCAAGCTCACCTCCATCCCGGTGTTTGGAGCATGTGCCGAGGCACTTCAAGCCGTGTACACGATAGCCAAGGACTTCAAAGACAACAAGGAACTCGTTGCTCGGCTGGCAAACTGCTGCGCTCTTCTAGTGAAAGCGATCGCCGACAGGATGCAGAGGGAAAATGGTCTCAGGGAACCGCTTAGAACCCTCGCGCTAATTTTTACTGAGTACGCGGTCCTTGGAACGCTTCGGTTCTAATGAAGCTGTCTTGTGCTCATCACCACCCGGTTCTGCGCAGGTTCTTAAAGGAAATCGCTCACTATCTGGAGACTGTTAAGGGCAAACCAAAGTGGGCCTGTGTACTCAACAGCAGCCGCACGCAGAAGGAACTCAAAGAGCTTGGTAACAGACTCCAGAGTATGGTAAACAATTTCTCGGTACGTGCGATTGTCATCTCCATTCCTGTGACGGTACTGTCAATGGTAAGTATGAACGAGTGGTAGAAGTGGGTAGAGTGTGATGTATTGTAGTGTTTGTCTGTGTATGCTACCCAAGTACGGCTTATATATTGTGCAACGCCGAGGCAGCGTCCTGCCTCAGGGAACGCCCACGCCCACGGCGTAACAACCCTGTCGGACCGCCAGCGTTGGCGCAGGCAGCCCGCTGCAGCGACCCTGTCCCTCATGGTGGTGTCAATGCCGCGACACCCCCCACCTCCAAAAGGCGGGCGCCCACGCAAGCCCATGAGAGAAAAAAAAAATTACTCTCGGTTGAATGGAAAAATTAAAACCATTCGATCACAGTGGTGGGAAAAAATGAAACCACCCAGCGTCAACACGCAACAATGGAAGGAGAAATTTTTAAACCTTCCCAAGAGGCAACACAGAAACCACAAGGAAAATATGAAACCTCTATCACAATAGAGACGTTGCGCAAAGTTTTATTTTCACAATTTTGACGCACACAAGAAAAGTGGCAGCGGGAATAAATTGTGCATTTCCACAAACGCGGGGGTCGATTTGTGAGTTCGCACAATCATCGATTTCCTTGCGGAAATGGCAACGGAAATTCGCGATTTTCGGATATTTGTCAGGTGAGTCACAGTTGGCAATTCTCATTGGTCCAGTTTTGCCATGCTGACCGTCATCTGTCACCTGCAAACATGGTGTCCAATTGGGCTCACTGGAACCTATTGGACATCTGTTTCACGCCAGAACGCCATCAATTACATTTGTTTTGCTATTACTGGTGCCAGGGCTTGCTGCGTGCAAGAAATCAGGATGGACAAGGCTGGGGATGGTTTCGACAATGATTTGAGTGGTGAGCCCATGTGATCCTGATTTCCCATATTGAAATGGATGGATTGATGATTGCTGATTGTTCTGGGTGTCTCTTACACTCTGTTGTGGATGCTACCAACCCACAGACACCCCTTCAACTGTCGAACCCAACAAACCATCACCAGTCCCGAAAGGCCTCCCCACGCGCCGCAGACGCCTGCCAAAAACCTCTACAACATTGATTTTGGCCTTGCCCATGTCTGCACCTGCGCCGTTTGTGCTCTTTACCAGGGAGAAGCACCCAGAGGTAAAAGCAGCATTTCCGGATCTGAGCTTTGCTATGATCCCGGTGACAATTGGAAACATGTGGAAGGCGCTTTCCAATGAAGAGAAGCAGGTGAGCAAGTTGTTTTTGGTAACAATTTTCCTGTAGAAAGGTTGTGAAGTTGTGTTTCATGTCAGGTGTACATTGACTGATCTGCTGCACTTGCCAAAGCCTCTAGGCTCACGTCTACTCCTTGCCCATCTTGCAGAACACAAGTTAAGCAACAGCCCGCAACAACAAAGGCTTCTAAGTCAGGGAAGGCGCCCGGGGTGTACTGTTCATGGGACGATGACAAGTACGTTGTGTTAATGCGCCACACCAGCATCATTCATCTGTACAAGATCAACAACAAGGGTGAGACAAAACCGGGAAAGTGGATGGCGGTTGCGGAGGCAATGATACAGGAGGACCCTGTTGCTTACAGTGGGGTCACCTACATCAATGCTGACCACAACGTAGCAAACCTGTAAAGGTGTGGGAGCAGACTGGAACCTTGTGGGAGAAGCGCATGGGGGAGGACAAGGAGGAAACTACGCTGGATGCGCTTGTGGCCACGTATGCAAGAGATGTGAGTGACAGTGTAAGGTTGTGTTTGTACCTCACCCATCGTGGTCCTTTTCTTCCAGCGCACCAGGTACAAAATGGAAAGCGCTGAGGAAAAGGAGAACAGGTGTGCTGAGGCAGAGAAGGACATGCTGATTGCTGCCTGTGGGTGTGTTTTGTGTTTGTGCTAATTTGTTCTGCCACTCATTCTATCTCACTAGGCTTACGCAAAGACGCAACAGAAACCCTCTCCAAGAAGAGGGTGCTTGAGGACAAGGATTGGAACACCACAGATGGACAGGATGAGGGCAGTGTCCCAAGGAAGCGGGGGAAGCCCGTAGCAGCCTGAAGGTAATTGCCAACATGCTCCGCGTGGACAAAAAGCAAGCTGAAGGCATGCTTGAAGTTGCGCAAGAGTTGGAGGATAGGAAGTGGAAGGCGCTGGAGTTGAAGGAGCGTGAGTTGGAGGTGCGGGAGATGGAAGCGAAGAATATGAGGGACATGATTATGACTATGTTTAAAGAGTTAATGGATATTGCGAAGAAAAATTTATTCCGGTTTCAAGTATTCCTCAAGTGTCGGGGGGGTTAGTCCAAACCACTCACCTGTCTGACTCCCATACAAACAAGTATGAGCATTTGTCAAAAGTATGCCTATACTATAGTACGACCCTACAGGAGAAAGCTCTACCCTCAGATTCCTAAAGTAATTCAGGAATGCAAAGAGTGTGGCTGGCTTCTCCCATGCCCATTCAATAGACACACGCACAGCACTGTTCCTTGAGTTAAACTCCTGCTGTGCATCACTTAAATGCACCAGCTTCCATGGACCTGCCAAGTGTCCGTTGACTGCGAGGTAAGCAGGGTCCCCATACACCTGGTAAGGTTCGTGGGCTGGTCCAAATGCTGCCAAAAGCATGTCAAAAGCCATTACAACACGTAGTAAAATGAGCACATACCATGAAGGGCAAGAAGCTTGTTTAGTCCGCTTTTCTGGAAGATGGAAAGGTCATGGTCTGGACCAAGAAATGGTCCCACCATAGGGTTGCGGACGTCCAGTCCGGTCCAGTCCTGACCCCTTTCAAGCCGGACCGAGCCAGTCCTTGTGGGGATTGGTCCGGACCATGGACTGGACCGTCTCTGGACCAGACCGGAATGGACCGGACCGGAGGTGTAAAGTTTGGAAATCAAAGTATTCTTTTTACAGTTCGGCATACATATCTAGCTAAGCTACTAAAGATGATGAATTAGTATTGCGGAAGGCCTGCTACACAACCTAGGTGAGCTGCACAAGCCTGTAAACTGCAGGAACGTGTATATATGATCAGATGTACATAGCAAGACGTAATGTGCATAGAACTCACCTGCAGGAACGTGATGCCAAACTTAGGGCACGTCCTGCAGGTGTGCACATCTAAACCCGCGGCCACAGTAGTGGCACAGCAGCTAATACCCAACACTCATACTACACTATATACTCCACGTTAGTGGATGTCAGTGTGACAAGGCCCACCACCAGCCCCCTCCATACAATGATGAAGGTCCCACTGCATGTAGAATTTTGTAGACAAAGAATACTACTCACTCAACACTCTAAACCTTCTCCGGCACATCCACCACCAACATGCTTGAAAGAATCATTGTTTCTCGGATACTGTCCTTGTTGAGCCTGTTCCGCTGCTCTGTCACCATGTCACCAGCCTCCGAGAAGAGACGTTTGCAATCTACACTTGTTGCTGCAATTCCCAAATAGTCCCGAGCCATTCGAGCCAAAGTTGGGAAGATAACTGAACCAATTGTGTGGGGAAAAACTTGTGAGATAATAATCAATATATTACAAAAAGTCGGACACTCACTTTCCACCACTTGAGCACGCCAGTAGTTGCATTCACCACCTCTAACTCCAAATACCGTGTCAGCTCATCCGTTTTGTCCAACCTTCTTTGCAAAGGAGCTCGCTCCTCAGCAGTGGGCTTTGAAAAAAGAAGATTATCGTAAAAGGCACTGGAGGAATTGGATGGTAATTGTTCTTGGGCAGGGACCACCTCGACAAAAATGGCTGTTTTATAGGCTCGATCATAGATGGCTCGGACCATGGACCTTTTGCATTAGAAATACTTGAGGTGAACATAACTTGAACAATGTAACGTACACCTACAAATAATTTTCAATCTGAACCTCCGACCAAGTGAGATTCCTCAAAATGTTTGTTTTTAGGCAAGGATCTAGAACTGCAGAAATATTGTTAGAGAGGTGCAAAAATGCATGTTAACGACTTACCTGTTGCAATTGCAAAAGCAGGAACTTTAAGCGAAATCGTATAGTATTGCACGATCTTTTCCAGTCCTACTTGTGCTGCCTTTGCCTTCCATTTTCTGACCTTCTCAGATCTGATTGTTGTATTGTTAGGAACATTGCAGAGCCTTGGGAGGTAATTGACTCAAGTGACTGGATGAGGCCATTGAACCGAGGAACCACAAAGGAGAGTGTCGGCATTTTTTCAGCGAGCATTGGATCCATGAGTACTTTGAAAGGCTCAAGGACTTCAACAACAGAATCAATCTGAAGTGTGAAATCAGAAAGAGCATCTCAGAACTATAATGCTAAGAACAAAAACCACTTACAATTATCCATTCATCCTTGGAGACATCATATTTCATGTATGGCTTGCGTTCAAAGAACTTCTCTAGGGCCTAAAACACAATATAACGTACAAAGGTTGCGTTGATGATGAACAACCTTAATAGCACTTACCGGTTGTTGTTCCTTAAGCCTTTGCAGCATATTGAGGGTGCTGTTCCACCTAGTGCGCACTCATTAATGAGCTTAACATACTTGAAGTTGGGATCGGTGACTTTGTTGCAACATGACCGGTAGACATCGTGTGCTTTCGAGGACTTGTTAATAAAGCTGACAAGGCGCTTAATCTGGGGCGAAGCAAAAAATGGTAACATTAGACAGGTAGAAAATGTACACAAACTTACTCGATCATAAAGAGACAATTTCTTCAAAACGTCCTCATTGATATCCCTTCCATCGGTGTAGTCACGGCCAACCACTGATCCACTTCCAGACTGATCCCTGGGATCTTTCTTGAGCACGCCAATTGCTGCTTGAGTGCCAAGGTTGAGTACATGGGCAAAACATCAAATCCATGTGGTTGCGGGTGAAAATGCATGAGGGACGCTTTTCTCGTTGCTGTTGTAAAACGCCTGTACCAGAGTTTTGTTGTTGCCTGCGTTGTCTGAACAAATGGCAAGTATCTGCTTGGTTGGATGTTCGTCAGCTCCTGCAAAATAAACAACACACATTCCATACCTTGTTTGTGAGTCCAAAGTTCTCAAGAACTTCTGAAAGGGTATCTGCCATGTTTTCTCCAGTGTGCTCCCCCTCCAGACGTTTGAATCCAATTGTCAGAGTCGCAACCTTCCAATACTTTGTAATCCAGCGGACAACAATCCCAAGGAAAGGAAGGCCATTGGACGAGGTCCACGTGTCAAGGGCAACAGAAACTTTACTTGAAAGCGCCTACATATTAATTTGGAAGGCAAGACATGAAAAATCATTGGCGCAACAAAACAACTCACTGTGAAATATATCTTCCAAGCAGCCAACTTGTCACAAAGCAACCGCCCTATATCATCTCTTAATGCATCCCTGCTAAACAGTGCAACATCAGGTTTCAATATACGAAAAGCAGTTCGCAAATGTCGGTTATCGATTGTGCTGAATGGGAGGCATGCAAGAATGATCCACGTTACAATAGCAGATCTCCAAACACTTGCAGTGTAAGCCTTAGAGGGCAAATATAACATTAATCATGTTAGAGTATGCAACAGCAAGGTGAGCTCTTACCGGTATAACGTTTTTGAGATGCAAATCCAGCGTCGTCTGGCTCTCATCATCCAGCTCCCCTCCGTAACTCTTC
>KQ965772.1:180337-192413 GCA_001574975.1 Gonapodya prolifera JEL478
CTGGATGGTGTTGTCGGTGAAACTGGAGACTCAAGTCGTGTTACGGATGTAGAGGAGTTCACTGCCTCAATGTCCTCATCAATGGCACTTCCAAAGTCAAAGTTTGCTTCGTCTGCATGGGTTGAGTGCCAATCTTGGGATGACATGACAATTGTGAAACGTTTGCAAATCAGGTATGACCACGGTCAAGTTGCCAGAAATATCAGGAACATTTAATTCACCATACATTCAGTGGCAAATACCGAGTATTTATGTAACATGTTCCTATGGACTGATTTGGACCGCGGTCCATTCCTTCAACTGTCGAGCCGGACCAGGTTGGTCCACTGGGCGCTTGGGCTGGACTGTGGACCGGACCGACTTCGGTCCAAGGTCGGTCCGGACCGTCCGCAACGCTTTCCTGCCAGGTGGATGATGATTCCATCCGGTGACACCACACCCTGATACTTGAGGCAATGCTGCCTCTTATGCCCACTGTAGTACTTCCTTTGATGGTGCGTTGGCCGCAATATCCTGCAGTCCATGCCATCAATGAATCCAAAGACAGAAACAAGAGGTGAACCGGCGTTATGAATTGCCCCACAAAACTGCTTCAGCAGCTGTGGCGTCAGCCGGTCTGCATCCCATTTCAAAATCTCTGCATACTGGTCCTTCAGATCACCAACAAGATATGACACAATCCGCGACAGTTCACCAGGGGAGCAACCAAATGTTGGCGAGAGGTCTGAGAGGCGATTTGGGAACGCCAGCCGCTTCAGAAGCACACAGAGCACCTCCACACGAAGAAACTTATGGCGTTCTTCCAGAACGATCACCCCGGGGAGCTCCAGAGCTGTCCAGAGACGGAGAATGTCGTCCTTTTTCAAACTGTGCTCGACTAGTTTGAGCACCAATCCTGTCCGCCCAAGCAACAATTCCCACCAGAACTCACCGAAAATTAAGATAAGCAGTCTGCGTTCAACATGGCATTCAAATTGAGCCTCGCATCCAGGTAGAATGGCCTCTCCAGTGGTATCATCCGCTCCAGCTGGGAGAGGAGGATCAACACCGCCATACACTGGCGCCTCCTATTTGATTGCATTGCAGCACGTGTCCCCGCATCAGAATCAGACGAGTCAGATGAATTGTCTTGCATGGTTTGGTGTGCGCCGGATTTGTGTGTTATGGGCTGGCGCAAGGTGCGGGCTTGAATTTCATTTTCCAAATTACAATTGTGAAAATAAAATGTGCTGCGCAACCTCTCTGATGGAGAGAAAAGCCAAGAAAACTACTCCATCCACAATCGCGACTGGTTAGATTACTGTCTTGTAATCCACACCGGTGCCAACACAGTTGATACTGGCTTAATGCCATATTCCCTTCTGGACCTTGAAACAGTCTTTTCATGCTGCTCTGGCTTGGTGCTTGCAGCTTCTTTCTGTTTCTTTGCATTCAAGGCTTGCTTCTGCTTTGCTTTACGAGCCTTCTTGCCCAATTTTAGCTTAAACATAAATTGTCAAATGGTTGAGACGCTTGAAAGTCAAAGGGACGTAACAGCCCCTGGTTCTTTGGCTGATTTTGTTTTCTTGATTGGCATGTTAGGCACTTGTGATCTACGTAATCTTGGACATCTCAAGCCATTCTGTACCAATAGAATCTACCAACCATCGCTTTCAGCATGGACGTTGAACCTGCGTGAGCACCTGTGGGATTGTTGTGATGCATTTGTAGCACCTCTTCCCTTTGTGCTTTTGGAACAACTACTTGTGTTGCATCAGAAACTTTTGATAGAAAGGATCAACGTTTCTTGTCTCTCCAAACACACACAATTGTCTGTACAAGTAGCCCTTTTTCAACTGCCATAATGTTGCAACAGCGTAGCAGAGGAAATTGTGGTCATGAATTAATCTACAAAAGAGATGGTGAAAGTGCATCACTGCAAATAGCAAGGTCAAAAAACTCACTTGGCAAATACCTTTGATGCATCTTCAGCAGACTGCGTCTCGAGACCAATGAGGTGGTTATCAAGTGCAGAATGCAGGGAGGTATCAAACACCCACGATGTGCACCTCTGTCACGTTTTTTACACCCCCCACCCTGTAAATTGCTCCACCCACCCCTTAAATTGATGCAAGATGCACCTGTGAAATGATGTAAGGCTACCACAATCAGTTGACCAATTTGGATATATGTGTATTCAGAAAGTTAGCAAATCTAGTCTAGGTTTACCCCAGGAGTCCCGTTCTGCACATTGGGGATAGACAGTTCTAAGGAATACATACATATCCTCTCTCCACCATTTCCGAAAATCAAAAGGACACATAGGGAGAGGTATCTGCGCACCTTCAAAAATATGGCAGAACAGTGATGGGTACCTCATAATGAACAGCAATGTAACACAGGAAAATAATCCATAGCTATGTCCATCTCCCTGGTTCCAAAACATAGTCCAAATGCAATTTCTAGGCAACAGTGCTATTGCCAACATGAGAAGGTGGTTTAATGCATTGCAACATGGCTCCAAGTCGGCATTGTAGTGGTGGGGATTGGCACTCCTATCCAGTGCATGTCTGCCCTTGTCCATCACAATAAAATACCAGTGGAAATTTCTCTTGTTGACCATGAAAAAGTGATAGTCTTGGAGATCCATTTACAACTTGGCAACAATCTAGGAACATCAAAACAGGCCTGCTCCATCACAGAGCAGACCTCTTTTTCATCCTTTAACCACCAACCAAAAAAAAACAATTCAAAATTGCATTACCTTAATCTTTGAGATGGGGCTGCTCCGTAACGGAGCGGGGGCATTTTAGAGTGGTGATAATAGTTGGTTTGGTGGGTGATCTTGGAAGGTGAAAAGAGGCTTGCTCCGGACCAGAGTGACCCACTTTTTGGTCCTACATCCATGAACAAAAAACCACTCTACAGTACAGTAAAATACTATATGAAATGAGGGCTGCTCCATGACGGAGCGGGGATTCTTTAGAGTGGCTGGAATGGGGAAAATAGTTGGTTTGGGAGACAATCTCTAAAGGTGAGATCTGGCTTGCTCCGTTACGGAGCGGCGGATTCTTTGGTTCTGATTCTGCCTCTGTTAAATACTCAAAACATGCCTCAATTTCAATCATCAACCAATGGAAGGAAACATCCAACAACTCATCAAACGATACTGCCTTCCTGGGGATGAAGATGAAGGCACCCAAGATGAGGGTGACCAAGGTGCAGCCAAGGGTGGGGATGATGACAAGAGTGACAGCGAGGATGATGAGGACAAGAGCAAATACAACAGTAAGTTCATTAGTTTACTTTGACATGGCTGTTCTTATTTGAATTTGTTTCATTTTATGAAGACGCTCCAAAGCCCAAATCCCTGATGCGCCCTGCCAGACCTCCCGCCCCCGCAGCCAGGCAAGCCCCCTGTTGGCGCACAGATGAGACCGACCCAGGTTTCTACACCCTCTCACTTCTATGCTCACTGCATGGTTTCTTATTACTGCCTTTATTTGACTAGAACTGAACCCAAAGCGTCCTTGCCATACACCAACATGCGGGGCAAACTGGTGTGGTCGTGGATCTACAAGTGGGAGGGGGGGAGGTAATGCAAGAGGGATCTCACGTGGGAGTAGTGGGGGAAGGGGGAGTTCAAGTGGGGTGGAGCCCAGAAAGGGTCGGAGCGCTGGGTCTTCATAAGATTAAGGGACATATCATGGCATTGTTCTTTGAAGAAATTAACATACTTTTGAGACAAAACGCTCATCTTCAATATTATGGATCTTGGGGTGGGTGGAGCAATTTACAGGGTGGGGGCACTCTCCAGGGTGGGGGGTGTAAAAAACATGACACCTCCTACCAAGAAGTGCACATGCAGTTGCTGCACTCCCAGTTCCCACACTTGTAATCACAACGTGGTTGCTGGCATTGGTTAGAAGGGTCAGGACCTCCATCCAGAGTGCACTTGGGACTTGACCAGAAAAAAATGGGATGCTCTTCTGTGCCTTTTATGAGTCCTTTGGAGCAGCGTAGATCTGTGTGGATAGAACAAGGCTTTGGTGTATCAGAAAATAGAAGCAAGCATAATTGTTTGAGAAACTCACCAAGACATCCACATCAGGCACTGTATGGGGATTCTTTGTCTGCGATTCCACAGTCGGAATTACACCAGTCAAGATTATGGCTCCTGAGCTGAATAAATCCAACAATGACGCGTCGTGCGGATAGATATGATGTGTGGAAGTTTGGCGTAATGCTACACAACCTAGGTGAGCTGCACGAGCTTGTAAACTGCAGGATCGTGCTTATATCATTAGAAGTACATGATGAGTTGGTTTATACATGGAACTCACTTGCAGGATCGTGATGCCAAACTTAGGGCACGTCCTGCAGGTGCACAAATCTAATCTCGTGACCACAGTAGTGGCACAGCACCTAACACCTCACACTACATATACCATGTCAATGGATGTCACTTGAAGCTATGTTGACATACAGGTTGTATTGGAGCAACCGGAAGTTGTACCAATATGTTGCTCATAAATTCTGTTCCTTTGTGCCAGAAAAGTTCCCTTCAGAGAGGAGAGGAGGTGAAGGTGACCAAGATGAGGAGGAGGAAGATGACTAACAGGATCTCTCTAAGCTGCTGCAGGTTCCTAAAGATGGTACGTGCCCTGTGGTTCCCTTTAAGGTTTCATGTTCTGATTTGACATATAGTGAAACAATTTATACTTGATGAGGCACTGGAGGTTGGTGGAGATGATGGAGGGGAGGAGGAGGACACCAGCAATGCAAGTGATGATGAACATGAAGGTGAAGAGGTTGTTGGTAAGTCTAATTGATGTTTCCTGGATGTTTACAATCAACTGAACTTTGTTCTCATTTAAGTGGCAAACCCCCCAAGGCCCAAGGCCAAGGGACACAGTATTGCTATCACAGGCAGTACTTCAGGTGTAGTGACACGTTCTGGTGCTGGAGGAGGTGCTGTCACTGGACAGAAGAGAAAGAAGGGAACAGATGATGAAGGAGCAGGATTAAGAGCTTGTCGCTCTAGAATAAAACTCAATGAAGAAACCCAAGCATTGTGTAATTTTTCTGCAAGGGCAAGTTAATAATTTGAGTTCTTGGAAGTGGGGGTACCTCCCCATATGGTGGGGGTATGTTAGCCGTGGGACAGAGGCCACTCTCTATGGTGAAAGAGAGTGGACAACCGTCCCACCCAAGAGCCTGATCATTGCAAAGGTGCCAGCTGCCAGGTGAGCACTTTCAAATCGGGCTTATGTTTGGTATGTCCCTCTCAAGTCTAACAAACTTACCTCTACTTCCTCCTTCTTGCTGGGTGTCACGTTACTTTGGCACAGAGCCAAAGGGGAGTTGGTTGAGGGACAGATCAATGGTAACACAAAGACGTGCTGGGCGCAGGTGTGGTGTCAAGTATAAGCGTGGACCACTGCAAGTCATGACGTATGTAACTTGATAGAGCAGAAAACAAGACATGTGCACTAGACAGATCTTACGACTTGAGCTGACTAATTTGAACTGATGCAAGAAGTGTACAAACGGTGCAAGATTCTCTGATGAATCAAATGCTCACTGTGTTGATATCATGTCACGTCCGTCAAGCGCAACTAGCAAAAAGGTGAACTGTCAAGCTGGACGCACAGGTCAAGCAAGAGCTAAAGGGCAAGTGATTGCTCTTTTCATGCATGATAGAGTTACAATCGACGTCTCTATAGCCCAGTTTGGAGGGGATTTGGACGGCACTGAAGGTCATGGTTGATCTAATCAGAGGCAAAATTGCTTGGACGATGACGAAAACTGGACGGCGTTTTGTTTCAGTCCCCCCTTTATTTTTCTGCGCTCATTTTGGATTCGGCTCCTCCGTCACATTGTGAATATATATAGTCGCTCAGTGCAACAACTCCGCATCGCCACACTACTCAACATCTCAACAAAAAGGCATGTTTAAAGAATTCGTGAGAGAGGAAGGAGAGGGTTGGTCTGATCAAACTTTGATTCCAGTACGTCAGGAAGTATCGTGGGGTTCTACACTTGTTCGCAGATGTAAGCGTGCAGTGTTCCAGCAGGGCCTCTTGACCGACATCGACGCTTTACTTGCGAGCGAGGGGGAGGAGGAAGGGAAAGGAGGTGATTTTGCTGTGTCAATGATATATACATTTACTCATTTTCACCATCAAGTTTGAGGCAAACTAATGGCGGGGGAGAAAAAAAGGGGCGCAGGAAGGAGCAGTTTCGCCGGAGTGTCCGCCGGTCCGCATTTTGGTTCTTCAACCCCGAGATAAAGAAGTGACATACTTCCGATCCTGCCGCGACATGCTCGTCACTCCTAAGCACATATTCAACCGTCACACCCGAAGCAGTTGGAGGCGAAACACAAGACAAAGAATGGCGACCTGGTTGTCTCGGCAATCCCGCTGACACGTCGCTGTTTCTCGGTCCCGTGATGAGTTTTTTCCGATGCGCAGGGAGACTGCAAATTGGCGGCGAAGGCGAAAAAAAGAGCCCGCAACTCCCATATATATATATCCACATGTCAGATATGTATTATTGTTGCACAACTCCATCTGAAAACAGAGCGAGCTAGATGGCGAGCTCCCTCGTCGTCCCACGGTGGCGATCGCCCCTCCCCCATGCCCCACCGGCTGTCGGCGTCCCCTCAGTCCGGGCGACTCACATCCTGATCAAACACGGCAACGCCTGCGCCTACTTCGAGGTCGGCAGGCGCCTGACCGGCGAGAAAATTAAAGCCGTGTTCGACAACCTCCGAGGGGATGGCCAAGACGCCCCCGTCAACTTCGTGAAAAGGCCTCCAGGGTTCCTCCTCGCCCAGATGCCAGACGGCTCGGAGAAGGAGGTCCGGCCAGAAGGCGCGGGCGAATACACTCTTGGTTGCTTCCCGGAGGAGACCCTCGGGTCCACGTTTCTCATCGAGCGGGAAGACGACGGCAATCGTCTCCATCACACCGGCATTATGAAGCGGCAGCTGCAGATGGCGTTTGCCCTCTCCGAAGCGATATACGAAGACTACCCGGCCGATGCTCTGACGTCGATTGGAAAGGGCGAATACCAGAATTTCCTGAACGTCGAAACTGTTAGATCTGACTTTAGCACCACAGTCAGGTACGCGGTGGGATTCCCTCGGTTCGATTCCCACCAATTGCAGGGAGAGGTCTACATCGCCATCCGAGGCTCCGAGAACAGGGACGACTGGCTGCGGAATTTAAATGTCGCTCCCAAGGTCGTCGATCCTGAAGGGGCCGAGGACGCCGACGTGGCGCTCCGGTCGCAGTCCGAGCTCTCGGGCGCCAAGCCGTCCAGACAGGTGCCTGCCTCAAGGAAAAATGGGACAGCTGGTGCGTGTGGAGACTGACTTTCGGCTGCCTAGTTGATGATCCGATTAGTCACTGTTAAATACAGCGCCCATTACGATGCATCGTGGATTCGCGGACTCATCCAAGTTGATCCCCTTCGAACTTATTGAAGACATTGTGAAGGCTCGCAGGCAGCAGCTCGCTAAGGCATCTCTTCCAAGGTCCGGGAGAACGTATGACGCCTGGAGTGGGAGCGAAAGCGGCGAAAGCTTCCATGACACCCGTGAGGACACGGAAACTGCCCAAAACGGTTATCCGGACGCTCACACGCGACAAATTAAGGTCATTCTCACCGGCCATAGGTAGGTTCTCGTCAGGCTCTCCGGATTCAAGTGATCTCATATCAGGCATCCGACAGTGCGGGGGGATCAGTAGCCCATTGTTTCCATGCATTCTGGAGGCTTGCCAACTTGGAGGCCGCAAAGCAAGGTGTTGTTCAGATGGCGTCGATTGGTTTTGGGTCTCCTTTCTTTGGGTCAAGAGGGCTTGGCGAGGAACTGCGCAAGCTGCCAGGCAACAAGGACAACCGCATGTTTTTGACCGTGGTCAATGGCAATGATCCCGTTCCGCGCTGCCTCAACATGCTGGAAACGTTTGGGAAATATCAGAGCGAGCTTGCGAACAGGGGCGTCGATCCGTGGAAAGTCGCAGAGGCAGCCGCAGGATTTGTCGTGCCGGCAGTGGCCGCCAAGATTGCAGTGGACGCGACTCGATTTGCGATCCAAAACTTGGACAAAATCTCGTCGTCGGCAAGAGACTGGCAGGTCAGAGCACAGAACATGTATTACCCAGTCGGGGTTTATTGCTTCCTTACATTTGATTCTCCTGGGGCATTCGTTATTCCCGACTCGAACGTTCACTTGTCGGCGAGATCTGAGATCGAAAACGAGCCCGGTGCGATTAAGAAGCGGTTGGGGCCTGGTGCGTTGCGAGCAAATTGAAGCCGAAGATTTTGCTTTGACACTGAATAACTCAATGCCACAAAGCTGATCTCGACGCTGAAGTTGCTCATAGCGTGGAAAATTACCGCAAAATGCTCGTGGACACCGGGTTGATTTCTCGGATCACAGAAGACCCGCCAGAAGTGACCCCTCAAGGCATTCTTGAACCCTTCATCGACCCTGAAGAATGCACATATAGTGTTGATGTTTCAGAAGACAAACTGGTGTATGATATCAAAGTAAGCCAGCTAGTTCATTCTTCTAGAGTTCATCGTCACATTGATCAACTTATGAAGGTGCAAATTGTTGGCGAGAACTTCAATTATTTAAGCGGAAGAACCACCGTCACCACGTTCCTGCTCGAGGACTATGGCCCAACTGGATCTTCAATAGAGCTGCGACCAAATCCGAGTGAATCGGGAAGGAAATTTATTGTTGTCTCTGGTTTGTTCTTCGACTATGTGTTGCGGTTCCGAGCGTTTTTGTTTTGCGTGACAATTGCTACTGTAGGCTCCCTTCCTAAAGATCGCATTCGCGCAGACCCAGAATCGTTTTGTTTACGTGTTACTTCCATCTTTGGTGGCTCAAACTCGAAGAGGTGGCGAAACGGCAAAATTGCACTTGGATACATCCCTAAGGGAGACATTAAAGTTAATCTAACGATGGCGGACCAGATGCGAGCAGAGTTTCTTGAGCCACTCTTAACAAATCTCGTTCATGTGAGACCTTCCATTTTGTGATTTACTGTTCCACCTTGTTAACTCCTGTACCAGCGGAGTGTTGTTGAGGCCTTGTTCTCCGAGAGAGACGATATTGAGAATTCCCCACTCTTTCTTCAATTGCACAACTTGGATGTTGTTTGTGGCACCCACATGGCTCAAGCGGCAAAAGATGTAAAACAGAGAACTCGTGCTGTTCAGAGGCCAGCCAAAGTCGATCAACAGATCCTTGAAGACACCGTCAAGACAGCTGAAGGAGAGATCCAAAAGGCTTTGAAGCTGATTCTGGACTCACTGGTCATCAGCTTTCAGTATTCCAACGTCACAAAAGCTGCAGCAGCTACTGCGGCTGTCGTTGTAGTTGGCACTACCGTGTTTATGACCGGCGGAGGAGCAGCATTGGCCGCACTAGCCCCGGCTTGGGTTGGCGCAGAGACAGGGGCGGTTGGAGCTTCTGTTGGCGTCGGCAGTGTTGCCGGTGGTATTTCATACGCAATTACAGCACTGGTGCGTTCCTGCTACTTTAAACGTTCCTCGCAATTTGCAATGCTAATTTTTACCTCGCTTTGATAGAGTTGGAAGAACTTGTTACAGTTTCAAAAGATCCAAAAAGATGACGAGAAGTACCGTGACATTCTGAAAGAGATATGCATTGAGCTTGAAGGAATGGACACATTGAAAACGAAGACTCTTGTGAAAGCTGATGATTTGGAAAAGCAGATTGTGCAGGCATTATCTCAAGTGAATGGGCCAGGTGACATTCAAGGTACCACGGAAACAGTTTTCCGGAAGAACGGACGTTTGCACCAGGACAATACATGTATGTACCATATCTGATTTTTTATGACAGCTTCTAACAACCTGTAGTCCGCGAGGTTAAGGATGAATCGCGCGAGGATTGGCTTCGCAGAGCGTACATGTGCAAGGTCATCCACGGCATGCGTTTGTCGCTCCTGAAGAACATTTTCATTGTGGCGATTGGTTCGGATCCCTAAGTGTTGATGTTCGCAGGCACTTCCCAATGCAGTCTTCCTTGCAGGACCACAGCATGCAGGAAAATCAGAAGTGCTGCGTACACTGTTCCCTGATGCTGGGGTCCCGGAAACAAAATACGGTGATCACACTAAATGGGTTACATTTTACCACACTGCGCTTGACGGATGCCCAGTCACAGTAGTTGACTGTCCAGGTATATATGTGCACTTCTTGATTAGCGTGCACGACTGCTGATCTCGCAATTTGAAGGATTTGATGGTATTGTGGACCAAAACGACAGTTACAACATGAGAAACATTCAGGATATGGAGCTTGTGCGTATAGAGTCCAATTCGTCCTTGCACCTCCTCTGATGATCAGGATTTCTCAGATGATGCGGCACGGCTGCTTAATAGGTGAGTGAGAGCAGTAGTTTTGCCTGCAACAGCATTAGTTTTCATTTGCATTGCGCGCTCATCCCTTAGGCTCCATTTACTTGTGCCTCATCAAGTTTGGCAACGACCTCAGGAAGGAAGATGTCATCTTCAACGCAGAAGTAATGTCAAATCCCATGTATGCAAGGTACCCGAAGTTGTTAATGATCAACCAGGTGAGGCCTTGAACTTTACGCACCGGTGCACGGTCCGAAATAATGGTCTGTCTCTGTAGGTTTTGGAGAACGGTGATTTTATGCATAGTTTAAAAGGCAGCCAGGTACCTGTCGATGACGTGAGACGCAGGTACTCAAAGTGGCTGTCCCTCCCACACTCAATGGTTCACCTTACGGATCTTCGAATCGGAAAGCTGATAGACGGAAGAACGAAGAAGGAGCAGGAAACCATGTCAGAACGATCTGAACTGGCCTTGGAGAGGGGTGTCTGGGGCGAGAACTTGGTAAAGGGGTGGATAGCGGATCAAATAACCCAGATACACTTAGCAGCGGCATTGTAGCAATTGTTGCGACTCATATATATATCGCTTATACATGACTGACAAGCGTTTTTGTGGAACTAGGAACTTGTGTTACTTGGGCAAGATACTAATGGGCAAGTGATCGCCGTTTTCATACATGATAGAGTTGCACCCGACGTCTCTTTAGTGGTAGCTCCAGCCAAAAGTGTGCATCTGCACCCGTTGTTACCCCAGCGTGGTGCTCTGCGCGCAACAGTGGTCAGATTCCGAGCTGCAAGAGAGTAGCGGGAACATGACAAACACTCACACATTACCACATGCATTTCCTCGCAAGAAGGGTTATAAGCTTGAGCAAGCCGAAAAGCGTCCGTGACACCACCTCTTCCAAACCGTTTTTCCCATTCCGCTTCATTGTAACAGACAGATATGGCGACTTCCCAAAACAAACCTACCAAACTCACCTGTTTGAAATCAAATAATACGTTATAGCACGATTGTTCGGTGTGTACCTTCAGGTGTTTCTTCATTTCTCCCCCGCCCCCACCCCCTGTCTCCAAAAAAATGCGCCGAAATCAGGGCCGAGGCTTCGTTCGTACATCTCTCCCCCAAAGCTGGAATGCGAATCAACCACTAAAAAAAGAAACGTCTCACGTGTGGGTTTACACGTAAAAAAAGGCACAATATGTATGAAGAGAGAACGCAATAGCTTCTAGTCATACAAAGATACCCACCACTCTCCCCGCTGTGGTTCCCTCTCTCTTCAGCTATTGCCTTTGCACGCCTGCGCTCGGAGCCCGCACTGTCCGGCCCATTACTGTCCGGCCAGCCCTGACATTGCCCTGTAAAGTCACATCCTGCTGCACATGGTAAAATATTGTTCATAGCTCTTACCTCTGGTTGCGAATGTCGTGCCGGGATATAAGGACGACCATGCACTGTCGTGATGCGTTATGGTCACTTGTGGTGATTATACTAAAGTCCGTACTCCTGGTCGAGGAGTCTCAGATCTAGAGCTCTGCAAAAATCCGAGAAAATACGACAAGATGACTACTGCACCGTCTTTATGGTCGGACGTGGTTTGTGGACGTATGATTTGGCCCTTTAGAGGCACGTGTTTGATTTGGTTACCACGTGAACTGGGGAACAGTTTCGAATCCACCTACGACCT
>KQ965772.1:192421-213126 GCA_001574975.1 Gonapodya prolifera JEL478
GGGATTAAACAGTCCCAGCCACTGTCCTCCTCTGACGATGCTGTTCTATGTATTGTGTGACAAGTTCTGAAACACTTCGGAGAGATGCGGCATGATCAGTTCAAATCGCGGATGGACCATTTGCACAGCGTGGTGGATTCAAAATGTGTATGGAGCCATGCGTTCGCGGGTTTGATTGCTTGGCGCTCAAGGTTCTCTGGACCCGGTTTCGCGCGGTTGTGCAAAGACGAAATGCGAATACTCGAGAAGGTGAAGGAGAGATGTCGATGGCGTAACGAGTCTTGCCGATGAATGGAAAACAAGGCTTGCGAGCAGACTAAGAACAGAGCGATACCAAAAGCGACGACCGGGTCTTTGGTGGCCGAAGAGAGGAGCGGTTTGTATGTACGGCGATCGTGGCGATCGGTTAGGCAAATACGGAAGAAGCCACGTCCTTCGGGAGTTGAAGGCAAAGCTAAGATAATCAGTGAGTTGCTCAAAGCGATGGGATGACTGCATGTGCTTGCATGTGTTTTCATCCCTTCTCCCTTGCCTAGTCCAAAAGTGCGCCAATCTAAAATTAAAGAAATACTGAATGTCGGTGACCACGACCAGCTTCTGTGACATCGGTTAACAAGCCAAGAGCGAATACAACAACTTCTCCCGTAACCTCATGTGACCGGCTTGCCATCAGCTGGGAGACGGCAGGGCTCGCCTTTGACATTTTCGCGGAAAAGCATTTGGTACTTGCTAAATTGCACCCAAATTTTCAGCTTTCGTCTCGCCGAAGTGGGAAGTGGAGTTTGGTTCTTTGCTTCTATTGGTGGTGACGTGCCGCACAAACTCCCAACTCCCTCCCCCGATGACAATCTGAACTCCGAACTCACTCGCTCCCCCAATCTCCAACTTCCTGGTGCGAGTGGAGTTGGGAGCGAGCGAGTTTGGGAGTTTTGACTCGCTCGCTCGTATCCTTGGTTGTGGAGGAATGGCCGTTTGTGCGGTGGTGTGGAGTGTCGAAAAGTGCTTCGACGGCAACATTATTTGTTTTAACGAGCTGATTGCCATGCGCACTCAAGTGTGGGAAACACCTCGTGATGCGTGGCACGCTGGCCGGCGACACCAGTCCGTGAACAATGTTTGCAGCGCCAGTGCCAAGAAAGTAGTTTGCTTGACTCGTCTCTGAAAGTGTAGAGCATGGAGCGCTCATGTTGAATCAATTTTTGACGAGTGCTTGATACCTCTGGTACATCATTCTGCTCGCTTAGATGCGAGTTGAACGTAGCGCCCACCAATTACGCGCGTCCTTTGACCTTGTTATCCACCGTGCCAAGAGCAATAACGTATCCTGTGTCCGAATGGTGTCGTATGACTAGTATTTTTTAACGAGTGGTCCCGCGACCCCGGAGTGGTCTGCATCCTCGATCACCTCGTGAGCCTCTCTTTCTCTGCACGATCACTGACAACATGTAACGCAACAAAGTTCCATGGCCTAGGCCATATTAGAGGGAGGCCTTGACATGCGTAAACGGGGGGAGGGGTATGGAGGCGAGTATGGAACATGGCGTGTTCCAGAAGGTGATATTTTGACTAATGTTGGCCCCGGAGGTTGGGTTCCGGAAGAGTCGAGTCGAGTCAGGACTAGTCGCAACGCAACCCCTCCCTCTTCCCCGACCGGGCCCCAGCGCCAGTCCACTCACCACCTTGTTGCAAGCGGAGCTGTGTTGATCTCCCTCCGAGGGCGGGAGCTTCGCAACTTCACTGGCCCCTGGTAGGCGACTGCACGCGCGCACCCATTTTCTGGAAGGACAGGCTATTGCACAACGGCACGATTCATAGCATTGTCGCCAGGGATAGTCTGTTTGTGATGAGTATTCCCAACCGGTATCAGCATCGTGGATTCGCAGACGAGCAAGTCAAGTTTGTCCGAAGAAGAGGCCGGCTAAATGCGAAGTGGGCAGTGGCTACCGAGGGTTGTCGCAAGCTGGGACTGACGCAAAGTAGTGAAATGGATGTACGTTTTTGACGATGACATTCTTTTCTGTTCTGTGATGTCCGAACCCACAGAGCAAAGCAATGTTGTTAGCGAACGCCACTCGTATTTGTTTGTTGTGAGGCACCGGTCAGGATTCGGACATTTTCGCCACTGTCCATTTTCATAGGGCATGCCGGACGAGTACTGCGACCCACCCGTAGCTTCCCCATTCCAAACTTTATCTTTCTTTCCCATACTTTGTAGTCTTTTCACCCATCGTTCCCTCTCCTCTCCAAAATAGGACATTGTTCCGTTTTTGGAAGAGCAAAAACAAGGCGAGGGCGTTGCGTCCGCAGCACTCCGCCCCCGGACCGCAAAGGTTGAGACACTCGCAAGGATCGCGCACGCTACGTTGCTGGTGGGTTCGCTAAAGGATAAGGCGGTATTAGGGGGGCCTTAGGGGGTAGCGATTGGTCCGGGTTGCCATTGGTGGCTGACTCTCCTATTCCTCGGGGGCAATTGCACTTCCACATCCATCGCCATCCAGCAATGCGCATCCGAAACTCTCCCACAACCCGCGCCGTAGTGGCGGTGTCGGCGCTGGTCGTCTGCGCGGCACTTGGTGCAGATGCTGCACCCTCCCTTGGCAGGAGACAGGCAAAGTCCTGCGACACTATCTACCAGACATTCGCAGGTGTGGACTCTTTACTGCATAATCTTGTTCCTCCACCCCGTCTCTAACTGAATCTGCCCTCCTTGCACCTCCCCACCCCCCACCCGCCCACCGTCCCCCTTGTGTGGCAAAAACCCACGTCCACAGCCGGAACCGCCCTAACCGCCCAAGACTACTCCGACTGGGCAACCTGGGCCTGCTCCACCTGGTTTCCCTCCGGAATCGGCTCGGCCGCCCCCAACCCACCACCGGCCGCGCCCGCCACATCATGCGACTCCATCTACGCCCTGTTCACATCGTTGGGGGCAACGGCACTCACAGCTCAGGATCGCCAGGACTGGCTTGACTGGACATGCGTCAATTGGTTCCCCTCGGGTATTGGCGCCGCACCTGCCCCTCACCCGGCGGGACGCACCTGTGACTCCATCTTCGCAGCCGCCAAGACCGCCACCCCCTCGGCGCAAGACTTGGCCGATTGGGCGTCCTGGACGTGCACGACGTGGTTCCCATCCGGTCTTCCCACGATAACGACCCCGTCCCCGCCGGCAGCACCGACGCGCACGTGCACGTCCATCCACGCGGCGGTCGCGGAGCTGGGACAGGTGGCCTCGGCGCAGGATTTGCTTGATTGGGTGGATTGGAAGTGCGACACGTGGTACCCGGGTGGTCTTGGCACCGCTACTGCTCCCCCTTCTACCCCACCAACCGCCCCACCACCCGCCCCATCCCCCTCCCCCGCCGCAACCCGCACCTGCGACACTATCTACGCCTCATACCAATCCGGCTCAAAGCTCTCTGACCAAGACCTCTCCGACTGGTCCGCGTGGAAATGTTCCACCTGGTTCGGAGCGCTGACGAGCGGGCAGGGCGCTGTGACGCCCGTGAAGCCACCTGCGTCGACCCCCCCGTCGTCCCCGCCGGCCAGTATTCCCAACTATAACGGTACGTTGCGGTGGAAAGGGTTTGGGTGCATGGGGATGCATGACTCGATGCATAAAAACTAACCTTGTCCGTGCCACCATGAAACCACCCAGGCGGAAAACTCCAATTCTCCGGGTCCAAACAAACCGTCGGCCGCATCCAAGGTACGTCTCTTCCCATTCTCCTCCCTGTTGCCCGTTTCCCGTTTTCCGTGGTTCACCGCGGACGAGGTTGGGTCGCGAAAGGCTGGCGCCTTCTGGAGACGATTATAGGCCACCGCGGGGCTGTCGCTGTACCTTGAGGCTGGTCCCGTCGTCACATGCGACTACGGGCGAATTTGGCAATGCCAATGGCTATGGCCGCTGGTTCCCCACTGTTCATCGGTCTCACCAAAGCTCAGAGCCCCAACCTGCCTTTCCTTTCTCCCTTTCCTGTTGTCCATAATTCTCACATTTTTCTTTCTTCCCCCCTCAGTCCCATCCAACAAAGTCCTCCTCGGGGCCTACCTCGACATGTCCACCTACGGCGACACACCCCAAAAGTATGCGAGTCGTATCGGCAAGACCGCCTTGATGTTTGGCGATTTCTTTCCGTTCCCGTTGGATTGGGCGTGGTATTCGTCGGCGCAGTTTTGGAAGGATCAGCTTGGACAGGGGGCGACGTTTGTTATGACGTGAGTTTTTTTTTTTTTTTTTTTTTTTTTTTTTTTTGGGGGGGGGGGGGGGGGGGAGGGGGGGGAAAACCGGGGTGGGGGGAGCCTTAAAAGGAAGGGGCTGCCCCAGGAGTTCGTCGTGGGGGGGGGGGGGGGGGGGGGTGGGGTGCTCTGCCAATACTGACCCGAACTCGCCCAAAATGCTCTTGTTCCGTGCCACAACAGTCTGGAACCAATGAACGGCCTGTACTCCGTAACCGACGACGCCATCAACGCACTCGTCTCCGAACTGTGGGGTCTCAACGGGGCCGGGATCGGCGTCATTATCAGGTTTGCCCACGAGATGAACGGGGGTTGGTACAGTGAGTGTCTCTCCGCTGTGGGTTTGGTGTCGCGGTACCGTGTTTTAATTTGAGACCGTTTCGGTGGCGTGTGTGCTAGTTTGGGGAAGGAAACCGTCGCTGGTGAGTCTTCATTCTCGGTTCTGGTGCTTTCCGACCCCAGTGCAATTTACTAACGACCCTAACCCGCCCCCACCACACGCAGTACAAAGACACATTCCAACGCATTGCTCGCGCCGTGCACACAGTTCCCAACTGTGCCATGCTGTGGGCTCCCAACAACGGTGTACGTTTTAATCTCCCTTCTCCGCTTTTGCTCTTGTCTCACCCGCACCCCCCTCACCCACACACACCCCAGCTCAACTACCCCTGGTCCGGCGGGGCATACGACCCGGCCCAATACTCCCAAGACTTCAACGACCTCGACACCAACAAGAACGGCCAGTTGGACCAGTGGGACGACCCTTACTCGCCGTACTACCCCGGGGATGAGTATGTCGATTGGGTTGGGATGAGCGTGTATTGGTACCCGCCGTGGCCGAATACTTGTAAGTGGAGTGCGGGAGGAGTGGGCGACCGTGTTGAGTTGGTGCTCACAACGTTCCTGAATGGTGGATATGTCGCGATAACCCATCGCTTGACTTGCATCAGTCACCTTGAACCAACTGGTACGTACATGCTTCCTGACTCGGAATCATGATGTCTCAACCCCTCTGCCCGCACACAGCCCGCCCCCAACGCCATCGAGCGCATCCTGAGAGGCCAACAAGTTGTCACGGGAGAGTACCAAGTGCCCGACTTCATCACCACCTACTCTACGAACAAGGGCAAGCCATTCATGTTCGCCGAGGTTCGTGATTGCCTTTCTTCTGCGTGCTGCCACTCGTCGCTGATCCCCCCGCGTTCCGACAGACCGCCATGCACTACCTCTGGGGCGGCGGCAACCCCCCAAGCGAGCTCGACATGAAGCGCGCGTGGTGGTCGCAGCTGTACGGCCGCGACCTGCTCACCAAGTTCAACATCAAGGGCATCATGTACTTTGAGATCAACAAGAACATCCCGAGTGAGTTGGACGTTCGTCCGTTCTGTTTCTGTTCGAGGCCGAGGCCAGTGGCAGGTGATCGCAAAGACTGACTGTTTGGGCGCGATTTGTGATAGTCTACAACAACCAGTGGACCCCGTACGCCCTCACCTACGACGACGGGATCCGGTGGAACTTCTTGAACGAGATCCCCATGGATCTCTTCTTCTAGACCCCACAACTTCACGTAGAGACACCATTAGGATACAAAGAGGACGTTTTTTTGAAGCTCGGTCTCGTACGTATTGAGATTGTGAAATGTGAATGTGAACGGGGGGCTCGTCAACTTCAGCTGGCATGGGGTGGCGAGGTGGGACTTTTGGGACGTTGTATGGTAATTTAGCAAATGGGAATAAGATTTCGGGCGTTTATCGGCCTGATTTGGAAATACGAGAGGTGCACACAAGGACGAATATCGACGGCTCAGTTGTTGATGTCTGGGAAGAAGATGGACGATGGGTACTGGTCGTGTGAAAGGTAAGCACAACAAACAAAATCTCCCTATATTTGTCTCCCAATAAAATCCGGACTACAAAAGAGAGCAACAACATTCAAATACTCCACGCCCACATTTACATCGACTTCACTGCGTAAATCGTGTAAGAACCTGAAGAGAACACAACCGTAGCGATTTTAAATAAACAGTGATCAGAATCACCAACAGTCACGCAACCAACAACTCACCCGCCCACTCATTCGGATCGTAATCAACTCCAAACTTAGCCATACTCTCGCCCAAATCAACCACGTTGCTCGGCGGCGCGCAGCAGCTCTGCACCGACGCGGTTTGAACGGTGCTTGTCGTCGCCGTCTTGGGAGCGCAGCACCCGGTGCTGCCAGCGGTCGTCGCGGGGGTACAACAAGAGGTCTTGGCCGCGACTTGGGCGGGGGCGCAGCATGACGAGGCGGCAGTTGATGTTGCGGTTGCGGGGTCACAGCAGCCGGCAGAGGACGGTTCCTTCGGCTCCCCGACGACCTTGTTATACGCGTTGAGGTCTACGTTCTTTGAAACAATCTTGACCTCGGCGAAACCAGCTTCCTTGAGCATTGCGTCGTACTCCTCGACAAGGGACGCTCCTGCGATGCACCCCACATATGCAGTGAGGGATTTCTTGATGTCTGCAGGGAGCGGCTGGCGAAGGAGAATGTCGGATGCGACGAGTCTGCCGCCGGGTTTGAGCACGCGGAACACCTCGGCGAAGGCGCGAGGTTTATTAGGGCACTTGATTGAGGGGTGGGTAAGTGTGAGGTTAATAGGTTGGGAGCAGGTGTGTTGAAGACTTACGAGGTTGAGCACGCAGTTACTTATGGCGCAGTCGAACGAATTGCTTGCCACGTCCATGTCTTCGATGAGACAGTGCACGAACTCGACGTTGGTGTATCCTCCTTTCTGGGCGTTTCGGCGGGCGAGGTCGATCATTTCCTGGGGAAACACGAAAGTAAAGAACGTATGCACCTGGAAGGTGAGTAATTGCGTCCAGGTAAGGCAACGAGGAGACCCAATGGACTCACGGGAGTCATGTCAACTCCAACCACAGACCCGGTCGGCCCGACCTTCTTGCTCGCCAGAAAGACATCAAGTCCACCGCCGGAGCCGAGGTCAAGGACTTTCTCGCCGGGGCGGAGGTTGGCAGCTTGTGCGGCTGCATGCAACGGAACGAAGAAGCGGGACAGGTTGGGGTTTCGAGTTTCGGAAGGAATGCACGAAGCATATGGACCCGAACTCACCGTTTCCACAGCTCAACCCCACTGTATGAATATGAGGAGTGCCGTTAGCGTGATATGCGAGCGTATGATGGATAGGTACGCACTGTTTGCAGACTTGGGAATATTTTCGAGCTCTTCCGCGGAATACCCCATGGCCTGAGCGATGAGGTCGGCTCTTGCCTGGTCGCGTGGCACTCTGTTGAATCACGTGAATGGGTGTGTCAATCGAACCTGCGTGGTTCAAACTGGAGCCGCCAACGGATTGACTCACCTTCCGTTACCGACCGCCCACCCTCCGTAAGCTTTCTGCACGACCGAGTGTATTTCAGAAGTCTCTGCTGATACTGGCGACATTGTTAATCTTGGATGTGGTGACTGAATCTTGCGGGTCTTTTATGCGTGACTGGAAGCTGCGGCCGCGGAATCTTCCGTCGGAAAATATGTGAGTACCGTCCGTTGTTCCGTGTGCTTCTGGAGAGCTCGAAACTGATTAGTAGCACTGATACTTCAGTGTTTTAGCTTCTAAAAGAGTCCCAGCCTACAATGCCAAAAGTGTGTACGCTAGCTGTGGCTCCGGCGGAAAATATTATCTCTATGGCGCGGGCAGATGGAGGCACATATTTGATCGTAGAGAGAGCGGATATATAGAGAATAAAACAGTCGAAGTGAAGGATATATGCCTCTCGAAGACAAAGATGGCATTTTGCAAATCAATTGCGTATCGAAACCTCAGTTGTCTGAGGAAAGTGTCCAGTCCTCGATTCACTACGCTTGCGTAGCTGAGCTCGTGGTATGTTTCCGGAAAGCTTTCCATCTAAAAGATGCGCACTCCCTCCACGACGATCCTAAGGTTGCCCCCAAGAACACCAAACCAAAAGAGTACAGCCACGTTCGATTTTCCGAGCCCGGGATCAATCAAAACATCTATGTTGCGCATGCAATTATTCGCAAGTGCATGAGCAGCGGCATGGAGTTCCCGTGCAAGACCAAGACTTGATTTGGTTGAAGTTGACGCACCGATCCTTGACATCTGGTCTTTTAGAAATGCATGTACGTCGGCTACTTTTCGGCGAGCCAGTCCATTTGGAAGAGTAGCGACTGCGCGATTGATTCGGACAGTGGCATGGTTTGGTTCGACGAGGTGACTGATAGCGGGGCAAGATGGGGGGTGCAATTTGGGTCGGAGAAGTCTTCTCTATTGATTAAAGCAGATCATTAAAGACCTGCGCATATTTTAAGGTACTCCAATCCGCCAATCCGATTTACAGTGGTGAAAACGTGATGGGGAATGGTGCTCCGGCCAAGACCATCACTTGACCGTCACTTTACCCATCACCTTCGAGAACTATATAGTGATATAATGCGCAACGGAGGCGGTATTTGAGTTTCTGGAGCAAGAGGGGCCATCAGCCCGTAAACTGCACATGATCACTGGTGTGCGAGATGAGAGGCTGCTCGTGATAGCTCTCAGTAAATCTGGGAATCGATAAAAAATAGTATATACATGATTCTACGCGATACCGTGGACATTTCATCATCCGGTCACACCAGCGGCCTACAACCAGTGTGGAATTCCGGTACTAGAGACGTTGCGTCACGCTTGCCAAACTGTTGCAGTCGGAGACACCTGCTTCACTGTCGACGTACGCCGCGGTTACGGAACTTCCCAAGCCGAAGGGCGATGAGCAAGAGCCTTGCTTTCTGGACGTCGCGCGGTGTGGAAAAGGAGTAAAGCAAAAGAAATCAGGGCAGCCAAGTTCGATCCATCACTCACTCTTCTACGCATCGGCAAATACCGTGATCATGCACAAGAAGTTAACCTCTGTCGTATGTACTTCTTTCACCACTGAAAGGCGCAGAGCTGTCTTCCCATTCCTAAAGTCAGAAAAGTCAAATTTAGTCGCTTTCTTCATCATGGCGAGGATTTCTTGTAGCGGTTTAGTGATGAAAAGCCACGAAAACAGGAGAGATGCAACAGCGAGTGCGATGACAACACTGATTGCTAAACGTGATCGGTTTCACAACGACGTAAGGAGCCGATTGGCATGATCCATAGTAAGACACACGTGATCATGTGGAGGGTTTTTGAAAACTTACCAGATAGCACAACCACGAGAGTTGAGCGACGTCCATCCACTTCCAGTGTAGCTTTGAGCTGCATAGTATCGCCAACGTAATCCGTGATCGGTCTTTCAAGCACCAGGCCAACAGCGGAAAATTCAAGATAGATCTCCCAGCAATTCAACTTGAGTCTCACTCACGGTCACGAAACGAGCAGATATTGGTATCCATACAGTTTTAAAACCGGTGATAATCCCGTGAGGGGCTAACAGTGACTCGCAAGCACCAGTGTGAACTGTGAAGAGGTCAAGTGATTACGATGCGGCGATTTGTTGGTTCGTTTGATGGGGGTAGGTAGCCACGCTTCGCCAACCAGCGTTGCACCCCAAAGAGGGGAACAAGTTTGCACTGCGACTCGTATGGCGGTTTGACGAGCTCGGAAATCAACTGAAATTTCCGTGTTTCTTTGGGGAATCACATAGGTGTCGTTGCTTGTTAGTAGGTCAGAAATTAGTGCAGAATGAGCAGCCGCCGTACATCTTGCAAACATTAAAAACTCCAATACTTCTAAACTCTGCGTTCACCGCAATAAACTCGGCAATTTCAATCAATTTACGCCCTCACGAAAGTCGCTCTGTGAATGGGTCGTCATTTGACCAGCTCAGTCAAGAAAATTTCACCTCATTTTACTGTATCTGGTGCACTTCGATGGTTGATAAACGTAGCATTGGTTTGAAGGCCTCATACTTTGGCCCTGTCGTCCACATAAAATTACCGTACACCCACGTTCGTAATCGAGTGAAGGAACATATCCCCAGTCGTCACGACAGATATGCGCGTTAGATACGTCCCTCGGTGAAGCAAAATTCAAATGTTGGCTTGTGTGTGTGTGAGCTGTTGTGCCACCGGCATTTTCTCCCAGGCCCTTTTCAGAGGCAACAATTCCGCAACGATCAAACCCACTTCCCCAATCCCCACTCCGCTATCAAACCCGCGTCTCCTTCCGGTTTCGGGTCTTCCCCCCCTCTCCATCACACGGTCCCTTCCGCTCCAACTGCCCTCTTCAGAACTGGACCTGGACAGACAGACAATGAATCGCCATCGACCCATCACGCCGCCACCAACCACGCTCCTCTCCCCGTTTTTATTCCTCTTAATCTCCACGTTTGCGGTGTGCCAATCACCGCCTCCTGCATCCGTGGATGCGCAAACGTTAATTGCAGGTACGTGCTTATAAAACTGTGACACGAAACCTCGTTCCGCACTTTCTACCTACCCTCATTGACCCTCTCGCACGCCTACTCGCCCCCCTCTCCTGCCACAAGATGCGATCAAAGTCTCCTCCTCCTTCCTCTCCCTCCAATCCACCACAACCATCACACCCTCGTTCTTCCGCCTCCTTTCTCGCTCCCCACCCGTACCACCGGGGGGCCTGCAAACGCAGTACGTCGCCTACTCACCCACCTGCAACGACACATCGGGGGACCTCCCGCCGCTCGGAACACCCTTCTTCAACGGCGTGCCCTTCATCGTGGTCGTCCGTGCCGACTCGTGCGCCGACCTGGGCGGTTCCGGGACGCTCGTGGCAGCTCTTCCAGTGCTGTTGAGCTTCGACACTGTCGCGGCAGTAATCCTCACGAACCCGGCGTTCCCAACATTCCTCGACACCGCAATCACGACTGTTGCTTGGACGACCGCCGCCACCCTTCACGGCCCACTCGCATTCTCCCCCAGCAAGCTTCAGGGCCTGTCCAACGGAACCCTCACGTCGACCGCGCTCAACAACATCTCCTCCCCCCTGCAAAAGCCCCTGTTCTGGGTAGACTCGAGCGTGGCCAACAGCATCGCGTACCCTTACTCGCTCTTTGGCGTGTCGACCCAGATGAGGTCCCCCGATGGATACGTCATCTTGGTCACGGCGGGGGGGAAGAGTATCGGCGCCGTGTCGGACCAGGTGTACAGAGCGTCCATCGTGACGAGCGCGGTTGTGGTGTTTGGAGTCTTGGTGGTCGGGTCCTTTGTGTATTTTTGGATCGTACGGAGACGGAGGGTGAGTCTGGTAATGCTCTGGTTGCGGTTAATTCCTCAGTCTACTCACCCACCCACCCACCCGCTCCCGCTCCCGCGCACTGACGTCCCATGATTCAGGCAATGATAGCCCGGCAACTCGCCCGGCTCTCCACTCTTCGCACAACCCACCCCAGTCTGTACGCCTCGCTCGTGCACAACACGATCCTGGACCACGATTCCCGCACGGTCGACCCTAGGGTCCTTAAGGCCCCCGAATGCGACGCGTGGACCTGGGGCGAGGGACCTCCAAAGGGCAAGTCGACTGGGCCCAGTGTCGCAAGTTCAGGTGCAGGTGCAGGTGTGGCGCCGCATGGGGCGGGGGCGGGGGCGGGGGAAGAGACGGAGACGGACACCGCGTCGTGCCCCATTTGCCTTGACGCGTACACCTCGACGACCCTTGTGCGGACTCTTCCCTGCGCGCACGCGTACCACCAAATGTGCATCGATGAGTGGTTGACGACAAAGAGGGGCGTCTGTCCCGTGTGCAGGGAGGACTATACCCCCGAGGGAGAGTGGGTTAGGGCGCGGTGGGGTGTTGGCGGGACCGCGGTGGAAGGGGAGGGAGGGGATGCGGAAGGGGCAAGGGGATGGGGTGTTTGGGGGGTGAGATTACGCACGTGGATTTCGCGGTTGGGTGGGTTGGGTGGGTCGAGGAGGCGAACGACGGAGCAGGAAATGACTCTGGTGGCGAGCCGCCGGCAGGAGGGAGGGGGAGAGGCGGCAGTGGTGGGTACACCCGCGCCCCCAGCTACAGTTGTTGAGAATCCTTCTACCTTGGTCCAGCCACAAGATTCAGCCGACGACTCCGAACTTGCACCCGCACATGCTTCTCCCCCGGCCGACAACGTCTCAATAAGCGGCACCACCACCACCACCCCACCAGGACCCGCTCTCCCACCACTCCCCTCTCCCGCTTCCATCCCCAACCCGGACCGCCTCCTGTACGTGCTCCACCGGCGCATCATCCGCGAACGCGCCCGCCGCTCCACACTGTCGTCACTCGCACCCGACCTTGAAAATAATCTGGACGCTGACCTGAACAGGGAGCTGGACGAGTGGGAGGCGGAGTTGACGAGGTGGGATGGCGGTGTGCGGAGTCCGCTTGGTGGAACGCAGGCAAGGATCAGAGGGGCGGTGGCGCAGGGATGGATGGGCAGGATGGGGGCGGGTATTGCGGCGTGAAATGCCTGGTTGGCGGGGAGGTCCGCCTGCGCGGTGGGAGAGATGTGCCTTGGGCTGCACCGTACCATTTGTTCGCTTCTGTTTATTATTAATGTGCTTTGATATTATATACTGATGTACATTTCTTTCAGTGCAGGAGTAATTCACCGAGGATGCTGACCGCAGCAGGTGGCGGTCGGGGCTGGAACCACATTTGGATGCGCGACGGGAGAATGGCGCGGCATGCGGCGACACGGAGCGACCGCTGCGGTGAGTCCTCCTGTTTGCGGCCGCTGTGGCCGCTGTGTCCGCTGTGTCCGTGAGAAGTAGCCTACGGTTGCTGCTGCCCTGGATTTACCCCTCACTCTCCCCACTCTCCCCACTCTCCCCACTCTCCCCACTCCCCCCGCATCCCAGTCGTCCTGTGTCTGCTGCTGCTGCCTGTCCTCGCCACCCAAGCGTCGGCGGCGGTCTGCGCCTCCACGGAGACTTGCTGTGGGGGCGGAACGGCTGCCAACTGCACGGGAGAATGTGCAGACCTCGACAACTCGGTACGTTACTCTCTTCCACACGCTTGGGCATCACTCAGACCGTATCTGACTTAAGTATTGAATTATTCAACCTGCGATCGCATTGTAGGCGGCAAACTGCGCCAGATGTGGGAACTACTGTGGTACGAATAGAATCACTGGTGGAGCCCTCGTCTGTCTTCATGGGATTTGTGCATTCCGTGAGTATTTGTGCTATAGGAAATCAGGAGAATCTCTCGGAAGAGTCACAATTGCGCATCAAGTTTACGCTTAATTGAGACATTGACATGTTGCGTCATCCGTTCTCATTCTTAACCCGCAGAATGCCTAGCCCCTTACTCCCCCTGTGATTTTGGCGGCGGTGTCTGGTGCTGCAGTCCATACGGCGGGACCTGTTACACAGCACAAGGCAACACTCAAGGAACTGCCTGCCAATCACCCTTCACCTGCAGCGCCTCGGGGACTTGCACCTGCCCGTCAGGCCAAGTTCCCTGCCAATCAAACACGGCATGCTGTTCGCAGACAGCACCAGCGCCATCCCCCTCCCCGTCGCCACCACCCCCTCCACCTCCGATCTCACCCCCGACATCCGCTGTACCTCCACCGCCCACCATAGCACCATCACCTTCGCCATCAGTTTCGACTCCTTCATCATCGACATCCCAATCCTTCTCTTCCAGCTCTTCTTCTGTCACGACAACATTCCCCTCAGCCGTCACATCTCCTTCCCCAATGTCCACCATATCCAACCCACCCACTGCCTTAACCACTTCATCCACCACTTTTTTCCCAACCGCCACTGCGACTGCAACCGCTATGTCCCCGCTTATCGCATCATTCCTCGACATCTCGTCTACCCCCATCGGGGCCATTGCCGGTGGCGTCTCGGGGGGAGTGGCACTGCTTGCCATTATCGGTGCGGCGCTGTTCCTTCGTCGTCGAAGGTGTATTTTTTTTTTGGCGTTCGGTAATGTGTGGTGGTGTGCTCAAATTTTATCTCACTCGACGCCACAGCCAGAGTCGTCACCAACCTAAGGAAACACAACTATCCCTCCCCCCCGCGCTTCCAGACCCACACATCTCGCCCACCGCAACCAGGTTCGCCTTTCTGGGCTTTGACATCGATCTGTGCGGATGATTTTCAAAACTCAATTTTGCCTTTGTAGCTCCGCCTCTCTCGGCCCACCACCTGCACCAAACCTCGCACCCGCCACGACCTCCCTCCCAATCAGCGACGCTCTGCTCGGAGTAGGGTCAGCCGTTATTTTAGGATCGGAAAATAGCTCCGACGTACTCGGCCCTGGTCCTGGTCCTCCAGGTGCACCGAAAATAGCAGCCGCCACAGCTTCGATCCCGTTTAGCGAGGTGATGCTTGGAGTAGGGTCCGCTGCCGTGTTGGGATCGGAAAATGGAACTAGTACGACGTCGGTTGTCCAGAATAGTGTCGTGTCAGTGAGTGGACGTGATTTCCTCTTGCGTGAGTGCTCACAGATTGGTCACGATTACAATCGTGTGTCTTTGCCGGGTAAACTTTACCGTCAGCCTCACGTAAGTTTTTCCGACATCAGTGTTGCATGTGAATCACTGACTCAAAGCATTTTACACCGGCGGGTGATTTAGTGGTTCTTTGTCCGTGTCGCCGGCCCGCTGGGCCTTTTGGATCAGCCCCATGTTGAGTACAGAGAGGATCCTTTTGTGACGATGGTCATGGTAAGTAAATCTGATCCCTGGCCGAATGAACATCAATCGACCGATACGTGTACTGATCATACGTTGAATCACATATTTATCACAATTCTGCACGAACACCGTGCACCGCATACTAGTACAATGCAATGAGTGAGGATGAGATGACCGTATACCCTGGAAACATGGTCCTTGTTCACACGGTGTTTAGGGATGGTTGGGGATTGGGGCAGAATGTGAGTCTAATACGGTCCATCGTTCTGTTATCTGCTTGTTCGCTTGAGGGTTGTATTGGGAGTAAATGCACCATACTGACTGTTTTGTTGATTTCGTTTGTTTCATTACAGCTTGATACGGGCATGTATGGAGTACTGTGAGTCCTATTTTCTTCGTGTGCGACAAAGGAACTCTGACTTTCACTTTCTTTCCCCGAACGTTGATTTCAGACCTCTGTAAGTTGCCGTTGCTTCGATTATTTGTCCCCTCGGTTTACCGACTACGTATGAACATCCCTTCACAACTAGCGACGTCCTCCGCCTCGCAGACGTCATCCCCTCCTTCAACCAATCTGCCCACCGCATCGAGTCCCGCGCCTACTTGGTCGCTGCGGGCGTGATCTCTCATCGTCGTGAGAAAGGTCAAGGGTCCGCCTCTCTCACGAGTAACTACTCCACGGGCAAAAACGATAGCCAGGACCCGCTCTATAGTGGCGGGGCACTGTATAGTGGAGGAATGGCGCCGTCTTGGGATGGGAATGGGAAGCTCGGTAGTGATGGTTCGAAGAGAAGGGATGGAGAGAGAGTGAGTCAGGATACGATCTTGATGGAGCAGAGTGGGGAAGATAAAAGTTCATGACAAAGGAGAGCTTCAAGGGAGGTCTGGGTGACTTTAGCAACCGATATATGAGGAAGGACGAACACATCAAATGAAATCCAAATTAGTCTGCAGATAGTACTCTCGGGAACCGCAGCTTTCTCTTTGTCATTTATCAGCACTTAATTTCATGTAATAATTAGTCGCTGAAAACCATCGACCGTTGCAGGTGAAAGGAGGGGGGGGGGGCAATTAAAGACTTCAGCCAGGCAGACGACAACTTCATGCCTGATCAAAGCCATACCCAACTACTTGCGCAACCATACTGACCGCGCGTGTTATGTTTTTTTGTCCCATGATGACTTGGCTGACTTAAAGTGGGCACCAAGTCCAAGTCCAATATTGGCCGGTTAGGGTTAACGCCATCCAATCACCCAATCACAAAAAACAGTAGGGAAGGGAAGGCGGTTATCTTTTGCGGAGAGGGAACGGAGCGGGAGAATGAAATATCAAATTTTTGCATCGTGTGTGGGGCGTTGCCATACAGGCATGCATGCCATGCCGGTGACGATGGTTGCTGGTGCAATTCCACAACTCTCTCGCTCAGCCTCCCCACACACGCCCCGCGCCCTTGGTGCACTCGCCATGGCACATTCGCCAGTCTCGTAGCATGGCGCTGCGCAAAGCATACAACAACATGGTCTTCTTTCAAAGGATTTATATACCTCCCTGCTTTATTGTATTTTTTTTTTCAGTACAGTGCCAGGGTTATCCCCAGTGTAACTGCGGCTGCAGTTGGGTACTGGGTGGTGGATGTCAGAGCGAGCACGTCATAGAGCAAATCAACTTCCTACGTTTTGCTTATAGATCTGCATCGTTAGTAATTTGGCAGTGCGGTGCTATCTAATGATGATGGCGTGTCAATGTCCAACCAATGGAAAGTCGCTGGACCTGCAATGGAGTCTGGTGCATGCACGCCAGTGACGTGGGAGAACAAACTCATGGTCGTCAATTCCATATTCTTCCACTTGGTGTTGACTGCAAAACCGTGGTGACGTCATTTGATCACGCTCGTTTATTTTTGAGTCTTCATTCTGGTCTCTGGAAGTTGTTGCCAGGTCTCTCTGTTCCATCATTTTTGAAAAAATCATGCACCTGCATTCCCCAGCATGTCTCCCACAGCACATGTGGTAACACTTCATCCATGGCATGTGGTTCCATTGCAGAGCACAGGTTGACATGACAACCTTCAGTATCAGCACATGAGGCCTTCTCAAGACACGTCAAGTGTGTAATAGTAAAGGGGAAAGGTGGAGAGGGAAGGCAAAGTAGTTCTTTTTGCATTGTGTTTGGTTGCAGTTGTTAAGGCATGTGTACCTGTAACCCATCACAGGTGAAGTGTTTCATCTTTGTGCATTCCAGCTCACACTCTGCTGATCCCATGTGGACACATGTCTCCAACTGAGAAGGTGAGGCAAGCAGTACTCAACACATTTTTGCACTGTGTGTGGGTGATGGCATGAGACACATGAACCATACGCTGCAGTGATGCCTCTTGCCAGATTCAGCCATCACCCTCCCACAAGTCCAAATGTGCTCCCTGTCCATGAATTCTGAAGTCAACCACACATCTGACACATTGCTCAGCTCCAACATTACATTATGCACATCATTGATGTCTCAACTTTCTGGGCTTTCTATCACACCCTTTGGTAATACCTGTAGGCTTGTTTCATCTGTCTCCACTGCTAACTTGCACCACACAGTGTGACGTTCCACATCAATGGAGCCTCAAATTTCTGAGTAAGGCAGGCCACATCTCAAACAGTGCACACAGTATTGCTCCACAGAGACCCTTTATTTTTTGTGCCTCATTTCTTGGCTGCATGTTGTGCTGCGCAATGCCTATAACTGTGTGCTATTTTTGAACAACCCAAGCAATATTACAAACTCTGCTGGGTGATGCAGAAGCTCTTCCAATGCACAAAGATGGCTGGTCAACAATCTGTTTGTTGGTCAGACTGCCAACAGTAATACAGAATACAGGGGAACTAGCCAGTAAGGAGGCAACAGAAGAAGATTTACTCTTTGTTTTACAAGTGAGTAACATTGGGTTGTCCAATGTGACAACATCTGTCTGACTTGATGCTTTTACACACCCTTGCAACTGTGCACCACAACCTGAAAATCCAGCATGTCCAGGGGTGGATGTTCTGCCTTAACATCTTTTTTAGAGAGCATGGAGCAATAAGTCAGCAGTGATCACAAGTCTCCTCTTCACTTATTTCATGTAAGCTGTTGCAGCCATCTGTTCCCTCATCACTGCCCATAAGGGTTGGTAAAAGGTATATTGCACCACATTATTTTTGAGAATTGCATCCCATTTTTCCAGTAGTCCTTGTGCCCTTGCTCAAGTTGTGTCATCATTTGAGGATGACAAGAACGTGATGCATATTTTTTTTTGAGATTTTCCTTGGGAGTGCACATCTTGTGGAGGTAAAGGCATGTTTTAAGTGCCAACTTCCTGTTGACACAAAGGTTTACCCATTGCCTTGGCACAGTTCCTGCAAATCACACTTGTAATGTAGTTTTAATGAGGGTTCTGATGATGCATTTGCTTCATATACTTCCCTACTTCAGTGTGCTCCAACTCAAATGGCAGCATGGTGCCAATAGCCCTGGGACACTTGGGGATGATTGGGGCTTTCTGGAGACACACAGGCCAACACCTTCTTCACTGTAGGCTACAATGGCTTCTTCACAACTTCCTTGGGAGTGCACATCTTGTGGAGGCAAAGGCACATTTTTGAGTGCCAACTTCCAGTTGACACAACTTTTTACCTGTTGCCCTGGCACAGTTCATGCAAGTGGCGCTCATAGCAGAGTTTTGGTGAGGGTTCTGATGATTCATTCACTTCATATACTTGCCAACTTCAGTGTGCTCCAACGCTAATGGCACAAGAATGCCAATAGTGCTGGGACATTTGGGGATGATTGTGGCTTTATTTGGACACACAGCCCAACTCCCCATTCACTGTAGGCTATGGTGGCTTCTTTAGATTCTCCTTGGGTGTGCATATCTTGTGGAGGCAATGGCGCAATTTTCATTCCAACAAGTTTTATCTATTCCATTTCCAAACCCACCTGCAAATGCTTATCTGCCTTCACGTTTACCATCACATCCTGGACCTTTAATAGTCCCTTCCTTTGGAGCATTTCTCCCCAGGCTTCCCCCTTGTCATGCCAATGCGCTGCCGTTGTCAGCGGCCCATGCTCTAGCTTGAACCACATGGTGTCGTTTGCTCATTTTACCACAATTCCAGTGGTGGATATTTGTCCTTGCGATTCACTTTCCGAGCTTTGCACTCCGTCTCCAATTATCCACGGTAGAGGTGCCCAAATTTTATGCCCACACTCCACCGCACAGTAGGGTCGGATGATCTCCTTTGAACGTCCTGTTTGCGAGTGTAGCACTCCACATCTCCAATGGTACACTTGAAAGAGTACTACTTCTACTTTCATCCCGCTGTCCGCACAGTCCCGGAGAACGCCCCCCCCCCCCCCCCCCCCCCCCCCCCCCCCCCCCCCCCCCCCCCCCCCAAAACCACACTCAACTCACATCTCCAAACTGAAATTACTTATCCCCTGCTCGACCACTCTAACCACACCCTGGAACGCCACATGGCTCTCCAACTCCTTCCCGCCTGTTCTCCATCCTTATCCCCTTCCACGACGGGCGCCTTGCTCAATATCCACAAAGTTCCTTACTTTTTCCAACTCTCCATACTCATATGTATCATTGCTTGTGGCATCACGGCGCTATTGCAATTGTGGTGACATCGAAACCACAGAAAGTCGCCGCAGCTGCAAATATCATAAACATATGAGCGTGTGATTTGTGCGAAGATAGAGACACTTTGTATCGAATAAGTTCAATTCGTTCTTGACTGTGATGGTTTGGGTGGTGACATCATTTATCGTCTCCACCGGGAGTGCGTTACAGTTGCATTGTGTGAATGCACCCAAAGCTTTCCTTCTTCCCTCCACACCTACTTCCCAACCACCTTGGTTCCCTTCCACCCTTCCCCCATCACCACCGCACGTCCCTCAAAACTGCACTCACACCCCCTCACTTTTCCGCCTCGCTCCTATCACTCCTATCACTCCTCCCGCCCTCACTGCGTCCCTTGCCCTTGCGCTTCCCACCGCCGTGCACTTCCTTCACGTGCTGCGGGATCCACTCGGACTCGATAGTGGGTTTGGGTAAGGGCTCGGCGGGCGCGGCGGCGGTGGGGCGGGGTGTGCGTGGGGCGCGGGTTGGTTTCTGGAGTGGGTGGGGTGGTGGTGGGGTTATTTTTGGTGGGGTGAGGGAAAGGGTAGGGGATGGGAGTGGGGACGTACCTTGGATTCAGGGAAAAATTGTTCCTTGATGATTGTGAAGAGTCCGTAGGTGAGACCACCGAGGATGGCGTAGAGGAGCAACCTGTGGATCGTGGAGGGGTTGAAGGACAAAGTCAGAAAATTTTTTGCGAGCAGTTCAAATCAAGACATCCAGCGTAATGACGTGGGGCTACGCTCGAGTTCCCCGTTGCAATCTGCCACCCCCGCCCGCCCCCGCCCCAAGACCGAAAGTTGCATGGACGGGCGATCAGTGGTTCCTGCATCGTGTTTTGCGAGCTTTGCTACACGTTTCCAATGATCCACGTAGCGTCGCTCGAGTGTGGTCCGGTACCGACTGCCTTACACACTTCACCCCTCAATAGGGTCGGCTTGATTTAGTAAATTCCTTTCTGTGTATGGCGCTCCGCGTCCCCCATGGAGCGCATTGCTTTGCTCGAGCTCCAGTATCGACTTCTCTGATCATGTCGTACCCACACCACATCCAATTCACAATTATGTGTGGCATGAATCCTGGAGCCCTCATTTTTTTTCCGAGCGCAGCACTTCACGTCTCATAAAACACGTGTTGCGTTGCTCGGCCACTTTCTCCTGAAGTCCACTACGCAACGATTCACGTTTGCCCCCGCCACTTCTTTCGGGGAAATTCTTCCCCCCCCC
>KQ965772.1:213468-271046 GCA_001574975.1 Gonapodya prolifera JEL478
CCCCCCCCCCTCCCCTCTCCCACCAAACTCACATTCCTTACAATCTGCGAGAAATTCCCCGGATTGACCAAATGCCCCCACGCTGCCGCGACGCGGTAGGACTTGCTCTCGTGCAAGTTCGTGATGTTGATCAGGAGCGGGGTGCGTTCGTAGGCGATTAGGGCTGGCGTCGGCGAGGTGTTAGGGTACAAGGATAAGTGGAAGTACGTGAGCAGTGGCAGACGTCAAAGACATGTAGGAGTGGGAGCAGGAGCAGTAACAGAAACAGGAACAGAAACAGGTGAGCTTTTAAAAGCAAAAGCAAGAGCAAAAGCAACATCAAAGCAATAGTAACAGCAACCCCAAATCCATCCACCACACCAACCAATCGTGCGTACCATTAAAAGGATTATTAGGAAACTCTGAATAAAACTCCAAGTCCGGGTTCCTCGTGAAGGACCGGGGGGCGTCTTCCCCGAACGGCACGTCGGCGGACGAGGACGAGGACGAGTAAGAGGAGGAGGAGGAATCGGAGGGGGTGTCATCGTCGTCGTCGAGTTGGGCCGAGACTGGGGGGAGGGGGGAGGGGAGGGTTAGAGGTGGAATGATTTGACAAGGCAGCCCAATATTGCAGGGAGTCAGTCCGTGGACGAGACTTCGGCGTCCGTGAATGGAGCAAAGGAACGGGTCGAGATTTCACCCCAATCCCGTCCCGTCGGCGTGGTGATTGAAATGTGTCGCCCAAGAACCTCGCCGGAAATCGCCGTGACCGTTTCCCGCCACGAGACAGAAGTGGGCACGAATGTCATCACGACCACACGCGTTCTTCTCCCCCACTCAAGAATCCCCCCCGTCACATTCCCCCGCACCCCCACGCCCCATCACCCGACTCACCTCTTGCACCCAACATCACGAGACCCAGCACCGCCAGGACCATCAGCATCCACGCTCGATTCGTGCGCATTGTGTCGGTGCCACGCGTGTGTGAGCGGTGGGGGAGGAGAGATGGAGGGAAGGCGAATGATGGTGCCGAGGTGGGTGCGCTGGCAGAGGGAGTGTGCTGTGCCACACACAGGTGGTCTGTGCACCNGAAAGGGTGTGTGCCATCGGTGTTTGTGCACACACTCAAAGTCGGCAGAGTGAGACAGCGCAATGGCAGACGCGGCAGACCCCATGGACGCNGACACGCGCTCCCGTTCGCGGTCTGCGTCGCGGTCGCGGTCAAGGTCGGGTTCGCGCGGGTGCGTGCGTGGTGGGGGGTGGAATTGCGGGACCGGGTTCCTGCTTTCCGTGTGTTCTGCCCGATGTCGCTGTTTTCGGGCCCATTTTCTGACGCGGCGTTGTCCATCTCACGTTCTCTCGCTCGCGAATCTCAACTCCCAGTCGCTCGGCATCTCGCTCACGCTCACGGTCCCGCTCGCGGTCCCGCTCGCGGTCCCCTCGGCACTCGTAAGTCTCGCTCCCTGATTTCCGTTTCTGCCCAACCTGTGGTTCCCACTCCCACCCTCTCACTCACTCCTTCCACCCCCTCCCTTGCACAGCTCCTACTCCCGCTCCCGCTCCCGCTCGCCCGACCGAAAATACAAGGACGACAACCCAAAGCGCGCCTCTGCTTCTTCACCCCGTCTCGCGGGGAAGGACACGGACAAGGACCCCCTCGCAGATATTGACCAGTCCTCGGCCCGCGTGCTCGTCAACAAGATTTCAAAGAATGTGACAGAGGACCATCTCAAGGAGATTTTTGGGTTCTATGGGGCGGTGGAGGGGGTCGAGATGCCGATGAATAGGGGGAAATGTGAGTGTTCGGGGTCGAGAGAGGGAGGCCTGCGAGCACAGCGAGTATGCCGGAGTTGCGACACGCGAGTGCAGCGAGGCTGTCCGCCGGAGGCGAATGATCTGCACGAAGCGCGAATGATACAGCATGGAGCGAGTATTGGACCGAGGCGTCTGTCGGAGGCGAGTAATCCCCGAAGCGGAATATACTATCGCGGTGCGAGTTCGAGGCCTTGGCGCGTGGTGCTGACCGAGGACACGGGTGATTCGCGAAGGGGAATAAACGGTCGCGGAGCGAATTTGGGACTCTTCTCTCATCCTTCTCATATCATCCAATACCTCACACCCTCCACCCATCCACCCATCCACCAGTCCCAATCAATCGCGGCTTCGCCTACCTCACCTTCACAACCCCCACCCAAGCCCGCGCGGCCGTGCTCCACATGGACCGCGGGCAGATCGACGGCGCGACCATCACGTGTTCCATCATGCGCACCGGGTCTGAGTACAGACCGACGGCCAGGGAGGAGGACCGCCGCCCAAAACCGGCACGGCCGGAAAGAGATACCAGGGCGGATAGGCAGCCGGGTGAGGGAAGACAGAACGATCGGTACGATCGGTACGCTCCCCCCGGCGCGCCGTCGTGGAGTGATCGAGACCGGCTGAGGGGCGGGGGGCCCGACAGGAACGGTCCCCGTGGACGAGGGCCCCCGATGCTCAGGGAGGAGCCCTACACGGGCCGCACGAGGAGTCCCGGGGCGGACCGATTCAGGAACCAGGGTGGTGGAGGGCGGGTTGACCCACCGGCGAGGGGCGGTGGTGGGAGGGATTTCCGTGACCGCTCACCTCCTCGGCGTGATGGTGGCGGTCGTTCGGGAGGAGGAGGCCGCGGTGGCGGTGGTGGAGGTGGCAGGGCCCGGTCCCCGCCCAGACGAGGTGGAGGTGGCGACAGACGGTCCCGCTCCCCGGCGCCCAGGAAGAGGTCGCGGTCGCCCGAGATTAAGAAGCGGCGGTCGCCTAGTAGGAGCAGGACTAGGAGCAGGAGCAGAGGGAGGGGAAGGAGCGCGAGTCGGAGTAGCCGGTGAGTGTGGGGTGTGGGTGTTGGTTCCTGGTGTCTTAGAAAAAAGCCTTCACCACACGCCTTCCTCCATCCCCGCGAAACACACCAGCTCCTACTCCCGCTCGCTCTCCCGATCTCGATCCCGCTCGGTTTCCGGATCTCGCTCACGCACGCGGTCGCGCTCGGCGTCCACTAAGAGGAGTTCCAGGAGCAGGAGCAGGAGCGCGAGTCCGCCGAGAGGGGGGAGGAAGTGAGGGTGATGGGAAAAGTGTGGAAGGAGAGTGAGTGCAAGAGCGGTGGTGGGGGAGTGCGAGGAGGATAAGGAGTGGAGGGTAGAAAGTATTGATGTGGAGGAAATGAGGTGGTGGTGGTGGGGGCGTAAAAATAGGAGAATTAGAAAATTGGCTTCTCGTGGGGGTTTTCTTTGGGCGGAGGCGACAAATGCAAACTTTTTTTTGCCGATTTCCAAGTCCAGTTGCTTTCTGTTTTCGGTCGAGTGGATAAATTCAATCCCAACACCCGATATTTGCGCAACCCATCACTAGTACCCGTCATGGTCCCCATCGAGATAGCACCCGTAAACCTTTTCTTTGGCCGTACGTTCTTCTCCTGCGTGTCGGAACATGCGGCAGGGTCGACACTACCGCCGCTTTTGGGCGTGAACTATGAGTAACGAGAGACCAAGACGAAAGAGATAGCACTACCGGAAGATGCCGCAGTGCTTTAGAGCCACCATGATAGTTTTGGCCGCTGCTTGCCGGTCCATGAGTTACAGTGATGAAGTGGGAAACTGGTGGGCACTGAAGCGGTTGATATGGTGTTCCCAAGTGAGAACTCAGTATGCAGCTTAAAGAAAAATTAGAGACTGTGTGTGAACGTGCTTTTTGTTACCTTGTACCACTTTTATGCTCGTGTGGAGTGACTGAGTGACGTCATTCTTTCCACGAGAACGGACCTTCGCATTTCGCATAGCGTGTCAGCACTCTCTTTTGTGTTTTCGTTGGGCGCGAAGACACATTTTGAGCAAATAGCTCGGATTACGCGGTTGAAGTTGAGGAAGACTCTACTTCTTGGCGACACGTTCTTTGGTTTTTGGTCTCACCTGATCATCTTAACTCATACGGAAGAAGATGCGCCCGCTGTAACAAACGCGTCCATCTGGGTGAGCAGCAAGAAGTACGTAGAAGCAGAAGACTGCATTCTCTGACTCGCTCTGTATTCCGAGTTGCCAAAGGGACTCCGAATTGCACTCCCGCAATGATATTTGTCTACAGGCTACGTCACCTGTGAACATTTACTTTGTTTGTTCTTGTTGCGCTGGTGACCATTAGGGCCGGTAGGACAGAATACCATACATGAGACGCTGATATGGTGCAGTAAAGAGGAAACGCCAACGAGAGGACGACTTTTGTTACATCGAGTGGACGTGATTGAGTACGTCATTCATTCCTTTTTGGAAATTGTCGTTAGTCTTATGGTGGCATTACCTTCTGCACTGATTTGATTAATAAAGCGCCTTACGACATTAGAGAAGCGTCGGAATGCTATCTTTCGAGGTGAGAATGACTGCTCTTCTCGGTGATGTGAACTTTGTTGCTTTTCGCTATGTGCTCTGACGTGTGACGTTGATATTTTTGTCTCTACCTCACTGGTCGCTTGCAGGACTCAATTTTAACAATGCAACAACAACACCCCTTACTGTCCGCTCCCAAGTTGCCGTATCGCCTCAGGTCGCTAAAATGTTGCCTTTTGCGTCCAAGATCCCACTTGTCCACGGAAATGTCATCTATGAACTTGTACTTTTTTTATCTTTCGACACCACTGAACACTTACAGTTGGCACCAAAGACAAAGACGAGCTGACTGCGTGGAAGCCGGATAGATCTCCTGTTGAGGAACCGTTATGACGGATATCGGTTTTTGAAATGCGGGCCCCCCCTTTTTTTTTTCTCTAGTGTTGGAGGATGTGGTCAGTTGACGTCATTTGCTCCACCAGAAGTCGCTGTACTCGTGTTTTGCACAACCTACCAGTATTCTTTTGTATATTGTCATCGATGGCCTTTTTGGCAATATGGGATCGGAGAACCAAAGGGGTTCGCACTGGCACATGCTTGAAGCCGAGAAAGCCTTACTTCCTCAGTGGGAGCTCTCAAGTGCAAGGGTTTTGGATTGTTGGTCTTGCTTGGTGCTCTCATGGAAACAAATGGCTACCACTTAAAGCAGACGTCGTTCACAGACTTAGCTGATAATTCGGTCCCTTATAAAAGGAATCCATACCCTGGGTTCAACCAATCCGCACCGCTCGTCCCATCCAATCCGGACCCGACCTTAATTATAATATAGGTATAATTAAAGTACAGTTGGTATTGTATGATACTGTGTTTGTAATCATCCAATCCGCCTCAATGTCATACAATCATACAATTCCTTCCTTTCCCATCCCCAACAGACCAGCGAGTTTCGCACGTCGCGGGCGTTCTGTGTTTCTCACTCGTTTCTCCTCCTTATACCGCGCCAAATTCCAGCACATCGAAAAGGTGATGGCGTAGGCGAAGGTGGTGAACCGTCAAAGACCATCGCCGCGTACGACATCGACAGACGAGTAGGAGTTCCGTGGCAGAATCTAGCTTTTTTGATTTACGGAAATTGAGTTTACTTGCGTAATGCGAGTATTTATGTAGTGAAACATCGGAGTTCGCCTCCACAACCTTCCGATACATGACGGCAGTGCACCAAACCCACGGCGACCGGCGACCGGCAGGAGTACCTACACAAAAAGCGACACGTGAGCACGTCAAACATCCCAACACCCCCTTCCGCACCACTCTCAATCCCCGTGCGTACACCACCACCGCCACCACAAAAAACAACCCAACAGAAGAACACCACCTTGTCTTGGCCGCCGCCATCCACCCGTCTCGCGTCGTCTCATTACGACCGGTCTCGTTCTCGTTGCCGCCGTTTCTTCTCATCGCTTCGCCAGTTCGCCCCACAAGGGTCTCTTTTGACAACGTCGGACGCACTCGATGGCGACCGGCGTCGTTTCCACCCCGCACCGTCCGTCCCTCGTCTATAACTATCACGTGGAGACACCGAACCCGCGGGACTGGCACTCCGACCACGGCTCCAGCTCCTGCTTCGACTGTGCCGATCCGTGTGTTGGTGGCGGCGTGTGGTCTGGTGAATGAGGTGACGGCGAGGTCCTTCGTGACTGGAGCTCCTCCTCCAGCTCCTGCTTCTGCTTCTACTTCTACTTCTCCTCCTGGTCCTGCTTCTACTCCTGCTCCTGCTCCTGCTCTTGCCTCCTTTAGTTCGGTATGGACTCTTGCTTCGGTTACTGCCCCGCCTCCCACTCCTCCGTAAACCACCTTGGTGATCCTCATCCCGCTCCCGTTCATTCTTCACGCTTTCCATCGAACCCTGCCCCGGCCTCGCTCCCTCTTCCACTACGTCACCCGCCGCTGGCACTGGCGCAGGCGCCACAGTGGACGTATTGGGCTCAGGTGGAGAGCCGGTGCCGAGCATGGCACTTGAACGGGGTTTGACGCCTCCACGGGACCTACATGAAGCAAGTCGGGCAACCACCCAAACCAGTGTTTTACGCAATCTAGAAAGGCGCGTGGTGGGGCGGGACTCACGCAGCGGGCCGTTTGGCCTTCTTGAATTGGACATGCACGACTTCCGCCACTCCTTGCCACTGACTGTCCGCCCCTTGTTCCTCGCGTCCCATCACGCCGCCACCCTCGTCCGCCAGTGCCGCCTTTCTGAGCCGGTCCCGCGCGCTCTGCACGACCGGAGTTGTGGTCAGTGATGGATGCTTCGTCGCGGGAGTAAACGGAGGAGAAGGAGTGGGAGCAGGGGCAGGTGAGCGAGCGATCGGTTTGTATGTGGGAATTGTGGGAGGTTTATCGGCGTCGGTGTCGGAGGCAGACGAAATATCCTCCACGGTCACATCCCCACTCGGGACAGCTTCCACCTTGGCAAACTCGATGGTGAGACTGCCCTCCCCTGACTCCGAATCCGAATCCGACTCCGACGCAGTTTCTGATCCCGAAGTGGAGTCTCCACTGTTACGTGTCACCGTGGTCGGGGTTTGGGGGTACGTGAGCGTAACCGTCATCGTTAAAGAGCGCCTCAACCACCGTGCCAAGAACAAGCGAGATGTGCTGCATACCTGTCATCCGACACGTCCTCCGCCCGGCTGTCGCTCCTACTCCCGTCCGAACCGCCGGCGCCCAACTCCGTGTCTCCCACCTCACCGGTGTCACTCCCACCACCACGACTACCCCGCCGCGGTCGTTTGTGCTTTTGCTTGTTCTCCATCCGGTTTAATCGACGTTCACGGAGTTTGTCTTTGCGTTTTTCCTGCAGGCAGGCCGGAGCATAGCAGGATATGGCAGGTCACGAGAATGACGTGATAGGGAATAGCGCAGTGGGGAGCAGTACGAAACAAGCGATGTCATAAAATAGGACAGAGCACGCGCATCAAATAGAACAGAAAAGAACGTATCAGCCACATGTACGTCCTCGACTCCACGCACCCGTACTACCCCCAATCAGTACTACCCCCGGCCCCTCCCACACAAACACACACACACCTCGCTCTTCCGTCCCCTCCTCTCCCTCTCCTCCCTCCTCTCCACGTTTCCCACCAGTTCGGACCACTTACGCACGCCGTACTGCGCGCCAAGGACGTCCATCTGCCGTTGCAGCGCGGGCATGTACATCGTCGTCGTCGTCACGTCGGACATGGTGGGTGCGATCGCGAGTGAGTCGGGATTGAGATATTCAGTCCCGGGACCAGAAGCAGGAGAGGCAGCGGCGGCCGCCCCAGCCTTGGAATGCACGACGAGGTGAGCCGTCCATTGGTCGTCGATGGTGCGGATGACTGCGTGGTCGGGTCCTTTACGAGGTGCGACGCGCGAGGTGCGAGATGGAGCGATGAGGTGAATTCGTTCACCTTCACGTGGCAACTGGCAAGGCGAAGGCACTCACGACCGTGCATCTCGGCGTCTACGATGTCTCTGTACCGCTCGAACTGGACTTTATCTTCCTCGTCCTCGTCTTCCACCACTCCCCCTGCTACATTAACCCCCGCCCCACCCGCGGCCGACCACTCTGGCACGAAATCCAACAGATTTCGTGCATCGAACCGGTCGATCGTCGCGTCCCTGTCGAGCACCCATGGCGCGACGTTCTTGCCGGTTTCGTTCGCGTAGAACCTGAATTGGTCCTGTCAGCTGCAATCTCACCAACCCCAACCCTCGATCCCAACACGCACCTTTCCGCGTCCAACACAGGCACAGACGCCCTCCCCGCCACACGCAGCATCTGCACTGGATCCGTCATCTTGGCCTCGTGTGCCGCCTTGCGCCTCTCGGCCCGTGCTCGGTTCTCGTCCATGAGCGCGTACACCTTGCGTAACACGCATCAGCCAACTCCGCCCGTCACAATCCCTTCCTTCCATGTGCGCTCACTCTTTTTTCCTCCCTCCGCGCCGCATGCCACGCCATATCTTGTGCTGGTCAATCTTTCGTTTCAAAGTCCGGCCGCAGTCACTGCTGTATCATCTCGCATTAAGTTTCTTTCTTTTAATGCTCACATGCACTCCCGCAATCCCAATCCTCTACATACTTCGTCATACCTCTGAACACTATCTTTGTTTGTTCTTGCTGCGTCGGTGATCATTACGGCCGCTGAGACAGAGTCAAATATCACAGACTCACGTTGAAGTGCAATTAGGCGAACAATGGTCTGGTAACCAAACCACCACGTCTAACACAGCCGCTGAGGCGTGGAAAATATTTGCGACTTGAGCGCACTTCATGACTGCATCCCGCAGAAGCTGTGCGGTACAAAGACAAACTTCAGACAATTAGAATGATGTCACAAGAAACGAAGTATAAATGCATGCACTATTGACTAATCTCGCTCTGACTGGATTTCATGAAAGATGTGCGCAGTGGTTGTGTCCCTTCAATCATTCGCCCCCTCAACACAATCGCACTCGCAATCGCCAATCACAATCGCAGATGCCGTCTTCCCAGTCCAAACCTCAGCACGTGGCCTCCCAACCCACTCTTGCAAGTCCTGTTCCGGAAAATTCTGCCTGCACACGAGCTTGTGTGTTGGCCAGTCCTGTTTCTGGCAGGTTGCGCTGCAATACCGTGCCACCCCGCACCCTTTGCATTTGGAGTAGAGCGATTTTGATTTGATGTCTTCTCCCTTTGTCGGCCAGTAGTTTGTTTCTGAGCAATGGTCATTCGAGCAGACAAAACGACAGTCAGAGTCTGACCGGCGCTCGCCCATAGTCGGTCCATACTGCCATTTTTTCTCGCCATTTACAACGACAAGGAAGAGTGCAGTATGCAGACGGATCCAATGATCGGCAGGTTTATCGGAAAGACGTGGTTCGCGTGCCGGAATATGCAATAATGCGCTCAACGACCGATTTGACGTCCGCCAATGTGTTTCCGCTATAAAGCATCAATTTCGGGCACATCAGAGACGATAACATCATCACTATGATCCTTTGCCTCAGCTCCTCGTCATCCGACTTCTGATAAAGAGTTTCCAGATGGACGGACACGTCGCAATAGTCTTCAACAATTGAAGGGCGATGTTTCAACAATCTGCCCATGTAGTCCTCCACGGAGCGGATCATGATGACATCGACCGCTAAAAATATCCACCCGAATCGCTTCGAACAAACGCCACAGCGCTCCTTCCAATTTGTGCCAGATTTGCTGTGGGTACGGCTGGTAACTGGGTGTTTCAACTGCTTTTGCAACACCAGAAAATCACGAGAAAAACTCACCCGGTTGCCGAAAACTCCAAATGACACTGAATCAACCGAAAGGACGGACAGTCGTTGTTCTTTACTTTTCATCATGGATTCTTCTTCTTGTGAAAATCTAGCTCGACATAATTATACCTTCAATCTACGTACTCGTGAGGTCCGATACAGACATGAAGCCACATCACCCGTCTCAGTGTCTACCTTCCCAAAATTGCCGCAACCAATCCCGCCGGCTCATCCCAAAAGTCCACCGCCACGATCCCGAGCCTGACCTTCCCCTTCACACCCTGCAAGTAGGTCAGGAGCTGCTGGTTGACACCCGCCTGGGGGGTATACTCGGTGCCGTTCCCAAGCGCCATGATCTGGGGAACGACCGCCGCCACTGCGTAGTTGCGCTCGCCACTGGAGTAGGTTACAAACAGGCTGCCCGCGTATTCGGGCCGAGCAGCTTTGGCAAGATGGGCGAGTGTGGCGTTGAGTTTCGCGCCAATGTTGACCGTTGCGTTTGCCGTTACAGGTGTGTTGGGCTCGTACAGGTCTTCGATGTACGCCGTTGCGTTGGTGGCAGTATTGTACGTGATGGAAAAGTCCGGGTTGTTGTCAGCCCACCGTGCTGGGTCCATGTGGAGACCAGGGAGGGACGCGTCGTAGTCGGCGGGCAGTTTGTCGAGCGTGAAGCGCTTGAAGAGGATGATCTTGCCCCGTGTGGGGCCCAGGGTGCCTAGTTCGTCACGCGTTTGTAGAATGTATTTTTTAGCGGCGGGCGAGGAGAGGATGGTGTGCAGTTGCAGCTGGATGTTGGCGTTGTTGGACGCCCCGCGAATGGTGGACCCTTCGTACATGAGTGAGACGATGACGGTTTCTGTTCTGTGCGTCTCGAGCCACGCGTAGAACCCGTACATCACGTCGTCCAGCGTGGAGATTTCGGAAACGAGGGCTTGCGCGTGGAAGAGCACGAGGCGGGTCCCTGTGATGTCGGCAGCGTAGCGGAGGTCAAAGAACCGGATGCCGGCGTTGAGTGAGTCGCACAGACTGCGGCTCTGCGTGCGGTACACCTGCCAGGGGTACACCGTCACTCCGTGGAGGTTTGTGACGGGCGCCAATCTCGCGGCTGTCTCTGCGGTGTAGTTCCAGGTCATGCTGTCGTGGGTTCCGGGAATGTTCATGTTGACGATGGGTGTTCTGTCTGGGTACCAAGCCATCCACCGTGATGTCGGCGTGTCTGCACCGCAGATTCCAAAGACCTCGGAGCCCTCCAGAAGGACTTTGTTGAGCGAGAGTTTCGGTAGATCGGCACCCAAGAAAGACGTCATTGCGTCGATGCTCGCCACCGCGTCGACTGCAGGCTCGGATGCCGCGGGGCGGAGGAGCAGCGCGAGGAGTGCGCACGCCAGGACGCGGAGAGGGACCCGAGTGCGGGACAGGGACGTCATCGGATGTCGTAGAAATGCGGCGGTCACCAGCGAGCAAATGGGAGAGTCGAATGCCGCGGAGTGCGCCACACGGGCGAATCTCCGCGTCCACGCGCCACGCACGCGCTCGGTGCAGGCCACGTCCAAGGGAGGCGTCGCCGCCCTTATCGGGACCGGACCGGTCTTTCATTCCGGGACGCAGATACGCCAGCGAACGACCAGTACGTGATGCGACGCTCTCGGAATGTTCAGCAGACGTGAAGCGTTTCTTCTTGCATGTGCAGCTGATGCGATGTTGCATTTTGATTCCGGTACCGAACGCGTGAGTCACAACAACCGGAGTGTAAGATTGAGTCCCAGCCGGCAGCGTAAGAAATTGCTTCCGCACAATTAAATTTCATTCCTCACATCCTCCTACGATCCACTCGTCGCAATCATTGGAACCACGTGCTCCTCTCCGTGCCTCGTCTGGGTCCGAGCAGCCGCGAGGGACGAGGACCACATGCCGAAACCTGCACGCCCCGAAAAAGACACCCGCACGGCACCGAATGTGGGACGCCAGAGTGATTGATACGACAGGTAATCTCCCGTGGCGGTGGACCGGGTAGGGTATTGGTTCGGGGTGTTCCAGAAAAGCGCTCACTAGTCCCCACACGCCATTCCCCCCGCCCCCCGCCCTCCTTCCCCCCTTTCCCCACCTCCATCCCCGCGACACACAAAAGCTTCTTCATTTGTTCGCTCTCGCGATCTCGGGCCCGCTGGGGTCCGACTCCCACTCGCGCACTCGATCGTGCTCGGCGACTGCCGGTCTTCCGGGAGGAGTTCCAGGAGCAAGAGCGCGAGTTCGCCAAAGGGGTGGGAAATCGGTGGATCATGAAAATATTCTCAAGGCGCATCTATAATTGCGCAACCAAACCACCACCCGTCGTGATCCATCCACCCTAGAACCCATCACCTACTTTTTGGCCGTACCTGCGTCTCCTGCATGTTGAGAGAGCTGAGCGTGCGGCAAGAACAAAATGGTAAAGTTTTTGGGGTGAGCTACAAATATTGAAAGACCAAAATGTAAAATACCGCAGCGCGGCAAGCTGTCTCAGTGCTTTGCGGTCGTCGTGATAGTATTGGCCCCCGGTTGTCCGTTGATAAGTGACTGCGATGGCGTCATGCAGACGAAGTGGTGGGCACAGATGTGATAGGCTCGTTTTCCTCTCGCCCTGATGAACAAGTGCTGACAAGATATAATAAACCTTCTTACTTGATGTGCAAGCGCTGACTAGGTGTCGCGTGCGTGACAAAAAAATTCTTACACAACCACAGCACAGGTTACTGTTATATCCACGACGTAACATCGAACATTTTGTTCTGGGTGCACATTGATCCTCCTGCGCGGGGAGACATCTGGTGCGGCAGGTCCGTTAGGTTGCAGCTCGGTGACATGAACTGTCATTGTGCCCTTGTTGCTTTTGCTTGTATCCGAGGAATGTTGATCAGGTGACGCCATTGACTGTACGAGAACATTGTAAACCACTTTACTTTCTCTGCATTCTCTTGTGTAATCACACCCTTTGGAACCCTTACGGAGCCTCCAAAAGGTTAAAGAGTTCACTAAGACGCCACCTCTCACTTCCATGATCCTATTTGTCCGCACAAAATGGCATCTATGAACTTGTGAGGTATTTTTTGTTTTGTCTTTGTGCGCTGTTGCAGACTCAAACTTGCATTACAAGCTCCAAGTCACTGTCAGTGTGGATGCCAAAAGGATCATTTTTAATGAGCGGTTATGCTGGATATCGGATTTTGGTCCCTAGAATCGAAATCCATTTTACGATCAAACTTGTCACCATGACTCAAGAGAATGAAGGAACGTGAACAGTGTATTTTACGTCACCTGCCAGCATTCACTTTTGTGTATCATCACTGCTGGCCATCTCAGCACCAGATAAGTACCAAAAGTGTTTGTACTACCAACTTTAAAGTATTTGGTCTCGAGTGGTGCAGCTCTCATGGAACAAAGGCTGCCAGGTATGACAAATGTAAGCTACGTTGGCAGATTATTGTTGTTTTCAAGGGAGTAGCCAGAAAACGTCAATGCTACCACCCAACGCATTATCAAAACAATTGGGATCGTGAAGCGAGACAAAAAGTATTAATACATGCACGTACGGGCTAATTTACTCTGACAAAATCCCAATGATTGCAAAAAATCATCAAGTATGCCCATTCAATCAAGCGCCCTCAAGTCAATCGCCTCTGCCGACTCCGAACCCAGCACTTTGCTTGCCAACCTTCGGAGGCAAGCCCTGTTCCGGATAATTCTGTCTTCCTGCACACGAGCTTATGTGCTGGCCAATCCTGTTTCTGGCATGCGACGCTGCAATTACGCACAGCTCCACAACCTTTGCATTTGGAGTGATTTACGTTTGACGTCTTCTCCATCTGTGGGCCAATATTCTGTGTCTGGGCAATGGATGTTCGAGCAGAAAAAGTCACAAGTTGACCGACGCTCATCGGGGCTCGAGCCATGCTGCTTCTTTTTGTTGTTGCGAGAACCGATCTCGCGGATAGCAGTGTGAAGGCGCACCCAAAGATCCAGAGGACCAGATGTAGGCTCATCCAGGGTAGAATATAAAATTGCTGGATACTTTTTGAGAGTTGTACGCATGCCGGAATGTGCCATAATGCGCTCGCGCGCCGATTTGGCGTCCACAAATGAGTGGCCGCTTAAGAGCATCATTTCGAGGCCTCTCAGTGAAGGCGCCACCACCATTGCGGCCGTCTCCTTCAAAATCTGGTCGTTGCACCTCAGGTGAAAGATGTCCAGAAGGACGGCTACCTCGCAATAATCGTCGACAATTGAAGCCGATATGCCAACAATCGGCCAACATGGTCCCACACAGATTGGATCATGATATCGACCGTTCGAAATATTCATTCGAATCGCTTCATCGCCTCCAGTCACAGTGATGGGGCCTTCACCCGACATCAATTTTCGAACAAACTCCGCAATGCCCCCTATTTCATCCGCGAGATGTAATGCAACGGGCGAGACTGCAACAGTGACCAGTAGACGCTGTGCCTCCGCCGGCTTCAGCAACGGGCCTTCATCGATCGCACGTGCCCTCGCAACTGATTCGAGAGAGAGCACGAGACCTGTCTTGTCACCAGATCTGCGGGAAGATCTCGCAGAAAATTGCAGCGATTTCCCAGGCCGAGAGAAAGCCGTGGCCCAGGTTTGGGCTGGTGCTGGTGACGGTTGTGTCGTCGGTGCATATCAATAGTTGGATAGGAAGCACCTTGAAGGTTAGTAGTAAGGGGACGGGGAATCAGAGCAATGGGAAGAAGAACTCGCCTTCGGAAGTGCAGAAGGGGAAGGTGGAGGCTTGAAAGGCGCAGAGGGGGAAGGAAGGAAGAAAAAAAAAGGAGGGGGCCGGGGGGGGGGGGGGGGGGCAAGTGTTCACGATGTATTTTAAGTAGCCACCTTGTAAGAATACGATCATGATGCAAGCTTTTAGCTCTTGTCTGCTTTCGAGCCCCAACAGTTTCTTTTCCGAAATTGTGATGCAAGATCTGGACGTCACACGATGCAACCACCAGAGAAAATGATCCTGCATATTCTCTTCCTCCTTCTCCTTAGAAGTGCTGACGCTCTCGACATTAAACGTGCGCGACTCGTGGTCCCGCGCCAACTGTCATCCCAATCATCTCCATCTTCACCACCGGCACAACTCCACTTATCGGATTCTGCGACCAACTGAGCGACACCGGAACCTACTTCGCGGCATCCGGGGGGACGTTTCCAAAGTATTCACTGAATTGGAACGGACGGTTCTCGAACGGGATGATCTGGGTTGATTGGTTGGCGAATGTGACGGTAGCGGCGGCGGTGGAGAATTGGGCGTGGGTGTGGGAGTCAAGTGATGGAGGGAGGCTTATGGTTCGTTCCAGCTCCTCTCAGCTGAGCTACAGGGGTTCTTCAGGTGCCAAACGTGTGCCTTTCATCAGGTCCAACGCGCCGACGTCTCCACAGAATTCATCCCTGACATCCTCGACCAAGTCACCCACTTCCTCCCCCACACACCTCACGACGCGACTGACACCCGCACGTACGTATTCACCCTCACGGTGGGACTCAAGGAGTACGCCGAGCGCTGGATCAGGCGGTTCGATACCGAATGGTTTCCAACCGGGCATGTCGTTGGGAGGATCAACGAGACGGTGGCGGCGCTTGTGGGTGGGTTTGGAGAGATGCGACCGGGAGCCAAGGTCGTGGTGCTGGTGGGGAACGTTCCGCCGCTGCAGTACGCGCCTACGCTTAAGAGGGAGGGAAAGAGTGGGACGGAGGAGGAAAGGAGGCAGGTCGCGATTACGGGCGAGGTTGTCGGGCAGTATAACGCGTTGCTGAGTGATACTGTTGCGACGTGGGCGAGTTGAGCGTACGGTGCACGTGCTGGGGACGGTGACGTGCACGTCGGGTAGTGGATTTCTTCGCGGCTTCGGAAGAGATGACGCAAAACCCGGAGAGATACGGTATCGCGAGCCTCGAGGCGTGCGTGGGACCTGATGAGGAGATCGTGTGTCAGGATCCGAACCGACGGATGTGGTGGATTGATGGGTTTGAGTCGCGTGGGACTGTTGGCTTTCATTCTCACCGTATTCCACGTCGGTTACGAACCTCCCACTTCGGAACTAGCCTGTAGGTCTTCCACCTGACTTCACGAGCGCCGTGCACAGGCAGTGGGCAATTGCGGCGGTGGAGACGTTGTGGGAGTTGGGTGTTCTTGCGTAGACTAGATGCGGGGTGCCGGCTTTTGGTAGAAACGATAGGACTGGTGAGAATCAGAATAATGCTCTGGCATTACAGCGCTCGATTCTCTTCGTCACCCAACCCGGAAGAACCTTTCAGTTTGAAATTTACCCGGACCCACCCTCTTCCCTCAACGATGCCTCCAGACACCGCATCGACGGACACGCAGACCACAATCACGCTCTCACACGCCGAACTCGTCGCGCTGTGGGACAAACACACCGAGTGCGAGGTGAGCACTGCAGCACGGACCGAACGAATCAGATGCCGATCGGCAATCAACGAGGGTTCTGACACGGTTGGACACTCCTTCACACTCGATCACCCTCCGGAAAACCCATTCCGGTATCTCACCGCAATCCCTACGTCGATTCCACGCTCCGGCCTCCCTCAACCGAACCTTCCCCCCACTAGTTCCACCCCGAAAAACGCTCGGTCGACGACACCATGGCCACAATGACAGATGACTGCTACGTCAACCACGTGCCGACGATGGCGGGCGGGTATGGACAGAAGCTGTTGAGCCAATTTTATGGAACGGTGGGTGTGGGAGGTGTTGTTGGGACGAGAGGCCGGGGGAAGGGAAGTGAAGGGAGGGAGGTCACCAAGGAATGAGGTTACATTTATTGATAAGTTGGCTTCGCCCTTGGTTTGGACAGGATTTCATTCCCGTAACGCCTCCCGACTGGGAAATGAAGCCGCTGAGCAGAATCGTGAGCGTGTCGGAGCAATCAATCGTGAGTGTTACCTCTCCTCTCGTGTGTCTCGCCAGCAGTACCTGAAGAGCTCGTCTAACTTCATCTCGGACCGTCCTTCCCTTCTTTCCTCCCCTTAATCCCCACATACCGCCTCCAGGTAGACGAAATGGTAATCACATTCACGCACACACAACCAATCCCGTGGCTCCTCCCCGGGATCCCGGCGACGAACAAGAAGATCTCGATCGCACTGATGGCCGTCGTGAGGTTCAAGAACGGGAAGATTCACCATGAGCATATATACTGGGTGAGTTGGCAGGCCGCTAGTGGGGTGAAAGGAGTGGTTTGTGTGAGTTGACGTTTGTGAATTGTGATTGGGTTTGGCTTCGGCTTCGACCGCGTATGCAAAACGTGGGGATGCAACCAGGACCAAGGAACGGTACTCAAGCAGGCGGGTCTGATTGGCGATGTGAGTTCCTGTCTTCGCTTTACTTCCCTTGGCTCACATGCGCATGTGCACATCTCATCCCGCAATTTCCCGCAACCGCTGTTTGCGATCGTCACCCCAGACCGTGACAGTGAACGGAAAGCAGTATCCCGCCCCCGTGAAGGGCGCTGAGGCAGCACAGACGGTGGAGAGGGACTCGGCCAGGTTGCATGGTGGCAGTGCGTAGTTTTTGGGGTTGTGGTGGTGAAATCCACAGTTATCGAGGGGGATATTTATTACGAAGATGACAGGAGGAAACTATCGTGACGGTGCTTGAAGACCAGTTTTACATATCCAAAGAAAAGAAACGGAGGGGACAGCAAAAACGGACCGTGCACTTCAGTTCCCATTGGCTGACTTCAGCGCAGTACCTTCCACCATTCCCCGCTTCTTGCATTGGTTGTCCCCACGCGAGACACTCTGCCATTGGATCGAGCCCTCACTCGGATGCAGCGAGCGATTGGCGGCACCGGGAGTGCGCAGACGGTGGACGAGACGGAGTTCGATGCGAGAGCGCAGCCGTCGGAGGAGGTCGCAGACGACGACGAGGATGAGGGGGGGGAAGGAGAAGGCGACGATAGCGACGGTGCAGGGGGCGAGCAGGGCCAGGAGCAGGAGTGGGAGGTGAGAGTGATGTGTTGGCGGTGGTTTATGTGAGCGGAGTGTGACTCTGCTGCCTCCGCCCTCAACAGGTCGAGGCAATCGTAGACAAGAGGGTCAGGAAGGGCAAGACGGAGTATCTGGTGGGTGTCGGAGTGCTTGAATTGAATGGCGGGACTGGGACTGGCGTTGAATACCTTCATCCTGGCTCCGCTCATCGCTGACTCCTCTCGGCCGTCCACCACTTCACTTTTGCATCATACCCACTTCCACTTTGCATCACTCTCCTCCAAATCCCAAAATCCATCTCTCTCTCTCTCATCCTCCGACCCCCACCCAACCGCCGCACCGCTGCGCATGACAGGTCAAATGGCTCGGCTGGAGCCCCGCCGAAAACACATGGGAACCAGTCGACCACCTCTCGCACGCAACGGCCCTGCTTGAAGCGTTTCAGAAACGAGCAGACGCGCTGCGACAAGTGGGTGCGGGGTTGTCGTCGGCACCGCCAAAACCGCCCACGCTACGCAGATCGACGCAACCGGGTCCTGCTGCGCCATTGGTGAACCCACCGCGACCGCCAAGTCAACCAGCGGTCACACCCGCCCCGACGATCTCTACTACGCAGCTATCGGCACCACAGCCCGACACATCCCGCAAACGCAAACCCTCACCAAAACCTCGCTCACCGACCTCTTTCTCATCCCACCGGGGCTCCAATCCGCGCCTCTCGCCAAACCCGCAACCCCAACTCAAACGAGCCAAACCGTCCTCCCGCCACACCCACGCAAATATCCTACCATTCGACGTCCCGTCCTCGGACGAAGACGAGCTCGTCGCGGCAGAGGCGCAACCACAGTTCTCGTCATCGCGCAGACCAGTGCCGCCGGAGCATGCAAAGGAGCTGCTGGCGGCGAGAGTGCTCGGAACGCCCGCCACTGCTGCGGCTGGAGCGAAACACGCGTTGGCCACAAAGCCCGCCGGGCAGACCGGCACACCTGCACGGTCGGGTACTCCGACGTCGCAGATCGGTGCCGGCAGTGGAGCTCCAAAGGTGCATCCGCCATCCTCGGTGTCTTCAAAACTACCAATTGCCTGGGTGCCATCCACAGCCTCTTCCAAACTAGTCGTGTCGGCTTCCATAGGGGTTAAACCACCAGCTGCCTCCATGCCAGTGGAGACACCTCGCTCCACTACCCCGTCAAACACTCACTCCTCCACACCTCTCACCCGCTCCGGATCTCACGATGCAATTTCGTCCAAACCGCCCCTGCCTCCCTCTACCTCCTCCTCGGACGCTGCAACTCCACTCACCCGCCCTTCCACATCCACGCCCGCAACTGCCACCGTGACCGCATCAACCCGCCGGGCCTTCCTCCCGCCCACCAAACTCAAACACCCGCCCACGATCGAAGTCATCCTGCCACCCGAACCATGGCGCCGACCATCCTCCCTCCCCGCGCACCCCTTCGACGCCACAGCGGCCCCAAGGTCGCGCGCCGCGGCGCCATCTGTTCTGCGAGCGAGGGAGAGGTTACTTGCGAAGCCGGTGAAGAAGGTCAAGGACGGTGAAGGGAAGGGGCATGGGCCGTGGGGGTCTAGAAGGGGGGAGGAGGAGCAAGAGGAAAAGGCGGTCGCCGTTGTGGGCAAGAGAGTCGAGCCGTCGGGCAAGACGTGGTACAGAGTGCGGTGGTCCGGGGGGAGGGAGACGGAGGTAAGCGTTTAGGATCTTACGCACGTCCCAATATTGCGATCTCTCAACGCCGCGTCCCACTCCCAGGAGCCACTCACGCGCCTCCCCGCATCACTTCATACCCCACGCGGCCCACTTTTCGCGTTCGAGCACCGTCACCCGTACCCACCCGTGGCCTCGTTCCCAACGCTCCGGCAGGCATACGCCAGGGCAAGAGTGGAGGGACAGCGCATGTGGGCTGCCGGAAGAGGGACGGGGAGAAGCAGATTGTACAGGATGCATGGCGCGGAGGAGGAGGACGAGAGGATGGGGAAAGCAGGAGGGTGGGAGGGTACGGGTTGGGGGACGGGGAGTGACAGTGATGATGAAGATGAGTCTAGTGAAGACGAGGTCGTTGTGGGCGTGCAGGGGGAGAGGGAGGACGCTGACGACGAGGCAGGTGACGAGGCGGAATTGGAGATGGGCAGATCCGTGTCTATGCGTCGGCTTCCTGGAACGCCGACGTCGGCGATAGTCGGTGCAAGTGCACGTGTAGATGTCGATGCCGATGGCGATGTGGATATGAGCGGGGTTGAAGAGCGCGCTGGCCGGTGGGAGGACGGTGAGTGGGTGCTCGCATATCTGGGGCTGTTCTGACGGTGAGGTTGACTTGGTGGCAGATACGCACTTTGCGATGTCCCCCGCGTCGTTCCGGCCTCCAACGCCTGCCGGGCCTGGTGGCGCGTTCGGGCGGATGTTCTCGACATCGGCCATTCCAGTACCCACCATCCCAACCGCAACTCCTCTCGCGCCCACGTCCGCGGCGGCCATATCCGTATTCGGCATACCCCTCGCGCCTCTTCCTACCTCTGGCGGATGGGACTCTGACGGTTCGGATGATGCAGACCGCCCAACGGGCCCGGCCGCTATCGAGGCTCAGGACCTGCAGGACGCCGAGGACGAGGCCGAGTTCGAACGGGATGGCGGGGACGTCAGCGAGGATGAGTTGAAGGGGCTGTTAGAAGACGCGGAGGAAGTGGGGTTGGAAGCTTTCACTCCCGTGGAGGAGGGGAGAGGACGCAGAAGAAGGGCGAGGAGTGGGTTAGAAGTGACCGAGAGGAGTGAGCCGGCCGTTTCGGTTGTTCCGGTGGTCGCCCTACCTGCTCAAAGTGAAGGTTTTCAGAAGGATAATAGTGGTGATGTGGAGGATGTGGCAAATGAAGTAGTGGCGGATGCGCAATTGGGAAATGATGGATATGATTGGACAGTAGACAATGGCGAACAAAGGCCTACTGAACTCGAACCGGACAAATTGGTTGCAGTCGAACGAATTATTGATGTGGATGCTGACGAATTTGAGATCACCGCAGGAGCAGTGGACCGTGAAGACGATCAGACCTGATCTTCTGGGGCAGATAAAAATCAAGACAGTTTTGAAAGCCGCGAAGTAGCGCCAACGTCTTTCGAAAAGACGCCGACACCCCTCCATCTCCGTTGACCGAACGCGGATTATCACCGGCCTCCAGTGGAAGCTCCAAGGTCTTTCACGGAAACACACTTCCATCTCGCCCGTCTCGCCTTCGGCGTGCCGTTGGGGTCACTTCAGACTCAGAAGATAAGCGTCTGAGGGTTCCGATGTCGTCGTTGCGATTCCGGTACCGCCAAAGCATTCGCCAAGTCCGTAACACCAAAAACCGTGAACGTGGAGCCGCGTGAGGATGGTTCTCAGAGTGGTAGCAGTAATGATGAGTTCAAGTCCGAAGGAGGACATGATTCGAGTGGCAGCGACGGCGATTATGGGGCAAGACGTGTTGGGAAGAGGAAGGGGAAATTGGTGAGAAATGGAAGCGGGAAGCGCAAACCAAGAAAGGCGAGCGGCCATAAGGACAAGACGTTATTTCATTATCCCTTGAGTAGGTGGTCGTGGTCCTAAAGGTGGAGCGGCAAGGATGAAAATATCGCAAAGGAAATACTGGTTTCCGCCACCAAGGATTCATTTGTCTGTCTTTGGTGTATGTGGGCGTGTGTGTATTAAATATATGCTTTGTTGTACGTCTTCAAGAATTGTCGCAAATGTGGGTACGGTGACAAGCCCAGGATGGGCCGATTGAAGCAGCAAGAAGTTGAGGTTCGGGGCCAGAGGTTGAAGAAAGGTGCACTAGTGGGTTGTGAAACTTGTATTGAGTGAGTTGACCAGTATCGGCGTCTCGTTTTATCTTAAGCAGCACGTTACCCACTCTCCCACATTCGCGTTTCAAAAGCTCATGGCACGACGAGTGCGTACCCGCGACCGTCAAACAGGAACGCGCCCGCCGAGCAGCCCAAGAACTGGCTCGTGCTCGGTCATTAGAACGGTCAAACACGCCTCCCGTAGACAATCTCGAGCGATCGCGCTGCAACACACCAGCCTCCTCCCAAAACTCGAAAGAAGATGTTAGGGTGGCGATCTGCCCTCTCTGCGTCAGGACTAAGCCCATCTCCGGCTTCTCCGGAGTCGGAGGGTTTGATCCCGGTTTGGGAGCTCTGGCTGACGACGACGACGGGGCCAATTTATTGTTCAGGTGCATGAGATGTGATTTTGTGGTGAGTGAGGTTTTTGTTTCGTCGGTGAGAGACATGTCTTTTCAAACCATATAATATGAAAAAATGTCAGTCACACCCTACGTGCATTACGAGGGAATTTGAGAAGGGGTTCGATGCGAACTACGATGAGAGGTACGATTGCATGGAAGGAACTGTGGAATGGTGAGCATGTGTTATGATGTTCGAACTTGTGCCTACCTGATACTCAACAACTTTTCTTTTCACATTTCCAATTCAGAGGCTTGTTGCATCGACTGTATCATCCATTCCGCACCCGTGGAAGCGCTCTACACGTATGGAGTGCCTCCTGGGGATGACACATTAGAAGGTGATTCGGTCAGACCTTCCGAGCGCACTGTGCGCGGATACGTGGAAGACGAGAAGACAAGGTTGGAGCTCGAGTATTACATAAAGTACGAAGAATGGTCACATCGCCATGACGCATGGGCGAGGTAATGTTTCGGGGTTTGAATTTTCGTAGATGTCGTTATTGACGCGTACTGCCGCCCCAGTGGGCATTGGCTAAGTCGGTGTGATGATGGGAAGTGGAAAGTCAAAACATTTTGGAATCGGGTCCTTAAGGAGGAAGAGGAGAACAAAGAGTTCGGGTTTGAGCCCATTTGGCCTAAAGTGGTTTCGAGAAAGTGGTCAACTCGGCATGGTCAGATATATTATTTTTCTCTGGGATTGATCCATATGTTTTACGTTGCGATTTGAATATGACTCAAAGGCGCTCACCCGAAAGCATCCTGGAAGTTGAATACGACGATGACGAACTGAGTGAGACCACGGAGGTTGTCTCGAGGGTCCTAGTGAAGTGGTCCGATCTGCCCGCCGGTGAATCGACATGGGAGGACTGGGTAGGTTGCGTTCTTTATTTCTGGTAAGGGTGTCCGGCTGGATGAGACGTCTAACGATATTTCACCTATTGTTTGTCATGCAGGTGGCCAACTGAAGCCATACCAGCTGGATGGAGTAAACTGAGTGTACTGGCGATCCTGTGTTTTACAACGGTGATACTGATAGCAGCACGAATTTCATATACTGCGCCACGAACCACAGCAACCAGCATTGCCAGCAGGCGCGTTCAAACTTCATTTTCAGCACCAACCGACCACCAATCAGGTACCGACACGACCCCAATCCCGCCTTTTGGGTGCTGTTCTGACGCGTTGTTTCCGGAATCTCACCCACCGCTCTCCCTCGAAATTCCGCCTCTTGCCGTACCCCTCCCAGCCATGTCGTCCAAAGATGCCGACTCAAACGACCTCCTCGATGGACCTCGTCAGTTCTTTAAAGAGTCTCAGATGTTCATCAACAGGTGCAAGAAACCTGACCGGAAAGGTGAGTGTTGTTTGAATCATGGGTTGATGTTCAGAGCCATGAGAGCACGCTGGCGCGTCGCACGCTGTCGAAACCGAGAGTTCCAAGGATATTTTTGGAACTTCCTCTATGTATTTGACGAGGTGATGGGGTCGCGTCGCGCACGTTTGGAGACGAAACTCGTTCGACTGGACCTCTGTTCCCGTACATCCATTGACTCACTCCGCTACTGCCCAATAGAATTCTTGAAAATCTCCCAGGCTATTGGTATGGGCTTCCTTCTGATGGGCGCCATCGGGTACTTCATCAAGCTTATCCATATTCCAATCATCAACATCATCGTGTGAGTCTTTGCGAAGTCTCGGGAACGGAGGAGGGACGGGCGTAGATAAAGACACGGATGTACGTGGAACTAGAGGGAGACTGGCCGTGATGTTGCTTCGGGACTTCGATTGTGATGCTTTAATGCCATTCCAAACCGAGAAGTGTACCGACGCATCGAAGGTTTTGAGAAGTCATTGGCTCCTGATGCACGACACTTACCTTTGGTATTATTTTCAACAGTGGTGCCTCCTAACTGCTCTATTTACTGACGACTTTGATAATGGGTCGGGGCGCTGTGGACCGGCAGTGTTACTATTGATGCAGTGGATCCAGCGTTTTTGTACAGCACATTTACAATGCATGACATGTCATATTTCTACATTTGCGGGAAGGTACCCCCACATAGGGTCGGATTGTGCTCTCCGGTTCCGAACTTTGCCCCGGTTTCCTTCTCAACCACACCCAACTACCTCTACTGCAAGCCGCGACGGATGGTTTGGAGAACCGCTTGATAGATGCGAACTGGTGCCTCTGACGTCGCGTCATCCCGGTGGACGTGCGGTGTGAACCTGGCAACTACCCTTGCGATCCAGGGCGGGAAGGTGCTTCTGGCTCCTGTCTCCTTCTGGGAGATAATCGCTACACGAGAGATCTAAACTGGCACATGTGAGATCGATTTCGCGCTGCTTGATTTTCACTGGCCAAGAGTGATGTTGTCGCTGACATCGGGAGTTCGGATTCCGCACCAACGGACACTTGTATGACTTCAGCAGTCATTCCTTCGACTGACTGAGGTAAGGAGAGAAGCGGTCACTCGAGCTCGAGAACTGGTAGCACACCAAGCCACTTGCTGCTCTGGTAACGACGTCGGAGCCTTGCGGTAGAACGACGATTATTGCGACGGACGTCGGCATCTGCTCAGAAATATTGTTCGCCGGAGGACAAGTCGCATCGGCGTCAATGGCACCGGCACCGTCCCCTTCGTTCACGATCGCCATCTGTTCGCCCGACTAAGATGCCGAGAGCATGCACCGTTGACGATCCAAAGGTTCAGACCTCGATACTCTTGGAAGTGACTCTGAAAGGATTTCGTTTGACGAGGACGCCTCGGGGGAAGAGCTTGCAGATGGTGGCTCGGCAGGGCATTCCACGAGAGTTTGAGTACAGAATGCTTTGGAAGAAATATCGCAGAATGTTAAAGCAGTTTAGTAGAAGATAATCTGCTATCATCCTTCAGACGCGGCGTCCATTAGCTTCTTGGCAGGCGCCAAGGGTTCGACCGGGGTCGGGGGTACTTGAATCTCCTCGCCAGGGCTCTCGATAGCGATTTCGTCCGACGTTGAACATTCTTCTGCAACGACTCCAATGTGATCTTCGTTCTGTATTTCATTGGAGCCCAGTATATCAGGTCCAAGTGTCGAAGAGTGTTTGTGTCATGAGATGGTGAGGCTTGCTGAGCACTTCTGCCGCGGAACCAGGCGAAGGGGGAGGAACAATTGTCCTTCCTTCGTTGATGTCCTTCGTTGATTGTTGTTCAACTTGTACGGAATACAATGACGATGTTTTCAGTGAGCAGGTAGGTTGTCGATCGAACTGAAGATCTTCCCCAATTGTGGAACGTACCGTCATCGACTGTAAAAGTCCTTGTCCGAAGCCTTTGGTTCTGATTCTTTTCCAGATCATACCCCCTGAAGATGGCGTCCCCGTACGTCGCAAGGCGACGCTTCACGAATCGGGGGCGGATTGACTGCGTGGGTAAGTGGGTGATTGAGTGATGACAGGGACAACGTGAATGAGTCCAGGCCAGCTGTAAAGCTCACCATTAGATTACCTCGATCGCCAGTGTATGTTCGAGTACAGCCGTAGGGCAATCGTCGCTCTGCATCATTACATTGTGATGTGTTGTTGAAGGTGAAGCTGAGCAAGTCTGTCGATCGTCTGGTTGCGAAGCTGCACCGGGTTCGTTGGCATCCATCCATCACCGAGCTGATTGAGCATCAACATCACGATGAAAACGTTCCGAATGGTTTGCTGCTTTCCTTTTCGACTTTAAAAACTTTGGTCTGCGGCTGAATTTTCGCCGCAGATGTTGTGCGAGCAAGCTGTCACCACGAGAATCCATCATGATGCGACACATTGAGACGCGAGAACTCCACGGTCACAGCCTTAAAGCACTCTCCGGTCGTCTCTCGCTCATTCTCGCCTCCTAGAGAGTGTAGAATAAAGCAAGGTCGTTGCACGTCACGCCGAGTTTGCCGGATTGGATGCTACCTTCCTCGGCGCGATAGGACTCTCGCCGGAGAGAAATTAGACACCCTTACGCGAAAGGATAACTGATTGGTGACGGCGCTCTCCATGTTGCTCTCAAGCGACGTTCAACGATTTTTGTCCGCTCTGGTCTCCTTCGACGCTCGGTCAAAGGAGAACTCTTCGGAAGGAACAGTGAAGCCGTACTACTGGAGATGTTTCGTTTGACTTCCGGGTTGCCATCAATCAACGCAAAATGGGTTTTCTCCCGATCTCACCGGTACACCTTGACCTTTGAAGCAAGAGCGTCCACTGCTAGTCTTGAGCCAGTCTGGAAGGGAAACTCGGAAAAGAATATGTTCGCTGCAGCTTTGACAGATTGGTGCGTGCCGCTCGCATAACATGGGCCGCACACTTCTTTAAACGATGTGGATAAGTGCGGTGGAAAGAAATCTTCCAGACGATACGCTGTGAGGGATTCCAGACCACTCAAAAACATATGTGTGAAGTAAAGGCCCTCTAAAAAGACGTCCCAATTTGAGAGACGATTTGTTATTTTTGCAGCTCCGAATGATTCTGCGTAACCTGAGAACGTACCATCATCGTTGTCACTAATTATTACCGATTCAACATTAAGATTCCATGCACCTGCATTCATGGCAGCTGCTGTTGAACGATACTTGACCAATACATGTGGAACATCGCCATCAAACACTGGCCTCCACGAGACTATGGAGATCTTTTGATATTCATCCGCACATCTAAACAGTTCCTCCTTGGGGATATCCCGGAGGTCTGATAAGGACTGGCAGTTGCCCTGTTCCATAAGATGGCCTGCAATGCCGCTGCAATTCCCGGAAGATAATGGAAGCCGCCCCAGATTGCATGATCGCTCGTTTTATTGGTAGACGGGTTGTGTACATGCAAAGCATGTGAATGGAAACTGAAAGGCGGAAGGAACTGAGGAAACCTCCTTTCGGATCTACTCTGGTCTCCGATCACAAATAAAACTTACTTGCACCGGAGCTTTCGCCGTACAGGGTTATCCGATCATGATCTCCGCCAAAATTAGAGATGTTGTTAGCAACGCATTGAGTCGCCGCGATCTGGTCGAGTAGTCCTGGGATGACAAGCAGTGCAATTATTTCCCACTCCGAAACTTCGGAATTTGATTGGAAATCAGTACCATAAGCTCCCGTACCCAATATTTTCCCGTAAAGCCTCCTCTTTGAGCGCATCGGAAGCAAAGAATCCGAATACGCCTGGAACGTAAAGACTGCCGATTCAGGGTGATAGTATCAGCGGTAACGACTTTCTCCTGCAGGCTACCGAGACGATAATTGATAATAACGACGACAACGTCGAATTCTTCCACCACCCGATCGGCTCTATATATAGGCGTTGAGTTGCTGCCAATCGCAAAGCCTCAATCGTGGATCCACATCATAACAGGGAGGAGCTTGAGTTTCTCGTCCGAGAGCGGCGTGTACACGTTGAAGTTGAGACAGTCCTCAGACGCCGGCTGCGTCTCAGGTTCGAAAGGTGGGACACCGCCGCGGATCGTTATTGGAGGTTGCGGACAAATGTTGCCATATCTTGACAAGCGGAATCGATTCAAATCAAGGGGGACCACCGTCGTTCTACAGGCACCATCACTTACTCTGTCGCGTCGCGCACGCCATCCCATGGTTTTGGCGGCTCGGGGGGCTTCCATCGTTGTGGTTTGTCGGCATCTGTTCAATGCAAACTTCACTTGGACCGCGGAGGGGACCACTATAGACTCTCAAGGAATGTTCAAAAGTTTACGGCACCTTTCGGTCTCGATTCCGCGGATGTGGCCCTGGATGGTGTCGACGATTGGGTCCATTCATTTCACCCCCGGTTTATCCCTTTATCCGACTCTTTCGGATCACGAAGCTGCGCTCTCCGGACTGCTAGTTAGTGACAAAGCAAACATTAGGAAACAGTTCTACCGATGATATATTATTGCACTCAATAATACAATCAAAAAACGTCAAAGACAGAGCCCAAAACCCAAAAACAATTCGGCCCCATTCATGCAGCTGCGTTGGTGACCAGCCAACCAAGCCAGCCAGGCGCCCTCCTCCAGACACCGTTTAATACTTCCTCGGATACGGCGACATCGCCACCTCCCTATTATAACTCTCCCTCTCCCACGCATGCGCCTGCGCGACGTCCCGCTGCTCCCTGTGGAAAATATACTCCTCCCGCTCCCGCTCCCTCTGCCGCTCCTCCTTTGCGTTCCGCCACCCCAGCACGCGGGGCCACATCACGAGCAGCGCGATGATCACGATGAGCGCGAGTCCGCCGACGACACCGCCGATGATGGCTACGAGGGATTTTGTAGTGGCGGCGGCCGCGTCGGAGGCGGTTTGGGTGTCCGAGGAAGAGGAGGAACCGGCGGGGCACACCAGGGTGTTTGGGACGATGGGTGTTTCGCCTGGGAAGGCGGTGGAGTTGCAAATGGGAGGGAGGTGAGAGGCGCCCTTGCAGGAGTACAGCCCGCGGTTGCCCCCGTAGGTGGTCAGGAAGCAGGATGTGAGGTTGGCGGGGAAGATGTCGTCCACGGTGCCTGATGTCAGTGGGAAGAGTCGGAACGTAAGAAAGCAAGGAAACAAATAAAGGAATGATGCTTTTCTCCACCAGCGTGCACTCACCAGTGAGGTTGTTGACGGACAGATCGACCCATCGCAAGTCCCCAAGGGCCAACATGGTGGGAACAGGCCCGCTCAACTGGTTCCTCCCCAAGAACAAATTGACCAACTTGGTCATGGTCGACACCGCCGGGATCTCCCCCGTGAGATTATTCACACTCAGGTCCAACTTCTTGAGCTGCACCAAATGCGACAAGAACGGAATCGACCCGCTCAACGCGTTCCTGCTCAGCGTCAGCGTCGTCGTCAGCTTCGTCAGTGCCGTCAGTGGGGGGATCTGCCCAGTGAGGTTATTGAACGACAGGTCAAGCAGCTGCAGTTCCGTCGGGGCAGATAGGTCTGGAATCGTTCCTGATAGACCGAACCCAACGAGGATCACCTCCGTGACGCGCCCGCCGGCGCAGTTGATGATGTAAGACGGGCTTGCGGCGTCGGTGGACCCGCAGCAGGAGCCTTTGGGCCAGGGGTGCGTCATGTTGGATTGAGTGAATAGGCGTTCGAATGGGGCGCAGTCGAGCGCGAGGGCGGAGGTGGTGTTTTGGGCGAGGGTGGGGGAGGGGAGGAGCAGGAGGAGGATAGCGAAGGCGATGAGGGGTAGTGGGAGGCGGAGTGGAGGGACGGACGGTATGGGGTTTGTGGGTTGACATGTCGGCACACACGAGATCACTTCCGGTGCCGCACCAACAGCGATCGTCAGCTATTCGTCGACACAGCAAGCACATCACGACGTGTAAACTCACGTGAGGTTATTTGTTTTCTGTATCCCCAGCCTTCTGATGCATGCGTGTTGTCATCGCCGACCTTCCTCTTCTGGTCTCCGCCCTTCCTCCGCGCCGTCCGGATGCCATCACCGCCGTCGATTGCTGTCCATACGCCCATCTTCGCAACTAAAAACAGCTGGACCACCGTACGACGTCCGTGCGTTCGTCACCGAATTGTTTCCGCGTTTGGGGGGAACAAAAAGGGAACGTGAGGCGACCTGCAAAGCTGTCACCCGTGTTGGAACAGTCGGCAGGGAGACGATGCTACGATTCCAGCAGCACCACAGATGCGGAAAAGACGACGTGGTATTCCGACGGCGGAGTTGTTATGAGAAAACTCAAACCCTTTGTTGTTAGGACAAAAGGCAACCGTATGGCAACAGTCCTGCCCCACACCGCTCGTCGGGGTCGGAGACTGCCTCACGGTTTTTCATATAAACTAGAAATGGGTGATTTGACGCCGGGGTAGGGGTAGTGACGGGATTGATGAGTGCGAGTGCGGTGAAAGGTGAGGCGCCACCTCAGCCACACCGCTTAGTCTTTCGACGTCTCGGTGGGCACGGGATGATTGTAGAGCGAAGAATTCAATTTCACTGGAATCCACCCACCGCGTTTCCATTTTGAAATAACCTCACATCGGGGTAAGTATTGAGTACCGTCGAAATCATCGGTTCACGTGCATGCCACGACATGATTCAAAACCTACTGCGCTGTGTTCAATCACCAACCAAGACCATACATCATACGTCTCAAATAAAAGCTTTTCACGTCCTCCCCCCCTCCCGGCGCCTCACTTCATATAATTCTGCTGCTGCCCCATATCATAATTACCATGGTCACTCCTTTGCGGGTACCCGCTCGCCCTACTCTCCTTCTCCCTCCACCCCATCAACCTCGGCCACAAAATCACCAACCCCACGACGACAATAACCGCCAGTCCGCCCACAACCCCGCCAATAATCGCCACGATCGAGCGGACTTTGGACGACTGTGCTGCGGCTGCGTCGGCGTCGGCGTCGACGGGGGGAGGGTTGGTGCAATACGTGGCGTTGTAGACGAGGGGGTACTCCCCGGGGAATTGGGTCGAGTTGCATAGCGTGGGCAAGTGTCCCGAGCCCTTGCAGGAGTAGAGGTTGCGGTTGCCGCTGGTGGTGGTGATGAAGCAGGATGTGAGTTGGGTGCCGGGGGGGAATATGTCGTCGACGGGGCCTGTTGTCCACGCGAATATGGTCATTGGCAAGGTTGAGAGAAGGTGAGAGGAGGGGATAGATACGATTCAGAGTATACATGGAGAGGGAGTGTAAGTCGTGATGATATGACAAAAGAGGAATGCAAAGAACGTACCACTGAGCTGGTTGGACGAAATGTCGACCCACAGGAGGGACTTGAGACTCGCCATTGGCGGGATGGGACCCGTGAGCAAGTTGCGGCCCAGGAACAGGTACGCCAATTTCGTCAAATTGGTCAAGGGCGGAATCTGCCCTGTCAAATTATTCGCCGACAAATCCAGTTTCTGCAAATTGCTCAAACTGGACAAGTTTGGAATCTCCCCCGAAAGGAAATTCCTGCTCAGGGTCAAACTCGTGCTCAACGCGCCCAAATTATCCAGCGATGGGACCTTCCCGCTCAGGCTGTTGAACGACAAGTCCAGCAGTTTGAGCGCCGTCAACCCGCTCAAGTCCGGGATCGTACCGTTCAGCCCGAACCCGACCAAGTTGACCTCGGTGACCCTAGTACCCTGGCACGCGATGATGTACGCGGGCACGGTCGTGGAGGACCCGCAGCAGTTGCCTTTGGGCCAGGGGATTTCCTTGCCGGATTGGGTGAACAGACGCTCGAAGGGGGCGCAGTCTTCGGCGATGGTTTGGGCGTGTGTGCGGTGGAGGGAGAGAAGGGAGAGGAGGAGGAGGGCAGCGAGGAGGACGAGGNNCGGCACGCGCATTGGCGGGGAGTGGGATGGTTGGCGGAGAAAGTCGGACAGNGGGAGCCGCCCGGCAGAACGAGGACAAAGAGCGAGGGATTGGGCCGATGGGGCTAAGGATGAGCGATCCCTCCCCGCGCAGGCTGACTCTCTGCGTGCTCTATCGGCTGAACCTCAAGAGTGCGAGTCTGAAATCAATCGCGCGACGAAACTCCGCGGAACCAAGTCGCAACGATTCTGCACCACAAACGACGCACACGCGACGCAGATGGCCTGTGCGCTGTACCTCTGACTGCGCGTGGGTGATGTTGCGTGTCCGCGTGAATGGATTGCGCGGAGAAGGCTGTCTCTGGTTGGGTGAGGGACACTGCCTCAAATGTGACCGCAGCATCTCCCGTGTGGCGCAAAATGAACTGTGTTTTGCACGAGGGAAAAAAAGAAGGCGAAGTAATTCGTGTTTTTTTTGGTGGCAGACGAATTCTCCGGCGAATTTTTCTGGCTGTGAAGGCGTCATCTTTGTGCCAAACGTAAATGTATCAAGGCGACGAGACATAGTCCATTTCCCCGAGGTCAAGATTGTCTGTTCGACTCAATGGGAGATACAACTGCACGGGAATGAGGTGCATCTCGCGTCACTGACTTGTACCGTCTTCCGAGCCCCGTATTTGGATGTTCACCACCGCCTCTGGTCTCTTCCCGTACATTTACGTATGTACTCCAGGACTCCTCTGCAATAGGCACGATACTTTTGGTCGTACGGGACACTTGCTCTCGCCCAAACACCTCACATTGCGGTATCATCGACAATTATTACATATGTTGCAAGTAGATAACGCCACACAGTGACAGGGATTCCAAAGTCACGTCCGGAATAGCGATTGCTTTTACTACGACGTTCGTTCCCTCTGGTTTGAGCTTGTTTTTGAACCGTTCACGTCCTCCAAACCAAAGTTTGGCGCCGTAGGTCTCAAGGTGCAGCAAGACGCGGGCGGGGTGTGGGCCCTGCTCGACGGCACGGAGTTGGTGCCCTTGGTTGTTTACGTTGCGACGACGACATGCTTCAATGCGAGCGCGCGGGCCAGGGCGTGGTATGCGAATACGTTTGCGAGGTTCGAGAGCGGGGAGGAGATGGCGAGTTTTCATGTACAGTGATATCACGTCAAGTCTTTCAGGCGTGTGTGTTTTTTTGGTGAGTTTGGTGTATTTCGGGTGTTGCCAATCGTCTACAAACACGCAGAGGCTGTAACTTATATACATATATCACTCATCCATCGCATTTGTACAACGCATATGCGCCGCACTCTCCTTCCTCGACATACTTCAGTGGCCAAAGATCCTCTTCACCCTCAAGATCCAGCCCGAGAAAGAACCACCCACCGTCTCCAAGATCGCCACAGTGTTCATTCGCACAACCGTGTACCAGTTCGTGTTGCTCACGCCGCTTGGGGAACCCCCGTGCAGACTGTGGGTATGGCGAGGTGGGATGAAAACGCTAACGGTGAGTGTTATGCATGAGACCTGGAGTTTCAGCGTGGTTTGATAATTGTGATCTGACGAATGTTTGTGATAGCTTCAAGCCATCTCAACCACACTTGAGTTCGTGTCCCAGTTTCGACTGCTGGAATTCTGCCAACAAGTGAGTAAAGCGCGACCGGTTACCCTGTCGGCACACGGAAAAATAATACCACCACGGCTCATGTTCGTCTTGTTTTTACAACCGATCACAATCTGCCTGAATGATCTGGTTCTACTGGATGCATCGGGTACTCCACCACCGCAAAATTTACAAGTGCATCCACAAAGTACGGAATCAGCCTTACTTCTACGTGAAGTGCTCTCCAGCTCATCTGTGGCCGCCCTTCATTTCCGTTTTTCCAATTCAAGTCTGCACGCACCACAAAAACCCACAACGGCCCACGTGGGCTACAACATACCCTTTTTTCCTGACGCCACGTTCCATGATTGGCATCACAGGGTGTTTGATGGGTGCTGTGAGTGTATGCCGTTTGGGTTTGGCAGCTTTTACGAGCACGATCAGGTGACGCGCGGGTCTTCGTACGTGCCTTGGATGGAATGACCGTTGGCGGTATCTTTCTCGACTACCTATTCGGGAGCTCTGGCCCGTACATGCGCTGGCTCAGAGACTACCGAAAAGATTGGCATTGGTTGACCAGGCAAAAAATTGGTCCACGAAAGGAACCAATTCCGGCTGAGAAGGAGGAGTGAGGAGTGAGCCTCTCATGACGGAACAGGCGTGTGGGAAGGAAGCAAGCGAATGATGTTTCTCTTTGTTGTGTGGAGAGGAAGCGAGCGGATGTTTCTCTTTGTGTCATATTGTTCGAGAGAATTGGTTGCAAGTGCAGAAAACATGCAACGATACTCCTCATATGGATGGATAATTGCCCTCAACGCCCTAAGTACTCTCCTCCTTCAATTCTACCGCCCCACAAAGGAACGCTCCGGTCAGTATTATCGTGCTTCAGATGAACTTCAAATAGTGACTCACCCGCCAATGCCTTCCGGATGCTCGCGGCCGTCTTCTCGAGGTCTTCTTTGGACATGGTTTTCGTGGGCCATTGGATGCCTGTGGGTAATGATGGCGGTGGGCGATGGGGGTCGGGGAAAGACTCGTAAATTTGGGGTTGTGAAGGGGAGCATGAAGGAAGAATGAGGGAAGAGACACGCACCTAGCCCAGACCCGTCAGCCTGTTTAGGAATGATGTGGAAGCTGTCGTTAAAAGGTGTCAGGGCGAGGAACGTCAAGGTTTGACGAGCGAATGACCTTGTCGGACGGAATGGATTACTCACTGGACCTTTCAAGTGTCCCACAGACGAGGAAGTCGACATAGAGCGCCAATCACTCGTCAGTACCAGCTGGGGTCTCGGTTTCCGCCGTCTCTTGCGAACTTACATGGTCCTATGAAAAACATCACAAACAACAGCTTCACGTCAGCACCACTTCAACCCAGCACCCGTCCACATCCCCCACATTAACTCACCACAAATTGATGCGCCGGCCGTCCGTTATTCTGGAGCAGGTTGTAATTCGGCACGTTGAGCGCCAACGCGACCTTCTTGGCCATGGGGAGGAGTTCGGCGAGGTCCGTGTCCGAGACTTGGCTGGCATCCACGTGGAGGGTAATGTGGGAGTGTGTGAGGGAGTGTATGTCCGTCGATTAGATGGAGGTAGATAGCGAAATCGATCGCAAACAGCAACTCACTGGAAGAACTGACTATGCGCCTTCGGGATCACAAGGCAGTGTCCCTCACTGAGCGGTCCAATATCCAAAAACGCCAGCGTTCGTTCCGTCTGGCGTGTGCGCCGGAAACGTGGGGCGGGGGAGGGGGAGGGTTAGTCACGGCGTTTGACACCGACACGTCGCCAATCGGGGCAACCACGTACCTCGATGAGTTTATGCGACGGGAGGATGCCTTTCGGGTTCGTGCCGACGTGGGGCGGACGGTTCGCGATTGGGGAGAGTCGGATCGAGGCGAAGTTGCGTGGTGAAGGGGATGGGTAAGAGCGGCCACGGGCGGAGGAAGGAAACGGGAGAAACGCGCACCGCGAACGATTTTGCAGAAGACGCAGGAGGCGGCCATGTGTGTGTGTGGAGGCGAGGAATCGGAATGTGGTTGGGGGCCGGGCTGTGGTCGGTAAATTAGTAATTGAGAGTAGACTATAGTAGACTAGTAATTGAATTGTTTGGACGCTTGAAGACTTTCCGCACCCACCTTCAAGCTCACGTCGCGCGTGAAGATCCACACCTTTCGCTTCCTGTGATAGCGGCAGCGGCAGCCCCAGCTGCATTCACTGGTGCACTTCAACACTCCTTACAGCTCAATAATGCCGACCGTCGCATCGCTTCCCCCGGACATCCTCACCCACATCCTCACCCTCCTCGCCACACGCAGGCCTTTTTCACAAATGTCCCGCTCGTATGTCGGTCGTTCAGGGACGTGCAGCGGGCGACCGTACAAGGTTCGTTCGCCCAAACAGCTGTGTTTGCTATCGCCACGGCGTGGATCCTGATCGAGAGCCGCTCACGAGCAGCCACGGTTGCCACAGCTTTGATCCAGGTCCGACACTCCGACGCCCGCCAACCCGAAATCACGGTCAGGGAGCTGCGCGGCGCAGTCGCCGGTACACTGGCTGCACAGTCAACTGCTGTCGACGACGTCAAGAGTCGAGCCCAAGCCATGTACTCTTTCCGCAGCAAAGTTTTGGACCTGCTGCGTGATGGCAGGAGTCGTGATCCGTGGAGCCGCTACACCTTCTCGTTCCGGCTGACTTTGTTATGGTCCGACATTGGAGACCTGCGTCCCCCCGCCACGGCCAATGCCATTGCGGTAGCACTCATAGCTGTAGTGCCGTTCGGGATGGTGCGTGTGAGAGTGCTCGGTGTGTCTGTGCGCATTCGGGAAGAAATCGTGTGGGATTGGCACAGGAGATGCAGCCGCATATGCCGGATTTTTGTTCCCGGACAGCTTTTGGCGAATGGTGACTTGATATCGCCGTTGCTGCTTGAGGTGGGGTTCTCCTTATTTGGATGTGGATTTGACCCTGTCGAGACTGCCATACTTACATTTCCCTTCTGCAGAAAGAAACCCTCCAACCCATACGCACAACACACGTCCGCGTCTGCAACGTGCCCCTATCAGCACTGTATCTCTTCCCGTGCACACGGCATTTCTTGACATTCAGAACCCGTTGACTCCCCCACGTTCTTTGCTCCGATGGTGGAAAGGTCGTGCACGAGCATTTGGAGACGTTGGATCTAGGACCTCTTATGTACCTGGCTCTCGATGCTGTACTTAACTTGACGAGGGCAGTTGAAGACGGAGGATTCCCCCAGCTCTGCCTCATTATGTAAAGTACTTCATACGTATACACCAAAGGAACTGCTCCACAAGAGCCACATCGACATTTCTGAGGACGAACTCTGTAACGTCCTGCTGGTCCATCTTGAGCAGCTCCACGTGTTGTTCCCACATGTGAAGGTCTTGGTGCGGTTGCACAATTGTCGGCCAGAGGAATTCGCGGAAGTTGAAGCGGATCTTACAAGGAAAGGAGTTGCACAGGGTCTGTTGAAGACTTTGGATCTGACGAATGACGTGTGGGACTTTCAAGTTTCGATGCGGTGCGGCGTTGGCGTGGGATTTTGCGTATCGGGATGGATCCGCTAATCGATGGATCGTCATGACGTGCGCGGTGAACGAAAATAGGGGAGCCACTTGGTATGCGTTTGTCCTAACGTGGGTTGTTGGTGTATTTTATTCAGGTGGCAGGTCGGGTGTTTGTGATCATGGAGGGGAACTTTTGTGGTCATCTGCCAGCAGTTCCCCACCACTTTTATGCAGAAGTTGTGTGCACGTTTTTGATGCGTGTGTGTGTGTGTGTGTGCGTGAAGGAATCAAGAGTGACGGGGACTGGGTGGTCCATCTGTATGCTCATCTGGTGCTGAATTGGCCGAAACGCACAGGCTTATATATGCACTGGGATCGTTCACTCCAATAACGTTATGAAAAGCATATATTTCTTGAAACAAAAAAACTAATGGAACAGGTAGAAAGGCACAACCAGCTGGCCCTCGCCAAAACAAGTCTCTAGTGGTACAACACCAACGAAAAGAAAATGGCAAGACCAACTCATACGTCTGGTGCGAGCATGCGCACCAAAACTGTTGGAGAAAAGGTGATGGGAATGTAGTACTGCCAGGGTGGCTGGATCCATGGGGGACCTTGTCGTTATCGGAATACCAGTGAAGGTGTCAACCACGAGTCGCCTCGGCAGTGGCCCTTCCCAGCATCCACTTCTAGAAGAGAACCTGCACGTGCATGGGCGACAACTTGGTCTGTCACAGAGTCTCCCGGCACAGGTGCATGAAGTTCGATAGGAGGGTGGTCTGAAACGCCACCACCCGGACCGTGGGTGAATGTCATCCTGCAACATCCGAGGTCGGCCCAGTCAGAACACGTGCACCAAGGGGTTTCTCTCGGTCCTCTACGCCGCCCCCACGGTGGCAACGTACCTTGGTGCAACCCTCTCGAGAATCCCTCGCCAGGCCTTTTCGGAAATAAACCTTGTACCGACCCGCAGTCCACGTCGAAGAGGCGTCTGAGACACCGTAAAGCGCAGGTTGCGATTGAGAGGCGTCCTGAGACCAGTAAGGTCAAGCGACACAGAACGGCCGACCCCGGGTTCGGTGTTGAGATGCGAAGAATTCGACACGGGAGCCACATCCGAGGAACATCGCGCTGCAGCAGGATCTACCGGCACCTCCAGAGTCGTTTCCCGCGAAATGCCTGTACTTTGGATCGTAGAAGCGGATCTCAGTCCCCCGTGTCCCGTCTCCCGAACCTCCAAACACGACTCGTCGAACGCAGCGGGACCAGACCGCGCACGTGGGCGGCTCATGGGAGGTGCAAGCTGGTCCGGGTCTGGAGCGCCCCCACCGCCGTGTGATCGAGACATGTGGTGGCAGCTGCTCAGTGGCCGCAACAGGCGATTGGGTTCACCAAAATGAGGCGCCGACCAGACAACCAGAGCGTTCTTGGTGTCGCCGCACGGTGCAGGACGCGTACCAACGGAGCTAGAACTATGGTAGTACCAGCGGGCCGGGGCCGTTTGTATCCCGGGTTTCGGGGCCTCGGGATACGGACGGTGGCGCATGTGTTAATAATGCATCACTCACAAAATGCGGCCCGGAGCTCCTCACCTTTGCAATTAATTCATCTTGATCCCATAAAGAACGTACGTGACGTCCAGCGTGTTCCTCTTGTGTATCGTGGTGTAGGGCGCTTGGAATCGCGTGTCCCTCAAAGACATTAAATCGACATATGGACCTTTCAATCACCACACCCTCACTATAAGGTCCAAACTCACTTAATCCGGCTCTCGGAACGCATCAGCGTGGCTCGGGAACGTCGGGGTGCATTGTTTGTACGCACCGAAAGGATGATCCCTCCTGGTCCCGCCTGTACCACACTGTCAGGGTACATAATGCAGCTGTTCCGTGTTCCAACAAAAACTTGGAATTCATTCCGACCCCACGGACTTTGTGCGGGACGTCCAGCTTGGTGTGGGTTGAGGTAATTGGAATCCGGTGTCTCTCATCAAGTTTCATACCAAAACGACACTTCCAAACACCACGCCCTCATTACAGTAACCAAACACGCTCAGTCCGTGATTCAAAACACACCAGCGGGGCTCGGACGCGTCGGGGCGCGTTGTATCCCCCCAAAACTGATAGTTGGGATTCAGGCCCAGGAGGGGCAAGGTTGAACTGCCCTGATCTCTTCGCCTTACATTAAGGTGGTAGGTCGCAGGGTTGTTGATCCATGCTCCGAAGAAGGAGGATTTGGTGCAGTGATTTGAGTGGATTTGGGCTGCACAGCGAGGCGCTGGTACTCCACTTTGAGAACAGGTGGGAACGGTCGGCGGCGGTGGGGAGTGTTAAAATTGGACCTGGAAAGGTAGCAATATGAGTGTCTATCAGTACCAAAACGGCGGATGTGTTATGTATACAGCTCATTCAGTTGAGCCGGAGGAACTTCGGTGGAAGCACTACTGCGTAGAACTGACGCACAAAGACGTCGAAGAACTGTTAACGATCGGTACTTCCTGAAGAGCACGCCATACGGAACCTTTCAACCACTACAAAAGTTCAAAAGCAGAGTTGTATTCCACAGAAAAAATCTCTCAAGAAAAGACACATTCAACATGCTCTAAATCTCGCATCTTCACATCTCACATTTAAAGCACATCACGCAAAAGCAGTTGTTGAAAGCACCACACGAAATGAAAATCGCAAAGCAAATGAAACGATCGCGATCCAAAAAAGAAAAGAAGAAAGGGAAAACACGACAAGAGTTGGTTGCGTCAGTCGAGACACGGCGAGATCGCGGCGGACCGAAATAACTTTCGGTCGACGTCAGGATATGTACAGGAATTATTACAGAGTCCTTGGTATGAGAGGCTGCGAGAGTTGGAGCCGAGATTCTGATGATCCCGCGCCTCAACACTGCAAATCTTCCCACATGTCGATCGGAGGGTGTACGGATATGTTGCTCGGAGTGTCGTCGAAGATCCTGTCGAACAAAATTATCAAGTGCATTAGCATACGCGCCAACCCATCCCACCCCACAGGCGAGCTACAAGCAAACGAACCTCCTGGCAACTCTCGACAGCATTTCATCAAACGCCTCGTCTGAAAGGAACCACCTGCTCGTGGGTTCATGAGGACCCATGGGTCGCCGAAGAGGGGTGCGAGGAAGGGGCACAAGGGTGTCGCGAAGAGGAGGCGTCACGAGCAATGAGTGCGGTTCAGGGGCAGGAGCGCTTTGGGAGCGGCGAGTTTTGGACGTCGTGGTCTCGGTGCACGTCGAGAATGGTACGGGCCGGGACACAGAGACAGACACGGGCGTGGGAGCCGTCGGGTGGCTCGTAGGCACCTCCAGAGTCGATGAGGTTTGCACAGTGCCATCACCGGCTGTCGTAGTAGATCCCACAAATGTGCCACAAATGGGCGACCCTTGGAACGTGGCTGGGAAGGAATGGGCGCGCAGGCGGGTCGCAGGCATGGTTGCCAGCGCTGTTTCAGCTCGAACTTGTACAGGAGGGGCTCGGACGCAAGGCGATGTGGGTGGTTGGGTTGTGTAGAAGGGATTCACGGGTGTACTACGATGGGCTTCCTCGAGAGCAAAGGCAGCGACACCGCCGGAAATATTGTCGATGTCCTGGTTATCAGTGTTGATGGCAGATGTCGCGATTTGATGTTCAGGCGTGAATGCTGCGAATTGCGATTGCGTCCATCGGCAGTTGTCATACCACCGCAACGCCACACCCGCCCGATGCACCGCCCACACTCACCATCACCGCCGGCCTCCACGAAGAACACTGCGTGATGCTCGCCGCGTTGCGCTGGAGCGGAGAGCGCGTCGAGCCAGTGGTGTTCGTCTGGAAGTATGGGGATTGTCACGTGCTGCGCGAGGGTATTCGCGTGATTAAGGGGAGGTGGAAAGCGGAGGGACGGGAAACGGGAGCGCTTACCATTAAGTAGCGAGCGATTGAATTGCGTTGCGTGAAAACGAAGTATCTCAATGGAAAGTTTGCAAGGGTTGGTTGGAGCGGGACTTTGGGTAAATCTCCCGGTCTCTCCCTTATCTCTAATCATCGAATTTTACGAGTGCTTCTTCGAATGCGCTTGTTAATGACATTCGTACATTTTCTCCCAGTCGCCCAACGAGTTCCTGCCCTGTTGGCATCAACCCACGCACAGTCTCTCTACGCAGACAAAATTTCTGAGTTCGCCGAAGTCGTAAGACACCATGGTGTCGTCTCAGACACCGGAACTTCTGTCTTCCCCATCGTGAACCTCAATGCACTCTACATTGCGTTTCCAGACCTCAAGCTTCACCTGTTCCATCACCGTCCCAATTTATTGGAGGACTCCATGACCGTAGTTCAGCACCTCCAGGTACATGGATATGCAGATCAGCGTGGTAAAATGCGGAATCAGCCGATCATATGCATCCTCAGGTTCTTAACGTTTCATATATCAGTATCGAACTTGGACTCCAGACGCAAGGCTATTGCTTCAGTGGAGAAGAATGTGGAGTTCAGGAACGCATCAAACCAATATTGGGGCCTCGTGCGAATGAGGAATATGGTGGACTGAGCTTTTGGCACTACCTGAAACAGAGTCTCGATTACTGGTCCAGTAATTCGAAACAGGTGAAAGACAGGCCCCGAGAGCTGCTACTTGTATCAGGGGCGTCGTGTGGAAATTTAAGATGCAGTGCTGCTGTCCGAGGGAACACATTTGAAGAATCGGAGGGAGTGAATTATACATGGTATTGCTCCCTAGTATGCCAGAAGGCTGACTGGAAATCACACAAGATGTTCGCCGGGACCTCAACACCCCTCCAAACATGCAAAATGCTGTGGCTAACGGTCGTGAGCTGGCGCCGTGGTGCAACGAATTCGTTTCGCCCGACTTTTAGCTTGGACGAGAAGACCTAGCGCCTATTGTCTGCGTTACCGCACCTGCTTGTAGCTTAGACTTTAGTATGCCCAGTGATTTCGCCTCTAATTCAAATGTAATTGACGAGGTGGTGAAGGAGTCAGTTCTAAAACACGAGGTCGGCGACGGCACCCGTCAGGGCTAGGGCCAGTCATCCTCTCGCTTTGCAGATTGTGTGGAGGAAGGTCGAGTTGTTGTGCCCTCAGGCTCATCGATGACTGTCGACCGACATATATGACAAATGTGCGAGGGGCGCTGGCGGGAAGCGCCCCTCGGCGATGGGAGTGGTACGTGTGGGAGAGATGGGGCGGGGACGCGCACGTGTGATCGAGTATTCTTTGTTGGGTCAATCCATGTGCCACATAACGAAAATAAAGGCTATGGCTAAAGTAGGAATACGCTACTCGGTCACTGTCAGTCGGCAAGGGGGTCGCCCGAGCCCCTGTCATATGTAGTCAGCTGTGCAGGTCAAATACTGGCGCGGCGGATTCCTTGTCTTAAATTTGGCTCGCCAGGGGAACAAAGTCACGTGCGCTCACGCATCATTTAAAATGAGTTCACCTCTGCCGGCCGGTCTAAACGTGCAACATCACCACTTGCGGTACGGAAGGAACTTTCCCAAGAGCGTGACCTATCACCGCGTTGATCGTTTGGAAATTGGATGCGTACAAAGGACGCCGTGGGTGGGAATAGGGACAAGTAGTTCCATGAATAAGCAATGGGGTTGACGATGGGAAAAAGGAAAGATGGGGAGGGTGGAAATCACCTTGACGTAGTCGGACCCGTTCCATTTTTCCTTGTCGACGGTCATTTTGAACTGGGCGACGTGTATGTAGGAGGAGTGGGTAGATGCGGGTAGAGGAGGGGTTTTGAAGGAGGGAAGAGGGGTACGGTGAGAATGAACGGTCTCTTCAGTCAGGGCGCCTAAGCCGTGCCACTCAGCGACACGTCTCCAGCGCGCGACCATGGTAGCATCCCCACCTGATGCCCAAACACAAATTATCCCCCCAGGCCACCTCCATCACGGCACTCATGATCCCATCGCCAAATTTCTCGTGAACAACGGCCTTGAGCGTTGTGCCGTAGACGAGCACGATCTCGTAGAAGCAGGAATTGTGGGAAGTACGAACCCCTGTCGGGGAACTCGTCCGCGAGGACCGAGAGCGTCTCCTTTGGGACACCCAATGCGTCCGAGAGGGCAGCGACGTCTCCGCTTTCGGCACGGTTTTGGGCGTACTGAGGTTGTGAAAGGTAAGGGGGACGAGCGAATGGGGAGGCACGATGGGAAGTCGACACAGGCAAGGACGATTTCACAGTGGTAACTTACGAAGAGGGACGCCGCAAAGACTTCATCCTTCCCGACCGATTTGGCGAGATCGGCCTTTTAGGTACAGGAGACCGGAATCTGGGGTAAATGAAGCCCTGGCATTAGTCGCACCGCACGACCGTCGATTCCATTTTCCACTTACAAACGATAGTCCCTTCTCCTTCTTAGCTTCGAACAGAGCATCCATTGCGTCCGATCGCTTGCTCGCGACTGCTGATGTCCAGACCGAGTTTCGGGTAGAGGGCGTGGGCGTAAGGACGGGGCCGAAGGCGGACGTGGAAGTGAGACGGGGAGCGAGAGATGGGAGGGAGCGCGCGAGCTGGCGGTGCAGGATGGATTGCATTGCGGGAGGTGGATGTGAGATGTGTGGAATTCAAGCGGCATGGCTCGGTCCGACACAAACAATGTGGCACGGTGCACATATGTGCACGGTGTCTCGTGTCGCCAACCAACTCAAGACAGAGAATGCGATCGCGGGACAACGCGAGGACTCTACTTTGCCGTGGCTGATACAGAGCGATGCGACGTTCACTTGTCGCCTCACCTGGACGGTCACGAGCGGGCTTTCCTATTAGGACTCTTTGCGACATTCGACTGAGCAGAGAGAGGAAGCACTGCGCCGTTTTCGTATCAGTCCAACACTGATCCATCCCACTGCATGTTGTTGTCGGGTGTTCTTTGGCCAGCGAGACTGGTGTTCGAGTGGAAAGAGCACCACCCTGAGTTTCCAGAGACGACTCGCGGAGGTCCTTCCGTATGGCTTGAAGTAGGAGCGCATGTAGTGAACGAGTCAGCAACTGAGTCGAATGATTGATTTGGTGGGGCTATCTACTTCCAAGCATTGTTTTGTGTCTTCGGCAAACGGCTGGAATCCACCGCGACATTCGAAGGGACACCCTCTGACATTCAGTTCGTCAAGCCCCACCCGAGATGCAGAACATTTTCCCATGCTGCGGCTGGAAAATTTCTCTTTCGTCGCAGTGTAGGAGTACAGGTGCTCGTCCAAGGTTGTTGGAGGCCGAGCACAAGTGAAACAGACAAAACAAGTACTGCAATGCTGGAGACTGGCTCACCACGAAGAACTACGGATAGGAGCGCAGCTGCTCTCCACGTTCGGCTGAACTGTGAGCCTCACGTCTTCGGAGTGCAGTTCACTGTTCAGCTCAATGTGGATATCATTCTACTGCTCACCTGTGACTGCGGTGGATAATTGTGTCCCGGTCCTCACAGTCACGACCCTGCATGATTTTCTAATTTTCCTTCCACTTCACCTACCAACCGACGACCTGTTTTGACCACGCCGCCACAGAAAATTGTGTCTTCTCTCGCAGTGTAGGATTTCTTTGATATTCACCGCTTGTGGAGCTGACGCGAGACGAACGAGGCAGTGACTTTAGACACCAAATCATCATGCTAGATGGCAAGAGTTACTCTCCAAGTTTGCTTGAAGTGTGAACGCCACTTCCGAGTGTACCTCACCATTCAAATAAACGTGGTGACTGGATATCGCCCTCCAAATAATTTTGAATGATTCACCATGCTACTTATCTGCACGATTTCTCTGTGCTCTCCCACTAGCCGTCTCCAATACTTTTCTTCGGAGTGTTCCAGAATGTGGAGTGGATTTTCGTGACCGCACACTGAGATATTTGGAAGTGATTGTTGGTTTTAAATGCAAGTTGTTTCTCACGACACCACCCCATTCTTACCTTTTTGTGTCCCATCGTGCACAGAAAACCGTGTCGTCTGCTGTAGTGAAGTGCGGGAAGGAGGACATGCGTTTACAACTTTGGGCACGTCAATAAGCTTCCCCTCTCATACTCTTCGATCCTCCTCGGTATCCTCCAACTTCAAATCGATTTACATCATCCTCGCCGCCAAACACGTATACTTTCACTGTGGCGCGCGGAAGATGGTGAATTTTGAAACGCGGGATTCTTTGGTGCCGCAATAGTCGAATGTTGAGGGAGGAATGATATCGAAGCAAGTCGATGAGCAACCATGCTACCGCAACGTGGAGACGATTTGGATTACTCCATGGGGAGACTTTCATCGTACCTGGATGAATTGACCGACAGTTTGTCATTCATCCCGAGCCCGAATAGACACCATTTTTACCCATACTGTAACGGACAACCGTGCTGTCTGCTGCAGTGTAGGATCACACAGGTGCTCAATGAAGGACTTCAATCACAACTTTGAGCACGATAAACTCCCCTTCCCTGCTCTCCCTTCGTCAGTGCCACTGCTTCTCCTCGGTCTCATCCAACTTCTAATCGATTTACACCATCCTCGCCGCCATACACGCATGCTTTCATTGTGGCGCTCCGAAGATGGTGAATATCGATTCGCAGAAGTCTTCGGTGCCACGATCTAGTCGAATGTTCGAAAAGATGGAAGGATATCGAAGCTTGTTTATGAGTGACCTTGCTAGTACTGAAACGTGGAGGCGATTTGGATTACTGCATATAATTGAGGCCAAGACTCTCCTCGCACCTGGATCAATCTCAGACGAGACAACATCTCCCCTCTTTGGTTTTGGTGCTTCGAAATAGTGTTGGGACGGATATCCGGTTATCCGCTATCCGCCCCGTTTTTTCGCGAAGCGGAGCGAATTCGGCTAGCCCAAAATGCTAACCGTGGGGTCGCGAAGCGGATAGTAAGTGGACTTCGGATATCAGGATAATGCGCGGAGCGGGTAGGCCAATATCCGTCGAAATACCCGGGTTCGTCGAACCATCCCCTTTCTTTGCGTGCGGCAGCGCGTTCGCCGTTCGTTTGAGCCCTCACGACGCTCAAACTAATGAAATGTGCAGGAATCGGCACGATAGACGCTTGGGAGTGGTTGAATAAGGTCGACGGACCACTCGGACCGGTGTCAAGATCTTGATTGTGTTTCGTAACAGTTTCTGAGGGTCTAATACATGGAGATTGACGTAGTTACGTTCGCTTTGCTTGATGTGTTGTCGGTAGTCTTGTCGTCCCACCCCTTAGTTGAGTCCCCAGTCGCCCACTCCAAACAGTCAACCCAGACCGATTCTTGGACATATCGCATCCTCCGCTCAAAGAAAGCGCGTGGTTGAGTATTTTTGCGGTGGAAATCGCGCTTTTTTTTTCTTTTTTATTTTGATTCCGCCCACACGAAGCGGATTTTTTGCGAAGCCAACAGCGAATAGACGGACTATCCGATCGAATAGTGAAATTCAAGTTTGACTGCGCGCGGAGCGGTTAGCAAAGTGCTATCCGCTCGCGGCGGAGCGAATACGGATACCCCCATCATTCGCGCCTTATCCGCTTCGTCCCAACACTACTTCGAATCAAATGCAATTCACATGACACATGGACTGCAGTGACAGAGGCAAGAAAGAATATGTGGTTACGCTGCGTTTGATCATTTTAAATTCTGGCAAAACTTTGCCTTTTGACTCGGAATGCTGAGCACACCATGGAAGAACTTTTCTTTGACTTTCAATGACTCTCGAGCACCGCACCAGAAAGCCAAATTGCATCTGTACCCTAGCAAAAGATTATAGCGGAGCCCTTACATGAATATCAGTGACTAAATAATGTGGCAGTACATTAATCATAACACATACACTTACCACGGCGATCATTCAATCGCCACGCGACGATGCCATCACGGAAATGCTCGGAAATGCCGCTTTGTGTACGAGTATCGGCTTCCTGCATCCCGTCCGCTTATCAGTCGGTGAACGAAACCCTTTGAAACTCGGGAGAGTAAACCGATTCGAGGACGCGATCGATGGAAGTTCCACCGAAGAACTTCGCATCACACTATGCCTTCGCCCGACTTCGCAATTGGGATAATCACGTACCGTCTCTGGCTGCCTCATCTAAGGCGAAGGCGATCGAAGTGGTTGGAATATTCGAAACGCTTTGCAATCCGAAAGCAAGCTGATTCCCTCCGCCTATGGCTTCCAAGGTTGCGCTTGATCCAGATGCTGAACGCGCGATGGAGAAAGGAACAACATCTGATGCCAAACCCGACGATCAAGGGACCACCAATCGGAGACGCTTTGCGCTTCCAATATCCGTGGTAGTTGCTCTCATAGTCTTGGTCAAGTGAGTTGAGTGGGCTCAAGGCGATCAAGTCTTGTGCGGCTTCGACGCATTTGTGAAAACTGGTACTGATATCAACCGATCTTGAATTTCAATCAAGCATCATCGTTGTAGGATCGGTTACTTTGGGAATCGAATCCGCTGCTCTATCTCAAGCAAGTCAAAACGCTATTGCTGAGTGTAAGTGTTCATTGGAGAACGTTATGAACCTCCATACTGACAATGTTCACAATAATATTCGTGATTGGTGATTAACAGCTGGTGCAAGCATCAATGAACTTGCCCGGTCACGCCAAAAGGACGCAAGCAAAGTGATTGCTATGCAAATAGGTACGTTGCGTTCGTCTGCCTGCCAACGTGAAAACGAAATTCACGTGAATATCCCCTGCACCCAACTGAACCAACGTAGAGTCTTATCTCAAAACTTCGAAAACGTATCTGCAAGCAATTTCTGACGTTATCTCCCAAGGCGACATTGACATACTTGACTGGGATCGACTGGTGCCATTTGTCGCAAATGCAGTTGTTTCGCTTGGCCATAACAGTGAGTTGGATGAACGCTCGAGTGTGTAAGAACATTCGTAACGTCACTAACGTATTACTTTTCCAAATAGCTGATACTCTTTTGCTCGTTGTTGCGACTTATTACCCATACAATATGTTTGGACTCACCCCTCTTGTCAACCTTGCCAGTGGTGCAGGAACAAGCGAGATATCTGGATTTATGTATTCGTACTGGGCAAGGAATCAAAGCTGCACCAAGTACTGCCCCATGTCAAACACGAATGGCAATCTCTACTTATATCCTTGGAACTCTGCGACCAAACAGATTGGACCGAATATCAGTACTGTAAGTTGGGCATAGTGTTTTGTCAGCGACTGTTCTCAATTGCCCTGCTTGAAATGTTAATAGATCCCCGGTGTTATCTTGGAAGGGTTACCTTGCCCTCGAGCACCTGGGTGTAATTTAACCCAAAACGTTCCGAAGGCGGATCCAGACCCAACGATATCTTATGGCTCCATCGGACAAGCTCTTATGATGCCCCTTTTCAACAAAAGTGGAGTGAACATAGGCTCCGCCGGGGAACAGTTCAATGTTCAGGTGAGTCTCAAACGATGAAATATCCATACACCCTGTTCCTAACTCGTACGCGACCGGCAAACAGAACTTTTGCGATGTCCTTGACGCTACCGTAGCCGCCGGTACCGCAAATTCGTTCTACTACATTTTACTCCCGACTCAACAAGGAAGTGTTCTGGCGATGTCTGGTCTTGGAAATAGAACTCAGCGAGCCGACGTGAGATCTTTTGTTCGACATTTGGGTATTTTGTTTTTGCAAGCATCCTTTTCATTCAGGTACTGGTTGGCTCGGATGCAGCAGGAGTTGCGATTTCGTACTCCTTCCGCCTGCGAACCATCTTTGAGTTCGGCGCTGACAAGTACCCGGTATTCAACAAGACAGCGAGGGTTCTTTACGACTACGCGGGCCAAGATCTTAGCAAGCCGTTCGCAGACAAAGAGTGGAAGGTCGACGGGATCCTCTTTCAAGTCACAACACTGAGGTTTTACGGATTCACCTATGTTGTTGTCGGCGGAGCACCTGTGTTGGACTACCTAGGATCTAGCGCTTTCTTGGGCGATAAGATATCGGCGATAGAAAAGCAAGCATTGCTGACTTCAATCCTATCAGGTGAGTGTACAACTTCTCATTTTCATTTTGTCCTCTCACCATCATGGTGCACTTTCATCGTTTCAGCTGTTGGTATTCTCATCGTTCTCAGCGTTATATCTGTCCTTTTTGCCAGGAGGTTCGTGTCTGCACCCATTGCCATCATCCTTGACGCCATGAGGAAAGCGACCAAGTTCGACTTTACTGTCGTCCGAGATGGAACGTTGGAGGTTGCGCAGAGATCGATGGTTGCCGAAGTTGGAAACACGCAAGATCTATTCGTCAAGATGCTGAAGACATTCGCCAAGGCTATTCAAGGTGGGAGAATACGATTATTGTGTTGCTATTTCGACTCACACTTTCCCCTCCAGACAACAAGAATCTCGTGAAAAGAAGCTACCCGCCTTCAGGATCAAACACGGCTCCTTCTGCATCCACCAACGGTCAGCAAAGCTCCTCAAATAAGATGCTGTAAACCTTCGTTCGATCATGCAATGAAATACTCAAGATGCAAGACAGGAAGATATGATCCCAAAATGAAGTCTAAACAAACACTATACTTTTATGTAAATCTAATACCTACTTATCGCCCACGGTGTCCTGCTTTTGTATTGATGTAATTCGTGCCCACCGCTTACAAAAATAGGGAATTTTGAACCTTTCGAGAACATCAGAGAGTCTCATTCTTGGCGCAAAGTGTTATATCACGCGCAGGGCATTTGCTTTATTTGTTGAAGGTCTTGCAATCTGTTTCTTGCTTACAAACTGCTGACAGTCGTCTCGCCCGCATACCCCACTCTGTCCTGGATCTTCAAAACTACAGGTCAGAACGAAAAGAAAATCGTTACATCAATTGTACCCCTGTCGCACACGGACAGGTAAATCAAACTCACTGTCGCTGAAGATCCCAAACGCCGTCACGGGAGCACCCGCGCCGGCACCGATGATGATGAGAGGGTTCTTGGGGAAAGACCATTCGGTGTAAATGGCGACGATGTTGTCCGAGCCTTGGAGCGAGGCGAAGGGGTGCGAGGTCGGGTACCTGATGTATGAGGTTATGGGGTGTAAAATTGAGCACAACGTCAGGGGTACAAACGCTATATCAGACTTCACGCGATACGCACCTCATGAGCTTCACCCCGCTCCCCTCCTTCGCATCAAACACTCCCACGTATCGCAGCACTTTCCCCTCCTTGCCCGCCTCCTGGGCCACCCCCTTGAAGTACGCGTCGTGGTCAGGCAACCTCCCCAAGAACTCGTCCGCGGTCTTGACGCCCCTAAGTTCCTCGGGAACAATGTTCTCCACGGACAGCGATCCGAGCTCAAGGTCGTGACCAGCAAGTCGCCCGACGATCACGACTTTGCGTGCAACGTCGAGACCGTTGAGGTCGTCACGGGGGTCAGGTTCAGTGTACCCGAGCTGTTTGGCGGTGCGCACGATGGAGGAGAAGGTTGGCGGCCCCGCGGCGGAGGGTTGCACGGGTGAGAAGTTGTTACTGAGAAGGGGTAGAGGGTTAGAGGCTTGGTCGGTCGTGAAGCGTTGATCGGTCACGCAAGGTGAGGTACACCCATCGCCGCGAGCCTTGCTCGCTCGTTCCAAGTACTTCACACCCGTCCCTCCCCTCGAACTATACGCTCCGCGTGCGAGCTACGCCTCCGGCGGACAGCCTCGTTCAGTGCCTAGCGGCGCTAACGCCTCGAGCTCGCTGCGTTCGCGTCTCGCAACTCCGACCTGTGGCCTCCGTTGCGCCACACCCAACGCCCCCACACTCACAAGATGTAACTCAACGTCCCACTAAAAATCCCCTCAATCCTCGTAATCTTGTCCCCCGTCCTGACCAAATCATTCAGCGTCTGGATGAGGGGTAGACCTGCGCCGACGCTGGACTCGTGGTAGCACATAGGGTACCTCGCCCGACCGGGTGTCGGGTGAGTCAGCTCCCGGATCTCACGGAACAGGGAGAGGTCACCGGAGAAGGCCTTCTTGTTGGGCGTCACGATGTGGAAACCGGAGCGCAGGAAGGACGGGTAGAGAGAGGCGATGTGTTGCGAGGCCTGGGTTGGTGGGGTGAGTACAACGGAAATCAAGCGACACTATATTCCGCTCCCCGAAAGATCATTCGCCACCAGCGAGAATATGCGCTCCGTGCTGTCCCATTCACGCTTCGCGCAGATCGTTTGCCTCTGGCGGACTCCTCGGTTGGCGCCTCGCGGCGCTTAGGCCTGGATGCCGTTCCGCGACGTGTACCTCGGTCAGTGCTGCGCGTTTAGGTCTCGACTTCGCTCCGCGAAAGAGTCCTCGCTCCACTCGGAGCAGGTCTGTCTTCCTTGCTTCGTACTCCAGACCTTGCGTCTCGCCAACGTACCGTGCAGTCCACCAACACAGCAGGCTGGTGCTTCTTCATATGCTCCACCAGCCCATCGAGCAATCCATTCTCTGGCGCCTTGTACAGGGTGTCCTTCCAGGTGTCGAGGTCGATTCCACGGGAATCGGGCGTGGGAGTGTGCAGAAGCAGGTTCTTGATGTCCAAGATAGCCACGACGGGAAGTGCGTGTGCGTTGCGGGTGTTGTAGACTTGGAGCTGGAGGGAAGATTATTGAAGGGGGAAGGTGAAGCCGCGACGGGCCGGGAGATGGGCATCGCTAGAAGATAGGTGGACGCGGGGATCGAGTTCACCTGTCTAAGTACTTCCGACCCGATTCCGCCTTTAGTGGGAGTGGCGCGACGAGAATGCAGTGTTTTTTGTTGTCAGCGATGGTGCAATCAAGGGCAGGTCCTCAGGGGCAATCAACGCACCAGGACCGATGAATCCGATAAAGACCATTGTTCGCTGTGTGGTGATTTGCGGGAGACGAAGCGATGGAAGTTTACTGAGAAACTGGCCGAGCAAATCTTTTGACCTGACAGACCTTATTCTGCCGCGGGCTGAACTCCACCGAGTCCAACACCCAAATGGCCACCAAGGGCGTCTCCTCCCGCTACTCCGTGCTGCTCCCCACGTACAACGAGCGCGAGAACCTGCCTGTCATCGTGTCCCTCCTCGTCGCAACATTCGTGCAGCAGTACGTGCCCATTCACTCTTCCCCCCTTTTGTTCAACATCACCCGCCCATCTGTGTCGCATTCGCAGTGCAATCGATTGGGAAATAGTCATTGTAGACGACGGCAGTCCAGACGGGACGCAGGAGATTGCAGAGCAGCTTGCCAACACCTACGGGACGGACCGAATCGTGAGCGTCGTGCCGTAGCCCTTCGTCGTGTCATTTCTCATTATTCATTTGCTTTTCGGTTGTTGCGGTTTGCGGCGCGTTGTGTAGCTGTTGAGACCCCGAGCGGGAAAGCTGGGACTCGGGTCCGCCTATATCCACGGCCTGAACCATGCCACGGGGGATTTCGTCATTATTATGGACGCGGATTTGTCGCATCATGTGGGTATTGGGTGTTGGGGGGCGGGGGTGGGCGGTGAGGTGAGACGCAACGAACGAAGGGCGAGTACCCCGCGATGCGGAATGTTCCTCGCGGAGCGAGCCCGATGCCTAAGCGGCCATGGCGCTGACCGACGAGTCCACCGGAGGCGAGTGGTCTGCGAAGCAGAATGTTCCTCGCGGAGCGAACCCGACGCCTTGGCCTCGGCGCGATGGTGCCCACCAACGTGATTGTCCCACGCTGAGCGTATTCCTCCGCCGCATGCGAGTCACCTGCGGAGTGGAGTATTTTTGCGGAGCGATATTATTTGACATAGGTGTCTGCCAGAGGTGAACTACCCGTGGGCCGCGAAGCGCAATACTCTCGCAACTCCTGTTTTGTCGTAGTGTAAAGAGTACACTTACCCTTACCCCGCCCGATCTCATTCCTCCGTTCCCCCGTTCCCCCATCCCTCCTCCTCTATCCATGCTTCGCGCAGCCCAGATTCATCCCCCACTTCATCCGCCTGCAACGCGAGCGCGACCTCGACATCGTCACGGGCACGCGGTACGCGGAGGGCGGGGGCGTACATGGGTGGAATTTGACGCGGAAGCTTATTAGGTGAGGGGAGAGAGGCAAGAAGGGAAGGGGGAGGCGGGGGGAGGGGTGAGCGAGGTGCAGATGGCTGATAAACGATGCCGCCCGGCGCCCGCGCACTCGGCGCTCGACACGCCACGACAGCCGCGGAGCAAACATCCTCGCATCGGTTCTACTCAACCCGCGCGTGTCGGACCTCACGGGGTCGTTCCGGTGAGTCGAGTCACTTCAACTTTCCATCACCATGGACGCATCGTTGATTCGTGACCTTCCCGCGGAAACCAAGTCTGTACCGCCGTCACGTCCTCTCGAATCTCATTCCCCAGGTACGTCGCTCCCATTCTCACTGTCGTCTTTTCTCCCCGTCTCACCCCACCGCTTCCCCCCCACTACTCCCCCCTGTCCCTCCGTCCCCACTTCCTCTTCCCCCACCCCGCCCGCCCTGCCCCTGTTCCCCCACCCCCCAAGGTCCACTCCCGCGGCTACTCCTTCCAACCCGAACTCATCATCCGCGCGCGGTACCTCGGCTACTCCATCGGCGAGGTCGGAATCACGTTCGTGGATCGGATTTATGGCGACAGTAAGATGGGCGCGGATGAGCTTGTGAATTGGGCTGGGGTTATTGTGGGGTTGTGGGGGGAGTTGTGAGGAAGTGGGAAAATGGGTATTGTGTATGCGGCCCCGGTGTGTTTTGAGGAGAGGAAGAAATTAGAGAGTGGGAACGTGAGCTGAATCGGAAGGAAAATTTCTTCTCGATATTTCATTCTCGAAATTTCTAAAAGTACAACAAACAAACTCGCCCGTCTCTGCACTTCATTTTTCGCTCTTCTTCGCCTCGCCCTACAGCAGACCTCTCAGTGCACCAACTTGGCTTTCTTCTTCGGGGGCTCCTTGGCCTCGACATCGATCTCCTTCTCTCCCTCGCCAGCCGCGCCCGCCCCCGCGTCGCCCGCCTCGTCGCTCGAAATGGCTTCCACCTCGTTACCGTTCGCCACACCCTCCGCCGCCTTCTTCCCATCTCCGCTCCCACTCTCTCCCACATTCCCGTCGACTCCGGGTGCACGCGCAGGCTGGTCCTCCTGGGCGCCAACACCCTTCAACACGCTGTCAGCCCACTCGGCCGCGTCGGTGTCGATGTCGTTGATGACAGACAACCCTGGCGTGGAGGGTGCCGGGCTTGCGGGGACTGCGTTGTTGTTGCCGTTCTTCTCGCCCACGTCGGGGACCTTCTGAGTTGGTGGGACTTTCTCACCGTTGGTGGGGTCTGAGAGTTCGGCAGCCGGGGATCCTGGGTCGATGCCCGTGGCCGTGGCAGCGTCCAGCGGGACAGCCGTAACTTTCCCAGCAGCGAGAACGCCCGTGCTGGTGTCTGCACCTCTGCAAGCGTTCTCGTCGGACGAGGCCCCCGCCGGAGTGGCGGTGGAAGCCACCGTGACGTCACCCGCCGTCGTCTCGTCTTTTCCTTCAGCAACCTCGGTCAGCCCCACGAATCCACTCTCTCACCGTCTCTCACCTTTGTCGCCTCCCTGCATGTCCCCCTGCGCCGACTGCGCGTTCTCTGCCGCCTTCGCCGTCGCCATCCTCTCGTCGACCGCAGCATCGCCCGTCGCGGCACCCACAGACGTGTCGGGGTGCGTCGGAGTCCGCTTGCGCGCGTTGGCTGCGGTGTGGGACGCGATGGAGGAGGACATTTGGGAACGGAATGTGTTCGGTGTGGAAGGAGAAAACTGGAGGTGCAGCCGGCTTGCTGCTGAGCCCCGGCTCCTCGTAATTGCCGTTTTGGGAATTTTATATGAAAACGAATGAAAGAGAAGGAATTACATTTCATTTCGGTGAGCTCAATTGGGGACTTCAACAGGCAGACGTGGGTAGTTACTTTCAACTACGACTTCCCATTTGTTAGTTAAGATACATAAACGGTAACGGTGAGCGCTTTGCGACTCAAAGAAAATAAGAAAATTCAGAGACTGAGCAGAGGGTACCGGCAACTCGTAACGGTCTTCAGGCAAAGACAACTCCGATAGTCGAAACCGCATGAGTTGTCCGTGCGGTGCTTGTTTTTTGGCCATTTTTATTTTTTTCTCTTTCCTTGCGGTTTTGCAGACCGTAACTTTCAACGCAGAGGCGCACCACTCGACACGGACTTTTCATGATTACAGAACTTTTCGCACATTCAGCCAGACTCCAATGGCCACTCCCACGGGGAGTCTCAGGTCATTTAACTAGACTTTACACGTTCATAGTTTTTTGCGGGGGCATATTGAGATTGGATCTAACCATGATGTCCTCTGATCATTCATGCTTCTGCAAACGGCGATCCAGTATCGCAATTGCTTGATTCACCTGGCACCAATTCTGTGGTGTCCCTACAGCATCTAATAGTATCTTATGAGTCGGGGCAATCTTGATTTGCTCTAATCACGAAATTATATACGATTCAACTGAAGTTGCTCCGCGATCCATTTGTGCACTCCGTGTAACACCCCTGAACACGCTTTTGGTGTTTAGGACGAGTAATCCTCGGATGATGTTAAGAAATGGTCAATTGCAAGGCCGACATGACATCGGACAAAAACATTTGTGTATCTGTGCAACATACTTAGCTCTCCGAGCTTACATCTGACAATGATTCCACAAGCAAATTTGGAACAGCACTGTAACCTTTTGCAAGTTTTACAATCTGGGTCAATCATCATGCATTCTTGATGATGACGGTTTTTTGACATTGTTTGTTGCAAATGTGAATGGTTCAGATTGCAATTACGTACCTCAAATGTACTCAGATGGCATGAGATATGTTGCATGTATTTCTGTATTTTACTCTCTCATTGAGCTCCAGAGACTGTTATTGTGATATGTTGCAGCAAATCATGTAAGCATGGCTTCTTGTTCTTGATCTCATCTCCCCTGGAGTGGTGCACTGTGAAGTAGTTGAGTAATTTTTTAGCACAAAAGTTGAGCAAAGCCTGAAGTATTGTTTGAGTGAAAGTGCACCATGTCTGCCTCATTGTTGCTTTCCTGAATAGAGTGTCAGGGATCTGGATATTGGTTGCTTTCCAATTCACCATTGTTTGCCTCTGGGCTTTTTGAGTTCAACTTTACCAAGAGAGGGGTTTGGTGTTTGTAGATTGTTGTATGCCCAGCAAGCGAGGGTAGGAAGCCACAGCAGTGGGGCATGCAATGGGCCTGTTGCTGAGTGTGTGTTTTGGTAAATAGATGCCATGTGGTGCACTCCAAGAGGGTGTGGCCATGTGACCACTGACCAGACCCCCATGCTCTTTTTGCGTGTCATGGCATGGACTGATCACATCACTATACAAAAACCAGAGCATTCTAAGGTCAACGTCTTCCATCACCTTCTGTCCCTTGTCCACTGTTATGTATTCTTGAAGACCCTATACTTCCATGTTTTACCACAGCAACAATGTCAAATGACAAAGTGAAGGAATTTCATGTTCACTAAAATATTGCAGCAATGCTGTTGTCTCTGAACCAGTCATGCAAGTTGACCTTGTTGCCCATTGTTATTGATAAGTGAAGTGTAAGCAAAGTAAAATGATAATTGGTGAACTTTTGGTGGTAGCTTCTGCAGTAGGCAATTATTATTGTATGGGAGATGCTACAATTGGCATAGCTTTTGTAGTTTTCACTTATCATGTGGTATCACTCTAATGACACTTGGGGACTACACAGAATCACACGAGAGCAGACTTATATTTTGCACAGTAAGGAAACATCCCAACTTAGGGAATTCAGTCATAAAATGTGAGAAGGGTCTAGTCTTGGTAAAGTTGTATTGTTTCGCATGCTTTCCTTGCATCTGGCACTCCTTGAACTTTGGATGATGACATTTTGGACCAGACACATGCAGGTCTCAACACAAACATAAAAGCATCAGATACAAGATATTACAAGTCATGGGGAGCTGATTTATAAGTCCTATGTATTATTCAAAACATGATATCAAAAGGTTGACTCTCTGATGAAAAGGATTCTGCAACTACACCACATTTAAGCTAGTAGCTGTTGTGTGCTATAGGTTGCAATAAAAGAGTGAGATTCACACCTAAAGAGCAACAGGGGAACACAAGATGTGACATGTTACTTGTGATGGTGCATTCTCTACATTTAAGGAAGTCTAAGAAACTTCAATGACTGATGGAAAGAAAAGTTTTCCTCTCAAAATAACATATAGCAATTTGAGCTTGCTGCCAGCTGGGAACTGAAACAAGCATGTCAAAGTCTGCATAAAGGTGATTTGATTATGGAACATTGATACCCCATGATTGATAAATGGTTGACATCAATCAGTGAAAAGGCATTGATTGAAGCCTTATTGGGGTGACTAGGTGCTGCATTTGGAGTTACAACTCCTGGTTACAGGACAACTTTGAAGAACCAAATATAATATGAGAAATCCCTTGTGCTTAAGCAACTTTGCATATCTTCATGATCATTTATCAACTACAAAAACAAGAATGAGGGTGTTCAGTTTGGGATAAAATGATGGTGAAAGCTGGTTCTGACAGATCTCATTCAATTTTGTAATAAAATGACCTCAAAAAGATCCAAAAATGTATATCAATTCACCAGCATGATAAGATACTGATGGGGGCAAAGTTAATACTGAAACTCAATTCCTCCACAGGTTGCAACACCATTTTGTCAAGTGTAACACTCAAGCAACAATTTGCCAGTTCATCCATCAAATACATTTGCATGATGGAGTTGCAGACAAGGGGAGGTACGCAAGGGCCATTTGGAACATGAACTCATAAGATGTGAGTGATGCATAGAAGAACTGCTGACAGCAAAATTGGAAGATAAGTGATGCATCTCACATATGGAGCAGCAGACTCCACCTTGTCGTGATTGGAGAAGTCTTAACCTGTTTGCAACAGGTTTCCAGCAACATTGTTCATGCCATTGAAGGTTTCTGTGTGAGAGGAGGTCACTTGCTCCCAAGTAAATTCTTGCACAATATCACCATGGCAATCTTGAATCCATGATTCACACAGGAATTGTCAGGCAAATTCTTTGCAAGCAGATGCACCAAGGATCTCTTGAAGACAAAACAAAATGGTGTCTGCCGTTGTCATGTTTTTTAAACCCCCCACCCTGTAAATTGCTCCACCCACCCCTTAAATTGATGCAAGATGCACCTGTGAAATGATGTAAGGCTACCATAATCAGTTGACCAATTTGGATATATGTGTATTCAGAATGTTAGCAAATCTAGTTTAGGTTTACCCCAGGAGTCCTGTTCTGCACATTGGGGATAGACAGTTCTAAGGAATACATACATATCCTCTCTCCACCTTTTCTGAAAATCAAAAGGATACATAGGGAGAGGTATCTGCGCA
>KQ965772.1:271072-342571 GCA_001574975.1 Gonapodya prolifera JEL478
TGGGTACCTCATAATGAACAGCAATGTAACACAGGAAAATAATCCACAGCTATGTCCATCTCCCTGGTTCCAAAACATAGTCCAAATGCAATTTCTAGGCAACGGTGCTATTGCCAACATGAGAAGGTGGTTTAATGCATTGCAACATGGCTCCAAGTCGGCATTGTAGTGGTGGGGATTGGCACTCCTATCCAGTGCATGTCTGCCCTTGTCCATCACAATACCAGTGGAAATTTCTCTTGTTGACCATGAAAAAGTGATAGTCTTGGAGATCCATTTACAACTTGGCAACAATCTAGGAACGTCAAAACAGGCCTGCTCCATCACAGAGCGGACCTCTTTTTCATCCTGTAACCACCAACCAAAAAAAACAATTCAAAATTACATTACCTTAATCTTTGAGATGGGGGCTGCTCCGTAATGGAGCGGGGGTGTTTTCTAGTGGCTGGAGGCAGTGACACTAGTTAGTTTGTTTGGGGGACGGTCTCAGAAGTTTATAACAAGCCAGCTCTGTAACCAAGCAGGCCTCTTTTTTGACCCCACAATCACCAACAAAAAACGGCTACATAGTACAGTACAATATTCTCTGAATTTGGTGATACTCCGTAGTGGAGCAGATGTATTTTAGTGTGGTGATACTAGTAGGTTGGGGGGACAATCTTGGAAGTTCAAAACAGGCTCGCTCTGGACTGAAGGGACCCACTTTTTGGTCCTACATCCATGAACAAAAAACTACTCTACAGTACAGTAAAATACTATATGAAATGGGTGCTGCTCTGTAATGGAGCGGGGGCATTTTAGAGTGGTGATAATAGTTGGTTTGGTGGGTGATCTTGGAAGGTGAAAAGACGCTCGCTCCGGGCCGGAGGGACCCACTTTTTGGTCCTACATCCATGAACAAAAAACCACTCTACAGTACAGTAAACTACTATATGAAATGGGTGCTGCTCCATGACGGAGCGGGGATTCTTTAGAGTGGCTGGAATGGGGATAATAGTTGGTTTGGGAGACGATCTCTAAAGGTGAGATCTGGCTTGCTCCATTACGGAGCGGCAGATTCTTTGGTTCTGATTCTGCCTCCGTTAAATACTCAAAACGTGCCTCAATTTCAATCATAAACCAATGGAAGGAAACATCCAACAACTCATCAAACAATACCGCCTTCCTGGGGATGAAGATGAAGGCGACCAAGATGACGGTGACCAAGGTGCAGCCAAGGGTGGGGATGATGACAAGAGTGACAGCAAGGATGATGAGGACAAGAGCAAATACAACAGTAAGTTCATTGGTTTACTTTGATGTGGCTGTTCTTATTTGAATTTGTTTCATTTTATGAAGACACTCCAAAGCCCAAATCCCCAATGTGCCCTGCCTGACCTCCTGCCCCCACAGCCAGGCAAGCCCCCCGTCGGTGCACAGACGAGACCGACCCAGGTTTCTACACCCTCTCACTTCTATGCTCACTGCATGGTCTCTTATTACTGCCTTTATTTGACTAGAACCTAACCCAAAGCATCCACGCCATACACCAACACGCGGGGCAAACTGGCATGGTTGTGGATCTACAAGTGGGAGGGGGGGAGATAATGCAAGAGGGATCTCACGTGGGAGTAGTGGGGGAAGGGGGAGTTGAAGTGGGGTAGAGCCCAGAAAGGGTTGGAGTGCTGGGTCTTCATAAGATTAAGGGACATATCATGGCATTGTTCTTTGAAGAAATTAACATACCTTTGAGACAAAATGCTCATCTTCAATATTATGGATCTTGGCGTGGGTGGAGCAATTGACAGGGTGGGGTCACTCTCCAGGGTGGGGGGTGTAAAAAACGTGACACTGTCCTTGGCAAGGCATCATCTGAGCGATCTCTGTTGTTCCAACAGTGCTTTTGGAGTGTAGTTGATGAAGCAAGGCTGAATCTTGCAACAAGTGAGAAGATGTCACAGCACAAGCAGGCACATCAAAAGACTTAGAGCAGACAGTTACCCAGAACTGTTGCAGTTAGACACAGATGTGTTGTGAATCCCAAGAATCTCTTGAACAATAGAATTTTGCTGAATAATTTCCAGGTATGCATGTCCCAAAGATTCCCTGTGCTCGTTACCACTGTCCCAGGTCCTTTCTTGGGCAAGGTATACAAGAGTGTGATATAGAGAAAACCATTGTGCCATATCATGGGATGGATTTTGGCAGTTACTGAACATCATGTTCAGTTGCAAAAGCCCATTCATTTGTTCCCCTTTTGCCATGGTGACGCCAATAAGGGAGGCAAAATACTCTATATCCTCCCTCCAGTGTAGAAAGAGATGGTTTTTTAGATGGTTGAACTTATTGATATTGTACCTGTGGAGAACAATTAGTCAGTTGGCAAAGAAATGTCAGGAACTCAGAAGTGAGAATTCATTGCCCATTGGTACAGAATGAGGTGATTATACACTTACACTTTGAGCACATTGACATAATCCTGAACTGCAACATCAAGGAAACAAAGGTACATCAACTTTTTGTGAAAGACAGGTTGAACAGCCAGTCACAAGAGGGTCAACGCTGCAATGCAAACGTTAAGCAATTCCAGTGGCAACTTGTAGATTGAATCAGACTCCAGCAGTGGCAGTTGTGGTCTTGCATCTTGTTCATTTGATGAATCACTTGTACCATCACTGACAGTGCTGTCAGCTTCATTCAATTGCCTCTTCTTTCAGGCTAGAAGTGCAGGTGAATTTTGGTGGGATGGTTGTGCAAGCCCATACATGTCTTCCTCCTCCTTGCCATTGGCAGTCTCAAAGGGGTGCACATGCCGGAAGCCCAATGAAGCCATGACAGTCTTGCTTTGCTGACCATGTCCTCTTGCGCCTCTCCCTCAACCACGGCCCTGGTTTGAGTTTGCACAGTGTCCCTGTGACAACTTCATTATCTGATGTGCAAATATGTGTAGGACAAAAGGCACAATCTAAGTGTAAATTCATGAGTCTTAACACTGTAGCACTCATTGGGTACACCCACCTGCATATATTGCTTGAAGTCTTTACACACAAATGAACTACTATGACAAGAAACTTGATGGCCATCCAAATACTCTGGGAATCCATTATGATTTAGGCTATCCCACACAGCCTTGTACTGTTTCACATATTCTTCAGAGTTTAAGTGTAACCTGACATTGTGAGTATGTGTTTCCCCAAAGGGCCAAGCGTGTGATGGAGGAGCTCATTTGGGGTGTCAAGGCATACATCCACTTCCTTCATTACCAGGTATGGGTTTTGATCCACTCCTTCCTCCAATGGATCCTTGATTACATATTTTTTGAGGTATTTCTTTGCTGCAGTCTTACTTGCAGGTGCATCTGGAGCAACTGACATAGCAGTTATATCACTGGTTGCAATTGAGTATTTCACAACCCTGTGCAAGTAAGGATGAAAATAAATTGAATTGTTCTTGGATCAAAAGAAAGCCCTGTTACAATAAATTCTTTTGCAGATATGTACTCACTGTGTGAATATGTTTGAGAATTGAAGTTGCAGATTTTTTTTCATGCAACTCAAAACCAGTGACAAAGACCTCCTTGTTGAGACTTGCATCCCAAGCAAAGAAACCTTCTATGTTATGCAGTATTGGCTTGCCAAGTTGAAGAGGTCTCACACAGCCCTTTGTGGTCCAACAAACAAACTGTTGTGGAGTTTCTTTTTCTTGACAACAGTGAGTGATATGGTGAAATCATTGAAATGGTTCCACCTCTTGGACCAATTTCCACTATAGTCATTGCTAATGCAAGAAGAAAAAGATTATCCACTGCACAGGTTATTTCAAAGGGGCCAACTTACTTGAAAACAAAAATCTTGACAAGTTGCACCCTCTTTCCTTTTGAGTGTGTTCAAAGGGGATTCACATAGCAATACTTTTCCACCAGTTGATCTGAAGGCACGTGGTAAGGTTCACATGCCCTTGTGTTGGTTCCGTCAGGTGCTCCGTATGTTGTTGTAAAGCATTCCCCAGGAAGAAAAAGCCATTGAGTGTCCCAAAGTGAATCTTTCACCACACAAGGTTGTAAAATACAAGCAAAATTAGATAGGAGGTGATACTCCATCTTGTCAGTATCTGTGCAGACAGAGGTACTTGTTTGAACTCAGTCAAACCCAACAACCTGCCCACATGGCTTCCAATGCCAATGCCAGCACCCTGGACCCATCTGCAACAGCCCCAACCCCTGCTGCGGCTTGGGTGCCCATCTGTGCAGTTTCAATCAGGCAGAAGGAATCCTGGGTTTTTAGCCATGGACACTTTCAAAAAGCAGGAGTGGGGATCACAAAAGAGCACAGTCTGCCTCCAAGTCGGAGAGAACAGATGCAAGGGGGCTATGTAAGTTCTATTTGTTGCCTTTTTTTGGAACCCAGCATAAATTGCTGATAATTGATTTGTCTCTTACTCAAACATTTCAATTGAAATGGGTATTTGATTTTGTTAGTTAACTTGCGAGTTGGGAAAAAAGTGAGCAAGTTAGTTACAAGCTGAATGTAAAATATACTTGAGCAAGAGAGTGACGAGTTGCTAAAAAATGAGCCAGTAACTCGCTCAGTCATAGCTTTAAGCGTGCTCACCACCAAAATTAGTCGCCATTGCTTGTTATTCCACGAGCTGTCGGCTGACAAGGTGAGATCTGGGCACAATTCTTTTCCTCAACCAACAGTCCCCAATGATAAGGCACTGTTGTTGATGACTAATGAGTACGTTCAACACAAGGGCCATAACCAAAAATATTTGTGACGGAATGTGCACTGCATCCAAAAACCAGGCAAAAAGGACTTACTATGAGCTGTCGACTGACTGGACTTAAAAATGAACTACAAGGTCCACTCAATACAGAAAAAAAGTACCAGTGTGGCGGTGTCTCGTAATGGACAAACAGAGCATCAACATCCCGCAATCATTTTCTACGTTCTTAATCGGTGTTTGTACGCATTACTGATCATATTTCGCCAGTCACAGTGATCGTCATTGTGTTCACCAAATATGCAAAATGTTGGTGACTCTGCAAACCGTCTCGGCTGGAACGTATAGAGTGATATTCTATGACTCGAAATTCCGAAAGCATACCATGTGATCTGGTAGCGTGTGGTGGATTCCAATGCGAGTTGACGTCACGTCATCCTTGATAAGTGTTTGTGGAAGACTTAATTAGATTACCTAACAGCAATATCCACTCACATTGTCAGAGATATGACTAGTTTACAAACGTCACGAGACCAAATATGATGATTGATGACGTTTCGAGCAAGCCCAAAAGGAGACTCTGAGCAGAGACGAGGTGGTGAACGAAAGTTCCAGTGAGCCGAGCTATGCAGCAAGAACAGCTTATGTCAAGGCACAACATCTTTGTAAACTCACAAAAAGATTATTGTGTCCGACATGCAAAAAGAAGTGGCGAGGTTTGCTGCTTCTTCCCGGCATGGTGGTTGTTCCACTGCAGAATTGCCACTCGGCTGCCGCTGCCTGACTTCTGCTTTGTCATTGGTAGGCGTCATAAAACAATTTTCAATGCTGAAGCACTTTGGCTTTCCCGTGCATATCAACGCGACACGCGACCTTGAACGAAGCCAGGAAGACGGGGACTGCAAGGGCGGCAGATTCCTCGGCAGAACCTTTGCTGCGGTCACGATACTTCCTTTTCACTGCCAATGAGCACCACTCAGCAATCGAGCAGCGACTCCGCCACAGCGCCAGTCCGCATTGCGGTGGGATCGCAGAACGCTGCGAAGCTGCGGGCGGTCAAGACGGCGTGCGACAAAATCTTTGCTCCGAGGACGGTCGAGGTTGTGGGGACGTCGGTAGGTGTGGCTGGCTAGGGCGACTCTCCAACGTTCCTAAGGCTGACGCGATTGCTCTTCGCTCTGGACCTCCGATGGGCTCCAATCTCCTGAACGGTGTCGACCCTTGCTACAGGTGTCATCCGAGGTCTCGGACCAGCCCCTGAGCGACGAAGAGGCCATGAAGGGGGCAATCAATCGGGCAAAGAGTGCCCTCGCCGCGACAGAGGGGGCCATGTACGGTATGCTTCTCGATTGAAACTTGGAAACTTGAAGCTCCCATCGATAAACTTGTTTTCTCCCTGCTTTGACGTCCCCCGACTCGATCGAATTATTTTCGTGATCAGGCGTTGGATTGGAAGGAGGCGCTCACCAAATCGGGTTTCGTTGGTTCGAGGTGAGTCTGTCGACGACAAAGGAACCTCTGACCGCACTTGGCATTCTCAAAGACTCGGTTCTTGCCCCTCCCTCACACCCCCAGTGCGGCTGGATCGCCGTCATCGACCCCTCTGGCCAACTCGGTCTCGGCACATCCGCCCGCTTCGAACTCTCCCCCAAAATCATGCGCCGAATCCTCTCGGGAAACGAAGAGCTCGCGCAGGTCATGGACGACCTCTCGGGCACGAAGGATGTCAGGAATAATATGGGTGCCATGGGGTTGCTGACGAATGGGAACGTAGATAGAGATGTTGCGTATGCGCAAGGTGGGTCGTGCAACGGAGGGGCGAGCGCAGCTAGCACCGAGGCTGTCGCGCGAAGCGAGACTTCCGCCGGAGGCGAATTTCCGCGGAGCGCAATAATCTAGCGGAGCGAGCATGGAGGCGTAAGCGCCGCTAGGTGCTGACCGAGGCTGTCCACCGGACGCGAATATCCGTGGAGCGGTAGTATCCAGCGCGGATGTCGGAGGAGTTCCCCGCGAAGCGGAATATACTTTCGCGGAACCAACCCCAGGCCACGAGGTGCTGACCGACTCTGTCGGAGGGGAGGGGAGGATGACCGGTCGATCGAGTGTTTACTTATCGACTGTATAATAACCATGTCTGTTTGGTGTTCTAGGCGTTCACTTCGCGTTCGCCCCTTTCGTTTCAGACCCGGTGTATTGGGTCTAAGCCTCCCTCACGGCAAACTTTTCATCAAATCTAATAACTACATTATAGAAAAACAACTACATATAAATGAATTCATTTTGCGGGTAAATCTTCGCCAACCCTTTTCAGGGGCAACGTGCCCACTCTCGGCTGCAAATAAATCGACCAAACACACAACACAGCATCCACACACCATGCCAGGCCTGATGGACATTCTCCAAGCCGTGGCCTCGTCGCAAGGCGGCGGCGGTGGCCAGGCGCAGGGCGGTCTTCCGATGGGTGAGTTGCCCCGCTGAGCTGCATCCAAGCATGGGTGAATCGACTGACACGACCCCTTGGATCGATGAATTCCGGAATGAATGTTTTACGACGCGATCGTACGGCTATGTAGGCGTGCAGCAGATCCGACCCGGTACGTTTTGCGTGTCCTTCCTTCCCAAGCAAACACTCCGTCTCACACACCTGCCCCTGTCACGCGACAACACAGGCCAGGGCGCGACCTCCTCGCCGCTCGATATGATGTTCCAGCAGCTCATGGCGAGTCAGATGGGCGGTGGAGGCCAGGGTGGAGGTGCAGGTGGGGGGCAGGGAAACCCGCTTATGTCGATGCTTGGAGGCGCTGGTGGAGGTGAGACGTGATTTTTCTGGTAATGTGGCTTCTATTCATCTGAACTCTGCCTTTTTTTACTTGGTAGCGGGCGGCCTTGCGTCTATGCTGGTATGTTCTTTGGGTGCTGTTCTTTGCAGGACTAATTTCCAGCATATTTTCCAAAAATCATGGATACTTCCTTCCCCATAGGGCGGCGCCGGCGGAGGTGGAGGTGGCGGAGGCGGGGGTCTTGAGTCGCTCCTTGCCGGCGTCTTGGGCGGAGGCGGCGGGAACCCAGGCCAACAAGAAGGTGGTGGAGGATTCCCACAGCAACAATCCGGCTACCCACAGCAACAAGCCGCGCCCCAAGTACAGCAACAGTACCAGCAGCAATCAGCGCCAGCGCCGCAAGTCAACGTTCCCCCGCCGCCGACGCAGTTCGATGCCGGAGGGTTCAACTTTGAGGGAGGCGAGATTGGAGGTGGTGCGGCGATGATGACGAGTAAAATGGGGTACTACCAGTCTCCGGGGAAGAAAAAGGTACGAATGCCATGAGCTTTGCTTTTCTTCGTTTGGGTTTGACTTCACCCGCCGCACCAGGCCCTCTTTGTCGGCATCAACTACATCGGCTCCTCTGCTCAACTCGCCGGCTGTCTCAACGACGTCAAGAACATCAAGTCCTGGGTGCTCTCCAACTACGACTTTGAAGAGAAGAACGTGCTCACTCTCACGGACGATAACCAGGACCCCAGGATGAAGCCCAGCAGGAGGAACTTGACGGCCGCCATGAGGTGGTTGGTCAAGGATGCCCAGAGGGGTGATTCGTTGTTTTTCCATGTGAGTGAATCGTTGAGGCGGGGGTTGTGGGAGCGGGCGTGTTTCATTCCAGGTACCCGACGTGCCCCCCGCCGCCCGTGACGTTTGAAATTGTAGTACTCGGGCCACGGTGGATCCACGCAAGACACCCACGGCGACGAGGCGGACGGGAACGACGAAACTATCGTGCCGCTCGACTACGAAAGTGCGGGGCAGATCACGGACGACGAGATTTTCGAAATTATGGTGAAGCCCTTGCCCGAGGTGAGTAAGTTCTAGCTGGGTGGCGTTGTCTGTGGTGCTAATGAGGTGCATGCAGGGATGTCACCTTACGTGTATCTTTGATTCGTGCCACTCGGGGTCGGTTATGGGTGAGGATCTGACTTTGATGGAGCTCGGTCGGTGAAGATGGTTGTAAAACATTCTTGTCTCCCCGCGCCATCGCAAAGATCTTCCATACACGTACACTGCTGACGGAAACCTCGACGGTATATACTCCCTTCAGACGTAATCTATCTCATCCCGATCCAACCTCCACTCCCCGGTCTTTCAGTCGTCCAATTCGACAACCGCCTCCCCGGCGCGCGCGACATGCTCCGCCAGGGAGTTCTGGACCGCGCCAACCCCAACGACGCCGTCACGCAGCTCTTTGGCGGCTCGGGCGCCTTTGCCGGTGGTGGGCCCGGCGCAACCGCCGCTAGCATGTCGTTAAGCCCGCAGCAGATCCAGGAGTTGGTGCAGAAGAGGGCGTCGTACGGGACGGTGATTCAGGTGGGTCAGGGTGTCATCGCGTAAGTTTGGTGGGAGTGACTAAATTTAGTTTGAGTGTAGTTCGCGGGATGTGCGGACAAGCAGACGTCTGCTGACGCTTCGATTGGTGGTCAGAAAACGGGCGCGGCGTCGTGGGCGTTCATGCAGGTGTGTTCCCGTTGACGTCCATGGGTTTCGGGAGAAGCCAAAGTCAACCCGGCTCAATATTTCCCTCCCCAGGTAATGTCAAAGTACAAGACGCCATCCTACATTCAGATGCTCCAAGAAATGCGGACTCTGTTGAAGCAGAAGTACTCCCAAGTGATGCAGATGAGGTTCGGAAAATTTGAATGTCGTCTTGCTTCATTTCACGTTACTTTGTGCTGCAGTGCTTCCCAGAAAATGAATATGGATCAGCCGTTCACTCTGTAGTTGAGATAAATTGTGAAATATATCTCGCGAATCGACGGGTTGTCGAATAAGTTCAAAAAGTTCAAACCCGCAGTTCCTCCATGACTCCACAACACAAGCTCCACCCACGAATGCCATCGCAGAGCCTCACGCCCCTCTTCCACTCCATCCTCCAATCTGAATGGACCCGTCTCCATTCCCCTCCCCACCAATCGCCATCGTCCCCATCCTCTCCCCGCCCTCCGTCCCTTCTCCACCCAGACAGGAAATGGGCATCGTCACAGTATTCATTATGAGAGAAGCGTACCGAATCGTGAGCTCCTGATTCCTGGCGGTGTTGGTGGCGTGGGTCTTCACCTCTTCACCTCGCGACCCTTCCTTCTCCACAATCCAACCACTAAAACCCGGCCATTCGGTAGGCCCAATTCATTCAAACCCTGCGCACCTTCCTCCGCTCCATCCGCGGGCCTTACATCCGCGGAAGCTCCTCCAATTTCACATCTTTTCCCTCCCTTCCCGCACGGCCACGCCCCGCGCCGGCCGTCGAGGTTCCCGTTTATCGTTTGACGTAGACAGTGCACAAAACGGGAGGACGAAAACGGTGGCCATTTCTGAGGTGTCGGCGCGTCAGAGAGACGAGCTTGATGCGCAGATTGCAGCGTTTTTGAGGGGGTGTTTGGATATGGTGCGCAGTCTGAGTGTGGTGACTACAGCTGGAGGTGAGTACGGTCGGTCATAGGCGGTGGGGGGAAGTGGGGATCGTGCTGGCCACTTGTGGATTGGCCGTTGCTTTGGTTGGAGGATGAACCACGACATCTGACTTGCTCCGTCCACCACCACACCACACATTCTCAAACCACATCTATGAACAGACGCCGCCGACGTGAACCCCCTCCTCGAACCACCGCTCCGGTATGATATGGTACCTAAAGAACGGACTCATGCAGGCCACGCAGGCGCAGCGGGAGATGCAGGAGGAGATGGATAAGAGGGAGAGAGAGCGGAGAGAGATTTGAGCTGGGGGGGGGGCGGGGCGTTTTGGAGTGGTCGGTGATGGGTGATGTGTCCGATGGCTTGACAAGGTTTGAGCCCCAGATTTACGACTCTTCCGTGATCAAGCCGATCCGACACGCCCCAACAACACCGTGCCCAATGTCGTCCTCATCTTTGAGTACATCACCGTCTGTGGGAAATTGGATGAATGGCTGGGACGTGTCTGACACCTTACCCGGTCACCTCGACGCTTCCGAACGAGATTTCTCCAAACTTTTTGATAGTCATGGGAGCGCGGTACCTGCCCGCGGCAATAACGTATTGCGTCATCGAAAGCATGCCGCTGTTCCCGGTCCACCGACACCATCCCACGAAACCCCATCGTTCCCCGGTCCCATCAAATTCTCCCCGCCCAGCATCCCCCCCGCCACCGACTCCTTGGAAGACCCCGAAACCGACATCACCGCGACCCTCACATGCACGGAACTGCAACAACTCGCCGACGAGAACGCGGTGCTCCTGGCCGACCTGGAAGGGAGAACGGAGGAAGTTGTCAGGATCGCCCAGAACGTGCATGAGATTGCCCAGATGCAGACAGAGTTGGGAAGGATGTTGGTGGGGCAGGATGTGAGTTTTTGGTGCCGGCTGGGCACCTTTTCGTTTCTGGTTCCAGCTCTGGATCCGCTCGCATTACCCTCCCGGCGCCCCGACCCCAGCTCACCGTCACCCAGATACACCTCGACGCCAACGCCACGGTCGACGCTCTGACACGTGCGAACGAGTACCTGCGCAACGCGACGATGACGGGGTCTGACATGCGCGTGATGGTGATCCTGTTCTTCTTGGTCATGGCATTCACGGTGGTGTTTTTGGATTGGTATGGGTGAGCGAGGGACCGGGGTGGCGCGGGATGGTCTGTTAGTGCTAGGGTTGTGTTGCATGCAGCGAATTGTGGTACTGAAGCAAGATGTTGATTTTTTTAAAGAGTGAAGGTTATACATATTGAGGTTGTTACAAAAGACGTTCCCTCGGGGGTCTATGGAATAATGTCTGTGTACTGTCACCTCTCCCAAAAATGTCAGCCCTTCTATGCCTGAAAGAGAACAGAGAAACGTTGAGGACGAGCACCGAGTGGAGTGGAGGAACCCAGGCGGACGCACCTTTGGTTCTTTGAATTGAACTGGACGCCCAAGTACGTCGGCAGTCGGAAAGTTCACCGGGAACTTCCGTGCCTGTAAGAGAGTGAATGCGTATGTCGAGGACGAGTCAAGTAGCCCGGAACGTGAAGCAACCCATCTCAAGTCCGTCAATTAGAGTATATTCACCACCCCCAACTTGCGAAATCTCGATGAGGGGTCGACAAGGTCGACGTCTCGACGTAGGTAGAAAGAGGGGAGCTTTTCAGCTCGCACCACCGCACACTCTTTCGAAGGGGGTTTCCCGTGCCAGAGATTGACCGGCTAAAGACTCAATGCGTGGAGACGGTAGCCTTTTCCGCAGTTGTTGGAGGCCCCAACCGCAACCACCGGGTTTGGGAGACAGTGTTACCACAATGCCAACTGACAAGCTATAACACTGCTTCCCCCTTCCCTTCCTCCTCCCAGGAACCGAGTGGCTCCCTTATCGCAAGCCTGACGGGTGATGTGGACTCCGAAAAGACGCGAAACGGTGAAGACCGCGAAACGGGTGGTTGTCTGCACGGCGGAGAGTCAGACGAGTTCGACGCGGAAAAGACGCGGAAACGACGCGGCAAGTACTGGTGGGCGAGTTGTCCGTGTTCCGCGCGTCCGGTCTGGCTTTTGTCCTCGACCCAACCATGACGGACAAAAAGAGGGGATGACGTCACAGAAATACAACTAGAATAAACCCGTAACTACAACGCCCATAGATACTTATTTTGTGTGTTCGTAATTGTCTGCGTGTTCCATGCGAGATTGTGCAGAAATTTCCTGTTATGGTAACATTGGTTCTTTTTCATCAGAGACGAGTCTTCCGACTCTCCGCCCCAATTTCACGTTTTGAAGTTGGCGAGACGCAATGTACGAAATGCAAACACCTTGGTTTAATTAACGTGCCTGTTTACTCGTTCGTTCCATGTCAGTGTTCGGGGTCGAAATTGTATAAACAAGGGCCCCATATGGGAAGGCTGGTTCGTAACAACAAATTCGGACTTAAAAATACATATACACATCCTCTTCTTAATCAAAATTTACCACACCAGTAGTACAGTCTCCCGACACCCTCTCTGTCACACAGTACCCATCGCACCCATAGACCCTGAAGCCGACGTAGCAGCCCACACTGACGCCGTCGTTCTCGGTGGAACAACAAACCCACTTGCGACGTTCTGCCCTCCCAATATCTGCAACGCGTCTCTGCAATTTGATGGTCAGTGGTTACCATCACCACTTTTCGTGACAACGCTCTCGATCACAAGGACTAGTGAGCTCACATGGGAGCAGCACCAATCTCCCATTCCCCACATCTTTCACTGCGCACCAACCGTCGCGGTATATGTTGAGCAGTTCAACCGGTTGGCCTGGGAAGAGCGATAGCTCGTCTTGAGCAGAGGCGACGTACTGCGGTAGTGACAGATGAAATTCTAGATGAACCACTTTGATCGTATTGGGCGAAGGTGGGATGTGGCTGGAAGAGCGAGAAATACGTGGGTTGTCGCACAACTTGAAATACGGGGTCCAATGAAATGAACCTACAGAGGATACCATGGTAGAGCCGACCCAACCGAAGAAGACGCCGGGGTTGCTGAGAACGTAGACAAATTGCCCAATGATTGAGAGGAGTAGGCGGCTTGCTCAGACTTGGGGAATGTTTGTGTCACAGAATGATAATCTGCAAGTTGAAGGACCGTCTCAGCGGGACAAACAATCAAATTCAACCGTAGTCAGGGTCACCAACCTGGTTGAGCTCCCTTCACCTTGCCCCGCTTTGCCACTACAATTCCCACAATAATCAAGCCAACGACAATCACGCCCCCGCCTGCCGCGATTCCTGCGATAACTCCAGTGGAAAGGCTAGGCGAGTCACTTGGACTAGGACCTGACGGGGGACCGTTTGCCGATGGGCCATTGGGCGTGGATGGCGTCGTACTCTGCGACGATGAGCGAGATGTACTGTGAGTGGCAGCACCGACTGCAGAGGGCGGGTAGTTCCAGTTACAGCATGCGCCACGAGTCAAGTGGACGGTGATGCTTGACTGGTCCAAGAGAGATTCGAAAAACGCGCAGTCAGTCCGCAGCAAGCTGGGCGAGAGTTTGGAAAGGCGTCCAAGCAAGGAGGCCCACGAAAGCAACAGAGAAGGTCGATGAACGCTCAAGTACACGCGACCGAGGCATTGAAATCCATGCGACTGCAGTTCCGCGGATGGATGAAATTGTGTTGTGGCAGTAGTCCATGGGCCTTAGTCGGCACCGCCCCATAAATCCAGCCTGGCCATAGCGTAACACGACGCAAAGACTAATGAATGGTACTATTAAAAAGCGCTACTAATCTCGGAATGGAATTTTCTGAGTTCATTATCTCCTACACTTTGTAAAACAAACCCAACACCTTTTCCGGTGGCGGGGGTTTGCTGACTTCCTCCTCCTCGGGAATTTTCCCCTTTTCCCAGTTCTGCGGTTCCTCGATCACCCTACACAGGTCGCGCACCTTCCTCCACCTGATAAACGCCACCACGCATGATCCCACCAGGACGCACCCGCCAGCAAACGCCATTGCAGGAAGTGCATTGCCGAGTGTACGCCCGACTTGAACAGTCCCGTCGGCGAGTGTCGTGGTGGTGGTGGTGGAGCCCATGTCGAGGAGAATTCCCGCAACGACGTTGCCAGCCAAATAACCGGGGACCAGAGACGGAAAGAGAAGTCCGGTTGCTGATGCGAGACCGTAGGGAGAGAAGAAGTTTGCGATTGTGAGCATCATCAGACCTGTCGTACGCGTGACGGGTTATATTTCGCTTGATTTGAGAAACCCCACGTTTTGTTGGAAGCAAAAAGTATTCACCTTTATACGTCCCGCTCCAAAACCCAAACCCAGCCACAAACACCGCCATCGTGACAAAACTGCGACACACGGGCCACACCCCAACCACAAAGACCCCCATAGCGACCGTCGAGAGCAGCATCCCATTGACGGTCCCGACCGCCTTCCCGACCACGCCTTGCCCGACCCGCCCCGCCACTGCCGCGACGTTGAGAATCGATACGAGTGTCGCAGCGTCAGAGGAGGAAATCCCGAGCGAGGCGGTGGCCTGAATGGGCACGAAGTAAGGCGGAGTGTAGAGACCCATGTTGACCGAGAACATCATGGCGCCCATTGACCAGAACAGCGACGTGCGGATGAGGTCGGACATGGGGAGTTTTGGTGGCGGTTTTGAGCCATGTTTGCCGCCGCCGCCAGTGCTTGTCCCGCCGGTGCCATGTTTGGGCTCCGGGGTGGAGGTCGTGATCAGCTGCGACCCGAACACGACTTGCGATCCCAACCGGAGCCGGGTACTTGACGTGATGTTTTGGCTGGACCCGAGTGACATGGACCCCCCAAAATCGATCGCCGATCGAAGCACCACCGTCGACGGGATCCGGTCGTGCCCCGCCGCGCCCAGAACGATGGACGACTTGCTGATCGTGGGGGCCTTGCTCAAGGATGATATCGAGGGCGCCCGCACGGCGGTCATGTTGCCCGCTCCCTGGGTCTGGGAAAAGCGGGCCAGGTCGCGGAAGGAGCTCGGGTTGGATTGCCGCCGGGCTGCGTCTTGCGTGTCGTCAGCCGAGAAGATCTTGCGGTGCCCGTGCGGAAGTTGTTCGTCTGCGCCAAGGCCATCCTTCTGTGGCACGCGATCAGCGCTCCGAGATTCCTTGAGCGTCCCATGCGAGCCCGAACCCGACTTACTCTTCCGCGACAGCTTTTTAGGCAGCGACGTGCCCAAGCCCGAGCCGCTACTCCCCGAGCTTTTACTGTGTGAGCCTTGGTCGGCGGGTTTCATTCCGACCAGAGACCCCCGGTGCGCGGGTGGAGGAAAGGAAGGCGGGCGCGACATGTCCGAGTCGGATCCAGTAGGTCGGTGCGTGTGCTCGCCGTTGTGTGATGAGAAGGATGCGGGGAGTGACTGCCGTTTTGAATATTTTGTGGATTTCGTACTGTCGACGTCAGGAGTAGGCCCGGAAGACTCATGTGAGGGCGAGGTCGGTCCGGAAGGCGTCATGGGGCGACTCAACGACTCTGGAATCGTGGCGAGCGGGTTCGTTTTCTCGAGCGGGGGCGATACCTGGCCGGAGCGGTGGGACGCCGTGGGGTTACGTCCTGCAAACCAACGGGACACACATTCGGTTACCCACAAAATTCTCCTCCGCAACCGCAACCGCCGACGGTCCCGGCAGCGGGAACACTTTGCCGTCAGACAGCCGGCGGTGGTGCGGGTTGACCGCGAGGGCACGGGATGTGGTGCTCGTACCTCCTATCCCGCGGAACGAAAGGCTGCACAGAATGCCAATGACACCATATGAGAGCGACAGGGCGCGTAAGGTCGTGGACCACCCGTAGTGGGCGAGGAGGAAGGCGGAGAGGGGGGCGAGAATGAAGGGGCCGAGGTTTATGCCTTTGGGAAGGAAGGTTGCATTTGGTGTTGGAATGAAGATAAGAACTGACATCGCTGAAAAATGGGACTTACCTGTGATGGCCAAGCCGACTTTCACGATAGACTTTCATTGAGAAGTGCTCACAGGGTCAGGATTTGAATAGCATTTTGCTCACTTGCTGTTGCCCTCGACTTGTGTCCCAAAGGAAACGCGTGTGCGACTGCTGCTGATGCTGGATAGTACAGGCCTGCTCCGCCAACACCGTACACTATACCAAGTGTCCTGAGGTTGTAATGTGTGATGATTTCAATTCGTGGGCTGGTGTGTTCGATGCATCTAACCATACTCCAATACTCACAGGAAGAGTTGCCACAGCTCCGTAGCGAACGATCCTAGGGCGAATCCAGCGGAGAGCAAAATAGCGCCACAGAATGATACGGGGAAGAATCCGAACCGGTCCGCCATCCAGCCAACAAGCTGAGCAGAATCAATGAGTTACCTTTTCCCTCCACCTTTGGAGAATCCCACCACCACGCCAGGTGACTCACCGGCCCCACGAGACAGTACCCAGCACCCATCGTCCCGCCAACCATTGCCAGAATGCCCGACGACGTCTGCGCGAACTTTCCCTGGGTGAAGAGATGGGACTGGAAGACACCCCAGCTGGAAATCAGCGAGTGGAGCAGCGCTTGCGAGATGCATGACGTCAGCTGCGGCGGAAGGGGAGTGCATGGCGGTTAGGAGGAGCGGATTGCCGCTGGGAGTCCGCGGTCGGCGTTCAGAAACAGAAATGCTCACCACAATCAGCCAGGGCCACCGCTGGGCCACAGTCGTCGCTGCTTTCCGCTTTGTCTCCGCATGCGCATCGGAGCCCATGAGCAAAGTAACGTTGATTGCGAATGGAGAGAGCTGTCGGATTTCGGTTCCGCACTTGCTGCCGTCAGTGGGCTGCCTGATGTCTTCGCATGTCTTCGCCGCGCGGACAGACCGTCAAGTTTCTCCGCATGGCCCGTCACTGTAGTGTAAAATTGAATTAAAATAGATTTAAGTGGGTTAGAGGTACATGTCGAATGAGAACAGTTCTACAAAGGGGTGCGTTCGGGCCACATCAATCGCGAAAATTACTGTCAAAGCAAGGAGCGCACCGCCTCCTTTAGCAGCGATTCCAGAAATAGCGCCAGATGAAAGGCTAGACGAGTTGCCGTCGGAGCTAGAGTCTTGCGTGGGAGTTGTAGATATACCTGTGACTGTTGATGGTGTCGAGATCTGGGAAAACAACCGAGATGTGGACCACGAAGCGCCTGTTGGGGTAACTAATTGGGAAGAGTTGGTCGACAAAGGGCACATCGGTCCTCCCTCGGGGATTCCTTGCGATAGGCACGCCCTCAGAAGGTCCCGGGTTGCCTGCATGAACCAAACTTCGACATAGCGTAACTCAGCGAAATGTCACGGTGAATCGTAAAATCAAACACATGTTACAGCAGAAAGAGCACTCTGTGAGTGTCGCTGTCTTGGGAAGAAGACCGTCCACAGTGCCGGACAGTTGATTGTAGCTGATCCCTGAATTATGGCAATGTCAAAAACTTGCGAAATCAAACGAAACGTTGCCTCACCAAAAAGCAATTACCCACAGAGTGCTCTTAGGGATGTCAAGTTGGACAAGTCTGGAACCTGCCCCGTCAGCTTGCTGTTGGGCAAATCCAAACATTGAAAGCTTTCGATTGTTGACAAACTCCCGGGAGAAAGGTCCCTCGAGACCGTTCATCTGTAAGTCGAGAACAAAGAGCTGCTGCAGGGGTGTGGGGTCAGGTTTCATTCCAGTGAGACGGATGTTTGCAAGTTGAAGATAGTTCAAATGGTCTAGGGCAGGGCGCCCACCCCTGATGGAATCGTCCCTGCAGGTAGAACATGAAAACTCACGCGGACGCTGCCACATCGAAAATCTGCTCGATGGATACCTTACCTTGCAAGTTTTTGGAGTTGAAGTCCGCAGAATAAACCCTATCAACCCAGGAAGGCACTGGATGATTCCATACCTAGTTCCAGTGACAACACGCGCCACGATGATGCGCACTCAGATTGGCCAATGCTCGGCTTTCGAAAGCGAAAAGGTTTTGCCAAATCTGAAATTTTAACGGACGCTGGATTGGAGCTAATCAAAGCAAAAAAGTTCGTATTGCTCTCACGGCATGTGACTACGAAACATAAAATGAAATTGCGATTCGGAACATAACTGGGTGCGATTCCTCTGACGATCAAGTGAACAATCGGCGGGGCATATCTTCATCACCCGTCACGTCAGACAATTGTCACAAACGAAGTGACGCCAATCAATCCACGTCCTCTTGACCACCTCCCATCATCCGCGTTCCCTCCGTGGAGCTTAATCGGAATGATTCTGGGTGAACCAATCCTCACAACAACGACAGCTTCCGACTCTGGATCATACGATCGCACGGCAGCAGCCAGCCTCGCTTCGAAGCTGGAGGGTGACATAGCACGTGGGTGGAATGGAAGGTCGTGGTGGGGTGAGAAGACGGGGGTTGGAAGTGGACGGCGTGGATTTGGGTGTCTGGTCGATACAAGTGAAGTGGGAGGGACCTGCCGCGAGGCATAGCCCCCGCCGTCATTATGCCCCGTGTCGACCCGCGCTCGCTTTTTGGGTCCGTCATCGTCTGACCGGCCGTCCTTCTCGTTCAAATAGCCCCTCTCCCTTTCGGGAACTGATTCTTCCACTTCAACGATCAACGCCTCCACATCACTCCACTTTTCGAAATCCATTTCCACACTTCCGCGACGACCCTCTTTCGTATACGCCTGCTTGGAAATGTCTCGAAGAACGTCTCTTCGGGCCGTCAGGAGTGCCTCTAACACCTCGTACCTTGGAGTACTCTCCCGCTTGGGCAACATTGGATCACCACCCAACAAGGCGCCGACAATGCTCTCAATCCTGCTGACAGCTGTGTCCTGGTCATCCCTCTCCAAGAACGCCAGGCTTCCTTTGATCGATTCTGCCGACCGGCTAGCGGACCCATTTCGCCCCCTGACCACATCAATCCTACACTCTCGCGAGCAGAACGTGTCCCGCACGAGCGATGCTCGCGTTGCCGAGTCCCGTCGGCCTGCGATGGGGCGTGAACGGTGGTGATAGAGGATATGAGTCAGCAGGGCAACGTCTTCGTCCAGTAGGGGGATGGGAGGACGGTATGGGGTGCGATCGAGAAAGAATGGAGAGACGTGGAAGAGGCAGCGCGGGTTTCTGCAGGAGCGGTTCGACATGATGACTCGTGAGTTGAGTTTGTCGATGCGGTTACGAAACGTTTCTCTTCTGTGGATTCTTACCCAGTTCGCCTATTTCTATTGCAAAAAAAGATAGTCAGTCATTCTGTCTACGTAGTCTTGCGTATGAAAAATGCTGTCCAAAAGCGAGGAGTGGCTCAGTACTACCAAAAACCCCCTTCGACCTATGCAATCGCAAGGAACGCCAAAACGATACCATACACCGCATTCAGAATCACACGATCACTATTACTGTAGCTGGTACCATTGAACGTCGGCGTCGACGGCGCCACGCTCAACGTCGTGTTCTTGGGGAATACCACCAAATCCGACGGATAAAACGCACCGTCTGGCGGTAACGCGCCCGTCCGGAAGTAGTTCGCAACGGTCTTTGCAAGGCCCAGTGAGGGCAAGGAGATGGTCGTGTGACCGGGCCCGCCACGAGCCGCAATGCGGGAGGAGCAGGGAAGTATGGCTCTGAGGCGCTGTGCGGATTTAAGAGGCGTGTTGGTGTCGTGGATCCCGTTGACGATCAGGATGGGGTTGTTGTGCTCCGCGAGGATGCAGTCGGTGTCGGTGATCTTGGACACGCCCAGGTTGTGTAGCTTTGGTCGCTGAGCTCCAAAGTTGCGACAAAAGCTCATAGGTCCGAGGTCGGCTCCGACTACGGCGTTTGTTGGGCGACCGCGAGATCTCCCACAAGATGTTCCACGTACGTCAGAGGAACCAGGTTGGTCGGGGCATTATCAACACACGTGAGTCCCATCGAGGACAAAGACCGAAGCCCCACTGCGGGCGGCGACCGGTTCGCTGGCGCCGATCCCGCGGAAGTAACCAGAACGTTCAAAAGCGCCGACGCGTCACCAGCTTCCAGGCCCGCAATGAGTGCCGAAACCAAGGGCCATGTTGGCGGGACCGTGAAGAAGGTCCACAGGAAGCTGCTCATGATCGAAGACGAGATCGGGACCCCGCTGGCGACCACTAGTTTGCTGAACGCGGTTTTGTGAAGCGCGTCGAAGCGGGCTTCGATGTCGGCGGCGGATTTACTTGTGCCTCCGAAACTGCATGCGCTTGGACCCGCTTCACAACACAGCTGTGCGAAGTCCTTGATGGCGTTGCGAACGGAGATCTGGTCGTTCGGGAGCTGACTAACATAGGTCTGGGCGTTGGCTGCAGAATCGTAGACGCCGTCCAACACGATTCGGCCAACCCGGTTCGGGAAGGATTGGATGAAACGCCGAAAATGGGACCGTACGAGAAGCCCCAGTAATTCAACTTCGCTCCAGGTCCATCGAGAAAGTCAACAATCGACGCCATATCGCGCACGACGTATGAAGCGCTCAATGTGAATAGCGCCTTTGAGTTCTGTTTCAGACACGCGGCCGCGAGCTTTGCCGCGGCAGTGTCAAAGTCCTTTATGGAGCTCGAAACGGCCTTTTCCTCCGTCGCGTTGGCGAAAGCACCAATCCAGAGATTCGCCCCGGCTGGAAACGCGCTGTTAAAGTCGTACTCGTCACCCGTGTTCGCGAAGCACGCAAACTTGGGTTCTGCTCCTCCAACACCACGCGGGTCGAACCCAATGATATCGTACTCCCCTCCTGTGATGGTTGATATGGATTGCCCTGCTCCAGCGGATACGAGCGCCACACCTGAGGCGCCGGGGCCGCCGGGGTTGACTAGAATCGACCCTTTGCGAGTGGAAGCAGTGGCGTTGAACCGGGCGAGAGTGATGGTGGCGGTTTCATGCGGCGACGGGTCGGCGTATTTGAGAGGGACGGTCAGGTTGGCGCAGTCGAGGCCGGTTCCGCATGAGGTCCACGTGGAAAGGGCCACTGTGAAGTGACTGCTGCTGGCCAAGCCAGCTGACAGGAAAAGGACGATTGCGATCCTACAAACCATGTGAAATTATGGGATGGGTTTGTCCGAGAGACTTTGGGAAGAGATCGTCGGGGATCAGCTGAGGATCGATTGAACCTTCTCCGTCGTGGGCGCAGCTTCAAGACTCACAACGGAACTCAGTACGAACACAGCCGAAGTCGCTGCGATGAGGTATCGTCAACCGCTTAGACTCGACTGCAGGAAAAGCGCGCTGAGTGTTCTATTTACGTCAAAGTGCTACCTGTCGCGTCGACTAAACGGGTATTTTACACTTCGCCACGTGAAGGTTTGTTTCTGCACATTTGATCCCGACTTTCTTGGCACCTCATTAGAACATATATGTATGAAAAGATACTAGCACACTCTACAACACTTAGAAGTCCATCAAATCAACTTAAATCCTCAAAACTACACAAAACGAATTAAAGACCTCAAACCATGTACGTGATAGCGGTATGTCACATCAAGCTTTTCCAGGTGGCGCGTACTGGAGCTGCGGTGCCGGGTACCCTCCGTACGTAGGAGGCGATGGTCCTGAAGGTGGCGCGTAGTTTCCGTGACCTTGAGGGCCTGCAGGTGGTGCGTACGCCGGGGGAGGTCCAGGGGGAGGGGCGTAGCCACCATGAGCAGCTGGCGCTGCTCCATGTGTCGGTGGAGGTCCAGGAGGTGGAGCGTAACTGCCTTGTTGCCCCTGCATGGGATAACCGCCCTGCTGGACGTGCGGTGGCGGAGCACCGTACCCGTTCTGCACTTCCCTCGGAGGCATTGGCGGTGGTGCACCCACTGCCGGTACCGGGGGCGCTGCCGGCCGACTTCGACCGAGTTTAGCGTTCATGATCTCAACCCGCTTCGCGGTCTGCGCGGCCCGGGCTTGGTCGAACGCGGCCTTTGCTTGGGCCGATTGGTGTTCTTGTTGGGCGAGTATCCCGCGGGACCAGGACACGAGGCCCGTGAGGACGGAGTGGGATTGGTTGAGGTCGTGGAGCGACTTTTGAATCTTTTCTGTGTGGTTCGAAGTCGGGAGAGGGTGAGACAACGCTCCACAAAGCTCAATTTGGGACACAGGTCGACTCACGCTTAATATACATATCCGTGAACACATTGTCGAACGCCACGTCCAGTAGGAAATTGCCCTGCGTGACGTGCAGGCTTCCAATGTTCGGAATGTTGGGGTTTATCGACCGTGCGCGGTCGAGGCACACTTGTGCGGCCGTGGCGGCATTGCGGGCCTCTGCACTCCGTCGAGGAGATCAAACCAACGTCAGATAATCAAATGACGATAAGAAACCCCCCCCGACCGCTGCTTGTCTAGAAACCCACCAGCCATCCCATTCTGCTTCGCCATCTCCACAAACAAACTATCCGAGAACAAGTCCACCGTCGCCATCTGGTCGGCGCTTTGCAGCGCCCGGATCGCGTTGGAAAGGTTGCCATGCGCTTGCGCGAGGAGTTGGTCGACTTGTCGAGTTGTTGGGAGGAGTTGGGAGGCCTGAGAAAAAAGGAGAGGGAGCGAGAGTCAGGCGGGCGAGGAAAGAAGGGGAGGAAGGAGGGATGAGCGACTCACGGCGAGGTACTGCGAATATGCGGCGTTTGTGGCGTTCTCGTAGGCGTCTTCTTCGGGGAAGTCCGGAGTGGGACCGTTGAAGACCTGACGAAGACCGAAAAAGAAGAGACATCAGCCATCATCGAAAGGAAAGTCCGCTGGAACAGTGGGGTACTGGTACTCACCCGCTCCAACAGCGCATCAATCTGCTGTCTCAGCTGCCCAGACTGTTGCTGCTTTGCACGGTAACCGCTCAGCTTTTAGTTCGATTCGAATCAATAAACTGATAATGTCGAGGTCACACAACAGAAGACTCACCACTCCCGTGGCCTCTCCTAGCTGTCTCTGGAGTTCCGCAAGGGCCTGCTTCGCCATGTTTTCCTCTTGCACGGCGTTCATGTATTCGGCTTCCTCTTTAACAAGTTTGGCGTCGTAGTTGCCCTGAAAATGTGGTATGAGATCGAGTTCGAGTTTCACTTCACCTTCAATGTTTGAGCGAGTTCTGACCACGGGCAGAAACGCACCTTCAATTTCGCTCCAATCGCTTTGAAACTCATCCCACTCTTCATCCCACGGGCATCTTTCCCTTCCTTTTTACTGAAACCGGTCGGGTCGTTCAATCTACCGATCGCCACCATTACCCTTTCCAACACATCCACTCACGTCCGTTTCTCCAGATTCGCCACTTCTGCAGCTTTACTCCCGACCATCCCCTGCAGCTGCGCGACATACGACTCCTGATTCGGTAGGTTTGCGGCGAGTTCCGCGTCCAGGGCCGCAACGGTGTCAACCAGTTGGCCGTACTGCCCCACTGAGGAATCGACGGCGGAGGGTGGCGGAGATTCGGATGGAGGTGCGTATGACATGGATTCGAATTCGATTGATGGTGTTGGAGGAGAGTAGAGTGCGGGGTTAATTTGAGGGAGATTAATGAGGCGGTGCGGCCTCAGTTCACAACGGAGCTGAGGGCAGATAGCAAAAGGCCACCGCCGCTTTCGTAACAAATCGAACCAATGCATCGGTGTAATATTTGATCTAATCACTGTGTGCGAATGCAGACAAGGAATTCCGTAATAGCTGGACGACGATGAGTCAAGTTGGTTCCCAAGGCCTGAGAAACTCAGCTGAGCTGGACACTATAGTTGTCACAGCTCGGAGGTGGTTTCCTGTGATGGTGTCAGTGTATATGAGACTATGCAGTTTGCTGCTCATTCAAGTCTCACCGTGACTAGGAGAAGTGTCCTAGTAATTGGAAATCAGAGAACGAAGATCTCCCATTCTCCGGAACAAATGGAATCCGGCGCAGCCACAGTCTGCCGTCCCGGAAGTGCTTGTTTCTTCCTTCGGCAACAGCTGCACTCGAATTCCCGCACTCGTGAACCTCCCTAACCACACACAAAATTCGCCAAACGTCCACGCAAGGCAAACTCAACTTCCTATCATGAATCGGTGCATTCTGTCTCACGGGGTCGACGGTCACGTTGCCTTGAAATGCAAGCAGATTATCCGGTGGCTGGAAGTTTAACCGGTGTTACCCTCACCAATAAGCGGCGCGATGGACTCAGTCTCTGCTTCCACCATCTCATCGCCATCCGAGCATCACTTCTCCATCGCAGATCTCCCGTCGGAGCTCCTCTCCCGCATCTTCAGACTCTCCCGCCACTCGTACACATCACATTTCGACAACCCAACGCGCGCCACATTCCACCCAGGAGTCCGCAACCTGGAACACGCCTTGCGTGTCTGTAGGGCATGGTTTGAAGTCGCGGCGGAGGTACAGTGGGGGGAGGTTGTGGTTAGAACGTGAGGTCGGGGTCTTGTGTTATCGTGGGGGTTTATATTGCGGTGAAGCCAAGCTGGAATTATATTTCCTTTCCTAGACTTGATATGATGTCCATGGGGAGCGAATCGAGACTGAACCTGCTGGCCTCATCTCTTCAACTCGATGGAAACGGCATGACCACACTAACACCTACAACGGACGAGGCTACCTCGTCTGACACAACGCGATCTCATTCCGACCCGCTAGTTAACGCCAAATTCTACCTCTCTTTGATAAAGTCCATCCGGATCATCATGCCCCCCGACCTCCTCGTTTACAACTCGCGATGGGCCGCGGTCGCGAGGTCTGAGGCCAGGGCAGCAGCGACGGTCATTAAACGCATTGTGGAACTTATAGGCGACACTCGGCGGAATCTCAACGGAGACGAGGTCGCGTCGCCTACAGTGGGTCCAACATCCCCGCACCTCGCCTCAATCACCTTCGAGGCCGCTCTCCTCCCGCCCCCCTCTTCCACATCCTTCGGCTTCTCTCTCACATCCCGCCTCACCTCTCGCACCACCACCACCCCAACCATCGCCTCCTCGCCTCACCCTTTATCTTCATCCTCCCCGGCCTCCTCTTCCCGCTCCCGAGCAGCCTACAACCCCACACCAGACCCGCCCCGCTTGCACCTCCTCTCCCTCGTTGACCCGAAACCATTCGCAATGGACGTGTTTACGGCGGCAAAGGCGGCGAGCGTCAGGACACTGGTGTGGCGTGGCGTGGATCTGGTCGATATCAACCCCGGGATGGTCGGGGAGGTCTTGGAGGCGTATTTGTTACTGGGGAGGGCGGCGACAAGTGACGTTTTGCTGTCAAACTCGAGCGGAGGTGGTGGTGGGGTTGCGGTTGAAGTCACGCCACCCTTGTCCACAAACACGACCCCCACCACCCAAACCCTCCGCCGCATCATTTTCGAAGACTGTCGATTCTCCAACCGCCCCATCCGGTCGTCCCATCGCCACCACTACCGCCCCTCCGACCCACTTGTCTCTCCTCCAACCGGACCCACCGCTTCCTCATCCACCTTATCCTCCGGCGCCGCTCTCCCAGTCCCATCCTTCCTCGACCTCCTCGGCCTCACCCCGTCACCTTCCACCACGGGCACCCCCGTGTCGGCCTCGTCAACCCCTTTAGCGGCGTTTCTCATCGCGGGATGGGCTACGGTCGGGATGTACGTCAGCGTGAGCGCTATGGAAGGAAAACCAACGACGGAGGCCACCGTGTGGCCTGGCGGAAACGGGCGGAGTGGTGGGGTTGGGTTGGAGCTTGAAGTTCGGAGGACGGTGACGGTCTCGCAAGGTTCGGAGCAAGTCATGGGGACAGGGTCCGTGTGGAGTAAATGGGTCCGGGTTGCGGCGCCCCGATTCAGCGCGCCCACGTCCACGTCGCCCAGGTCACCTCAGGATCGAAACACGTCTGATCCATCACAACCCGTCGTCTCATGGGGCTACACCTCCCTCTCCGGCCCACCCTCTTTCTCGCCTCCCGACGCTGCGCGGTGGAGCTGGGACAGGTGGGAGGGTGGTGGTGGTGGCAGTGCTATGGACGGAGATGGTGATGTGGGGTGCGTGGTTGCGGGGTGGGGGAGTGGGGCGGGTGGGGGTGAGGGGTAGGAGTGAGAACTATGTCTGTACTCTGTCGACTTTGTTTATTTATGGGAGGATTTTTACCTCTGGACATGATTTAGTTGCGCTCCACGCTGTACTGATTTAACGCCGGACAAATTATAACTATTATGCCCCATCCGAGCATGAGCACTGCCACGAGAAACGCGACTAAATAGATCTGTGGTGAATTCAAGGAGTCACGAATCGAATAATGCAACCTGTAAATCAAGGGATGTCGGAGTGATGTGGAACGGCGCGTTCATCTTTTCACTTTCTCAGTTCTCACGCGTTCTGCCGAATCCACGAAGTTACTTCCACAAGAAACTCGGTGATCGCATTCGGGTCTGACGCGCACGTGTGGCAGCTCATTTGTGGCGGATGTCTCGGCTTTTAAGAGAATCGTCTGCACTCATCAACACCCGGTGCAAAACTTAAATTGGGTAGTGAATACCGCATACCTGCGCTCTTCAATTGGGCGAATATTTTAACATAATTATTGAATAGTTTACGACGACTCAGGACTCTGGCTTCGGCGGTTTAAGTCTCGCCAACGAAGAAATTGCCATCGCATCCCCTTGTTCCACTGCCTTTGCGTACCATTCAATCGCTCGATCAATATCCATCTGAAAACCCGTTCCAGTTTCAAATGCCCATCCCGCCTTTTGTTGGGCAAGTATATCACCCTGCTCTGCGGCCTTCTGCCACCACTTCACAGCCTCCAGGACGTCCTTCTCCACCCCTCTGCCAACGGCATAGGCTACACCCAGGTTGAACTGGGACTGTGCAAAGCCCTGGATTGCTGACAGGTAGAACCAGTCAGTGGCGACCCCGTCATCCTGGTCCACGCCAATTCCATTCCAGTAAGCGAGTCCCATGTTGCATTGGCCCTTTAATCTCCCTGCTCTGCAGCGCGGCGGTGCCACTTGGTAGCCATCTGTTCATCCATCTCAACGCCTTTACCTTGCTGATAGAAGTTACCCAGGTCGTTCTGCGCGTCTGGGTCTCCAAGTTCTACTGCCTTTTGCTTCCACCTGGCAGCCATCGCAAAATCCTGTGGTATACCTGGGAGTCCTGTTTCGCAGACAGATCCAATGTTGAAAAAGCCATCTGGAACCCCCTGATTTGCCACCTTGCTGTACCACTCGATGGCTTTCTTGCAATCTTGCAATCTCGCCCCACTCCTCGTCCATTTTCAAAAGCGTATCCGAGGTTTTGTTGCGCATATGCGATCCCCTGCTCAGCCGCACAAAGGCACCACTTGTTAGCTTCGTTGGGATTCTCTGCGACGCCCTGACCATAATCATAGGCTATCGCGAGACTGTGCTGTGCCCTTGGATGGCCCTGCTTTGCTGCTGCAGTCCACCACTTTGCTGTTCCGCTTTGTCCTCTTCAAGACCACCGACTCCTTCCGAATAGAACATTCCAAGTTCGTACTGCGCCTGGGGATGCTTGCCGTGCTCTGCTGCTTTGCGGTACCACTTGGCAGCCTCCACGAGGTCTCGACTGCTCCGATGGGATACCCAGCCTAGCACCTTGCTTGTATAGCATCAATGCCGCATCAACGTCAATCAATTTGTCGGGGCGTTTAGGTAGATTGGTGTCTTCCAGCGCCAACTCTAGATCATCCCGACTTAAGGTATCATACGGTGACGTTGATGAAGCAAGGGAGCTAGCGACTTCCCGGTGACTGTTGGCACAGGTTTACGATATCAAAGTAATTGAAGTCATACCATGCTCAAATCCAGCTGATCAAGGAGGTACCCACGAATTGTGTTCGTCGAGTTTGTCAAGAATCTTCTTGATGCGCACTTTCACTTCGGAAAATGGCGGGCGTACCGCTGGGTTATTGGCCCAGCATTCCATTAGACGGATCAGCGCAACTGTAATATCCAATCCTTCTGGGAGTTTGGGCCGGACGGCATCGCAAACTTTATCGACGCGGTAAGTCCAATCATCTTGTAGTTGCTGCCAATAAGCAATATGCGCTTCGATTCCAGTCCAAATCTGATGTTGAAAAGACAGTTCACTGGATCAACAAACGTATATCAGTACTGCAAGAGGGATACCGAAAACCGACCACATAAATTGTCACTCCGAATGAATAAACGTCATCCGCCTTGACAGTGTGGCCGTTATGTAGGCGATTTGGCGACATATAGGAGAGGGTTCCCGTCCGTCCTCCACGGAACGATGTTTCTGTGGCATCACCGAAATTGGCAGGTTCAGAGGTAACGGGGTTAACTGCAAGTCGAGTGGATCCGCCGTTCTTGGAGAACAGCAGTTGCGCAAATTATGAGTGTGCCAGAAAGTCTGAAGTCCGAATTAGCTCACCTCGATCAGCACCTGTGCTTCAGCCATCACGTTAGCAAACCCGAAATCAGTAAGGAAGCCTCGTCCATCGCTATTAACAAGGAGCTGCGCTGGTTTGAGATCTGCGTGGATAACGTCCATCTCGTGAAGATAATCCATGGCGCAAGTGGCATCGTGAAGCTGAAAAGTGGAGCTTTCCAGGCCAGCCCGGGTGAAGCTCGAAGTAAAAGGCAGAGGATCACCCTCTCACTAATCGAAAAGCCTTCACCTTCCTGACTTCGGGAGTCCACGGCTTTCTCCAGAGGTACGTCATTGCATCGCCATTTTCCTCGATGGGCGATATTAAGAACCTGTTTCCCTCAGAGCGAAGGACTACATACAAAGGCAGAATATATGGCGAGGACATGTTGTACCAGACGCGCGCCTCGTGCTCGAATTGCTGCCAATGGAAAGCGGCTGCGTTGAGACCATATCACGCTGGAGTTGCCCGACGAGCACGCCCTTTACAGCACGCACCTTCTTGTTGTAGCTACTGGACACCTTTATCTCCACCAGCTTCACTGCCACGTTGACGAGACCTACCCATACTCCTTTGTAAACGGTCCCGAACACGCCTTTACCGATGCGATATGAATCCGATTCCTCGAAGTCAACGGCGGACCGCTGAACATCCCAAATCTGTGGTACACGCGCTATCGCATTTTGGGGACGCGTGGATTCCATTCGCACGACAGGCAGTGAATTCGAAAGAGGGTGCACGGCGGACTAGGGAGGTTAGCACTCTTGGCAAATCTTGGCCATTTGAACCTCCCATAATTATCCACAAATCAGTTAAATTATTTTTCGGTATCCTTCTCTTCCCTCTTGTAACCTTTCAGTCCATGAACGTCGTCAATGAGACCACGAATCGGAAGCCTAGCCAAGAGTTCATTTCGTCAGTACGTCGGTGCTTTCACCGCTTACGAAATAGTCTCACCTCATAATAGCGAGGATTATAGACACCGTCAGTCCGATAATCGCCACTCCAAGAATTGCAAGTGGGACCCAATTAATCGTTCGATAAAGCGGCTTGAGTTGGTCGCATGTGTTAGCGGAACTGTTCTCTGGAGCCAATGGTACAAACGCCACCCACACCGCTCACGAGCACAATGATCGCCGAGATCACTTGAATCGTCGTGTCGTTCACCGACTGCACGGTTTGCAGTTCTCGACCAGGTTTGGCACCTTGAGCGATCGTCGTCGATGCTGCAACGAAAGAGAAGTTCCACCCAACTCCGACAAGGGTCTCGCCGACATAGAAGACGGGGAGGTGCTCCCCGGCGAAGAGAATGGCGATGGACAAGGTAAGGATGGCGATTCCACTGTTGAAATAGGTAAACGTTGAAGCAGGGAACGCTAACAGTGAAATCGCTCACATAATGTTCATGCGGACGCTGCCAAATCTGTCAATTAGGTAGCCAGTGAAAATAGACGGAGCTGATTGATATGTTCAAAATCAGCTCATTGTGATGCAGCACACACACAAACGGCGGACGCACCGAACATTCCCTGTTTAGAGGGGTCAGATGAGATTGATAAGATCGAAAAAAAGAGTGATGTAAACTGTACGCGAACATACCAATACATGCGCCATAATCACATTCGCCTGATCAGAGAATGTGAAGCCTGCGTTCGTGATCGCGATCGGGGCAGGAGCCATCATGAGGACCTGTGCAATTCAAAGACGAATACCATCGGCACCGAGTCCCGATTGGTTTGGAAAGTAGCTCTCACCATGATCATGTACGACACAAGACCAGACACGACGGCGATGAGGTACTTTTTGCTGCTGAAGACTCGACGGACAATAGCACTTCGCGATTCCAGGGGAGCTTTCACCTCCGTAACCGCATATTCTGAGAGTGAAGTCGTGGTGATCTTTGCGGGGATTCTGTCGAGGAAAGAAAGCGGTTTGATTTTAATCATGGCATCAATTGTATCGCAAAAGGTTAGAGACTTACCTTAGACCCATAACCGTCAATGTCATTGCAAAAATAATGCACTCCAGAATGATGTAGATGCCGAGGTACTTGCTGTCAGGCACCAACCATACAGCCGCTCGCGTGATTTGAGGTCCGATCGGGGCTGCTACGGCGGCGCCAGCGACGACCCAGGAGAGCGCACGCGAAACGTACTTTGGGGGGCATACGGAGCGGACGCCAAAGCGGACGAGCTGGATTGAAAGTACGAGTTAGGTCACAGATTGAACATCGTTGTGAGAAACGTTTGAAGCTTACCTGTGTGGTGGCTTGCTGCGTTCCCTGGAACAGAAGCTTTGAAGGTGAAACAGGAGGAGTCGACATTTATACCGCACTTGCACGTCTCCGTCACAAAAGGATGCACTTACCCCAAGGCACAAGAGCGAGAAGCTCCAATACTTCATTGCGAGCAAGCATAGAGTAGCTCCGATCAGACCACCACCAGTGCCCACTGATACGGCGTTTGGAAAAATGCGAATTATGAATTGGTTGCGTGCGATACATCCCGCAGTTATCCAACGACGCTCGACTCACCAACGTACGACACTCTCAGCCCATAGCGCTCCCCAATATACGACAGAGGCATCGTACTGAGCAACCCGCCAATGAAAATAAGCCCGTTCGGGAGCGTGGCGAGGTAGTCACCGGCCATTTCTTTGGCGATGGCGACCGTACCTGGTTGATGAGAATGGGTATGAGTGAGTGGGAGAGGAGCAAGAAGGGAGCAGTGAGAGACAGCGGTCGAGCTTACCGGCGATGTGGGTGAATTGAACGGTCTGATTGGGAACGGGGTTGGGTCGGGTACCGGCTTAGCAAGGCGAATCTTAGGTAAGGTGTGTAGAGAGTTTAGAGCGAGTTTAGTACCCACATATCCCTATGGTGGAGGCCAGCATTAACGTGTTAAGCAGTTCAGCGTCAAATCGCCATGAAAAGAGGTGACACAAAGACTTACAAGGAACCATGCAAGAATGAGGAGAAAAACGTTCGTCTTCCAGTGGGGTGGAGCGGGGCTGGAGTTTGCAAGGGGGTGATGGTAAAATATTCATTTGAGATATGTTCTGGGAATGCAGCGACGTGATCCACCCGATAGATTGCTGCTCTGTAAGCAAGCTTAATCATAGACTCGTCCCCGCCTTCCCAAGAAGCTGGGCGAGTCGATGCAGCAGACGATGACAAATCCGATTTCCCAACTTTTGCTTCCATGACTTCCCCGAGCCATCATGCCCCCACAACAGAGTTCACGAATACGCACGGCTCGTCGTCTTCGGATTTTAAAATCAACTTCCTCGTGGCAGCCTGAGCAACGGATGCAGAAGCTGCCACGGGAGACACGGGCAGCTCCCCCGATTCCTCCGACGGGGAAGCAGTGTGCATTCCGAGTTTTGGATCGGCTGTTGCGTCGTGCGAGTATGTCATTTGGCGTTCGGCACAAATATAACTGTGGGGAAAGTATCAAAAAAAGCTCCGAAACGAAGGCACGGACGGGCCCTGGGCCGATGCCGATATCACCCTCGTTGACTCGACGTGTTCGCTCGTACGTGATGTATTTGTGTTTCTTTCATAAGATAGATGGGAAGCGACCAAAACTCGGCTGTGGTGGTCTGGCAGGTAACCGGCTCACAATACTCACAATACAGCTGTACGTCAAACAACGGTGGACGAAAGTGTGGCGATAGCCAAAAGTTCCGAAGTGAGAGGCAAGGGCTGCGGCGAGAGCCGATGACACTTCAAAAGGATTTTCAAATCTTTACGAAAGAGATACATAGACGACGCTCTAACGTCTAAAGAGGGGGAACGCCGTATCGGGCTTGTTGCTCAAAATCTTCTCGATCCTGCAAAAATGGCGTCAGCAAAATTTTCCCAAGTACCGCAAGAGAGAGGTACTTGTCAACCCACTTTTCCAACACGTCCGGCGACAGCTTGTCCACAAGCTTGAGCGCGCCCATGTTCTCCGTTACTTGCTCCTTGCGCGAGGCGCCCGTGATGACGGTCGACACGTTGGGGTTCTTGAGGCACCAAGCCAGGGCGAGTTGGGCCGTCGTGCCACCGACTTGTTCCGCGATGGGCTTTGGTTTGTACGTCAGACGTGAAGGGGATGTGTGGCGGGAGATCAGTCAAGTTGTGATGGCTGAAAAGAGCGTGAAACAGAGAAACGCACCAGCAACGCTCTCGTCTTCTCAATCTTGACTTTCCCCTCCTCGGTGGCAAAGTACCGGTTCGCGATCGACTTCATGAGCGCGTCGTCGAGGGCGAACCGAGAGCCGGCGGGGACAGTGAGCGAGTTGTACTTCCCGGAGAGGACACCCGACGCGAGGGGGGACTTCAAGCGCGATAGTGAGGCATTCAATTAGCGCTATGTGAATCAGGTAAATGGCGTGCCAACGACGACTCACCCAAATAGTAGTCCCCATCCCGAAATCCCTGTACAACGGGGCATACTCCTTCTCGAACCTCTCGCGCTCGAACATGTTGTACTGCGGCTGTTCCATTGAGGGGCCAACGAGACCCAGTCGGTCGGCCACGCGGTGGGCTTCAGTGATTTGTTGGGCGGACCATTCGGACTGCGGGGTGGAGAGGGGGAGGGTGAGTTGATGTGCTCAGGTGGGGGGAGCCAGAGCGGAGAGAGGAAATGGAAGGGAGAGGCTTACAGTTCCCCAGTAGAAGGCAAGTCCGTGGTCGATCAAGTAGTTGAACGCCCGCACTACGAACGTAACACACATCCAGCGATGAGTCTACGTCCACCAACAATGCAAGGCATTTCGCCACTCCAAAGCTCACCGGTCTCCTCAATTGGCGTCTCGTTGTCCGGCCGGTGGGCGAAAATCAGGTCCACGTAGTCAGTTCCGAGACGTTCGAGAGAGGCTTTCGTTCCCTCGATGATGTGTTTTCTTCAGCGTCAAAGAAGGACACAGAAGAACACATGGATGATTGGGAATCCAACTCTCTGAGAATGGTCAAAAGGGTGTTCCGCTCACCGGCTCAACCCCTGATCATTCACGCCCTTACCACCCCAAAAGAGCTTTGTCGCGATCACGAGATCCGACCGCTTCAGCCCAAGGTTCTTGAATGCCTTGCCCATGTCGATCTCGGAGCGGCCGTCGGCGTATACTTCCGCGCTGAAGGTTGGAGTGGTGGTGAAGACAGTTGACGAGTGTCCAAGAGTGTAGCTGCAAGCTGCGGCAAAAGCTCACGTGTCGAAGAAGTTGACGCCATGGTTCCACGCCTCCTCAATGCACTGCTGGGCGACGTCTGTGTCGTGTGGAGCCCCGTGTCGACGTCAATAAATGACGCGATCGCGTCGTTGCAAACGGGGAAACACTCACCGTCTCCGACTTGTTTTCCGTACGTCACCCTTCATTTTGACCGAATCGACCCGTGGCAGGTGGTAGGAGCGCCCAATCGTGGTCCGATGCGTTGTGGAAAGCCGAGGAAAAACGCGCACAAAGTGTCGGAACCAAAACTCGAGAAGCCCATCACGAGGGGAGAAGGGGGCAACGCACCATCCGCCGAGTGAGAGCGCGCTGACGCGGATTCCGGCTTTTCCGAGGCGGCGGTATTCCATTGTGATTGGGTGGGTGATGGGTGCGGATCGGTGGGACGAAAGGGTTTGGTAAGCAAATGTAAAGTCAGGGTAACTCAAGTGAAGCCCGGCAAGATAACGTCGCGAAAATGATGGTAAGATTGCTTGTAATGTATCAATGAGGTTCTTCCAAACCCGGTATCATCAAAACAAATAAATTCTCTAAACTTCGCCCCACTTCGAAGACTCCACCTCCGGCTCCACCTTGCCTGCCGTCCCACTCCCCTTCCCACTCCCACTCGTCAAGCTCCCACGCAACCTGCCATCATCTCGCTTCCCTTCATCCACCCACCGCTTCCTTATCTTTTCGTAAATCACCTTTTCCAGCACCGTCGTCAAGTAAAAATACGCCAGCATCGCCACGACCCCGAAAGTGAGCACGGTGTAGAAGAGGGCGTGGTTGTCGTATAGGCCGCCTGAAAGGTAGAACGAACGGAGGAAGTGCAGTGAGCACAGCGCAGCGTAACATTCAATGAATTAATCCGCGTTTAATTTGCAGTGACAGCAGTCAGCATTGACCACACCGCCAGCCTGAAGGGGCAGACACGCACCGAGAACGAACGCCCCATTGGCCAGCATGAGCACGATCCCGATCCCGCATAGAACAAAGGGCGAGTCGCAGAGGTACCAGAAGCGGGAGATGAACCATTTGGCGTCTTGGTCGCCGAGCATGTTGAGCTGGGGGCGGGGTGTACGGGGATGGTGGTAGTGGTGGATGGGGAAGGGGGTTACGGTGAGTGAGTTGAGAGGATGATGAGGGAACATATTACGAACGAATTTGGATGATGATGAGGGATGATGTGAGGAATGAATTTGAATAACACTCCAGGCGGATGGTTCGCGTCAATACGAACACCAACCTCGCCATAAAGTGTCGCACTCCACAACGTCGCGCTCAAGCAAAACAGAAACGCAAAGGCGACGAGCCCCCCACATAGGGCTTTGCGGTCGATACCCAAAATGGTGGACGAGAGTGAAGGGTCGAATGTGACGCCGGAGTTTGAGACGAGGTACTTAAATATTTTAGAGAGTTGCGGGAGATGTGGTGATGAGTGAGTCAAGATAGCAGTACGACGAGAATGAATAGAGGTACCGTGAATCCTGACGTGAGACCCGATACGGAGCAGACGAGCTGCCAGTACTGTCGCAAACACGCGTTCATCAGAGGTGTCGGGTAATCGAAGAGACAGATCATCGGCTCACGTTCTTTGCTCGATCCGACAATTCTTTACTGTCGAGCGTGTCCGCCAGCATCCGCCATTCGTAGAACATTTCGCTGCGGTGTGGAAGGGTGTTGCGTTGTCCGCGTCAATTATCCCAAATCGGGAACACTCCACGCCCGCCACGTCAGAGCTACTCCGGGGCCGCAGAGTACGCTTGTGACATCACTGTGCGCGTGACCAGGTCGCGCAAAACAGAAACGCTAAATCGAGCCAACACGTGCCAATATTTCCTATTCGGGTGCGGCCCGGGGTCACCCCCAAAACAGGGGTTTGCGCCGCATCGCACAGCGGATCTTTGCTTGAGGAGAATCCACCGCCATTCTATCGTCGACTCAGAAGTAGAAAAAGGTGAGCGCGCCCTACGTGTCGTCACTCGCAGGTCCGGCGTCTCACGAACGATGCAGGGCTGTCCCGCAGGAGGAAAGGGACTGCAACCAACAGCACAACAAACTCACGTCCGCAATCACCGCGCTGCAATGCTGAGCACGTCATCGGACAACGCGGTCGCGCTCTTCGGCAAGCACGTCGAGGTCGCGGAGTCGCTCGANCGTCTGGCGATGGACATTGGCGTCGCAGGGTGGGACCAGGTCAAGGCTGCGCTCGACACCGTCAGAGCGTCCGCGGGCACAACAAGATTCGAAGAAAAGGCGAGGACGGTTGAAATCCAGTTGAGAGATCTCGCCGTCAGAGGAGGGGCCTCCGCGGTGCAGGAGAGAACCAGCGATGCTGCTGGGTCCGGCCCAACGTCCCCCACAACAGAGGTGGGTTTTCATTCGACCAGACATGCAACACATGCAAGATGTGCATCGAATTTCTAATATATGAAACCAACTCTCCTCTCCGCTTTCACAGACACCCCCCGAAGCTACTTCCCCCACCATCGAGCGCCCCACACTCACTCGTCGTTCAACCTCCCTCTCGGGCCTAGCAGCCATCATCTCCGGCTCCAAGTCTGGCCGCCCGGCTCTCCCACGCATCGAAATCCCCATGCCTCCACAGGACCCCTCGGGCCTCGCTGTCGCACGCCAAAGTCAGGAGATCGTCACTCCGACAAACCCACACCCACCTGCGTCAACTTTGATGCAGCTCGAGACCCCCCCGCTGCAACGTATCCCCGATATGGCTTCCAGGCCGCCTGCTCTCCCTCCTCGCGGCCGAGGTCCCAGGTCGCATGCAACCACGTTATCCCAACCTGCGAACCTACAGGAACCAATCATCCGCGCAAGCCGCAGCCGTCCACACCTCGCACTTCCCGGCATGTCCGATACGCACGGCCACGGCCCGCTTCAACAGCACACGGCAATCTCGCCCTCGGCTTACAACGCCAGCACCATCCCGACCTCGAGCGGATGTGGACCGACGGCAGGCGCTCGTCCGCCAAGCCCAAACCTCGGAAACCACCCGCCGCTCCCCGACTTGCCCGCTCACCCCCCACACCAGTCGCAATCGCAATCGCATGTCCTCCCAGGCTCGTTACTCCAACTACACCCGCACGAAGCCGCCACAATCCAGTCCCGCCTCCCAAACGGGTACAGGCTCGTGCGTATGGGGACTGGCCAGGTCGGCGCGCCCGCTGGGTGGCCTATTCCGCCTTGGTGGGCCGCCGACGGTGCAACCGGTGCAGGCGCAGGAGACTCCACTTCGCAACAGTACACACCGCTGTGGGGCCCGTCAAGGTCCACGAGCTTGCCCTCGGGACTGCACCATATCCGGATGCGCTCCCCCGTGAGAACGCCGTCCCAGCTCGGGCAAGGGCAAGTGCAGGGGCAGGAGGACACCGCTCCTCCAGACCACACCGCGCCCACTCCCCCGCAACTCACCGCCCCCACCGTGCGTCACAGGGTGTATTACTCTCGCCCGAGAGCTGCGCCGGCTGCCGAACCGGACTCGGAGTACGAGGACGACGATCTCGGCCCTGCGCCTCAAGCGAGTCGGGCCAGCGCTGGTGGGAGGACACCCGTTCGCAGGACTTCGAGGTCGCGTCAGCAGGCCGATCCGCTCTCCCCAGGTCGCGAAGCTGCAGGTGCAAGTGCAGGTGTACCCCTCAGTGATGCGAGAGGAAGAGTGAACGGAGCAGCGCCGAGGCATTCGATTTCAAGGATGAGGGGGCATGGACTGAGCGGGAGTGATGCGCGGAATGGTGGAATGTGAGGCGCGAGGGAGGGAGGGCGTGCGGGGCGAGATCGTTTTGGGAGGGGTGCATCTGTTGATAAGAGGGACTCGTTGGGAGAGAACTCAAGTAAAGCGTGCAGCACAAGGCTGCCACGCCGGAAGTTGCATTTTGGTTTTGTCCTCTTTGGACGTGGCAGGATCCGGTCCACAAACGAGGACTCCGGGCACTGCTATTTTTGGCCTGTTTTGCCTTGTTCCCTCTTCTGCCAAAGCTTTGATTTTTTTTTTTTTTTTTACACATACCAAGAGGAGAACGTATACTAGCTAGCTTTTGTACGAGTACGAAGAGGAATTGTGTGTCATTGAATCCGCTCGCGTAGCTGATGTGCGATGATAAATATGGAGATGTGTTTAAATCATATAACTGGGACGGGAGTGGGAATTATTCCGCTATTGTGGATTTCCGCCCAGCGAGCTCTTCAAACGCTTCCTGTGTGAGCAGGCCCTGCTTCAAAAGATCTTCGAGCGTGTTGAGCGGGACTGCACACACAAAACCGGAATGAATGGTATGAACAACAATGATAACAGACACGCGCGGGCAACGCTCGCACGACTTTCCGCTCACTTTGAATATCCCGCTTCGTCTCCCTCCCTTGATCGTCTCTCGCGAGCAAGTTCCCCGGGCGCGTACTTTCCCACCGATCCGGTAAATTATGCGTCGACTGAATGCTCTGCGGACGTCCGATCGTTCGAGCCCTAGGGCTCTTGAGCGTTGCGGGCGTGACTGGGAATGCAAGGTCAGACACGGATTGCGTAACCTCAGCGGCGCCCGCGCCGTATCTCCGAGTGAAGGTGCGGCGCTGGTCTGGATGTGAGCTGTGCGATCCCTCCGAGCCCGGCCGCACGTGTCCGTGCGGTGACCCGAAATCGGGTTCGTGTACGTCAGCTCGATCCAGTGTCGTCGTGACCTTTGGTGTGCCGTCTTCCCCTAAAATCGGTGATCGCGCCATCGTGGCTGCATACGGACTGCCACTGCCATAGATCTGGTCCCCCCGCCCAAGCGATGACTTCGCATCGGAAAGCCAGGTCGACGCAGTTGGGATCGAGCTTGCAATAACCTCGACCTGGTTTTGCTGGTTCCCGAATTGGAATTCAGTGCCGCCTCCTGTTTCCAGCAAAATGAGCACGTCGATCGGCACCATCCCCTTCTCAGAGCTATTGATGTTGTCGGCCTCGCACCACCCGTCTTCGAAGAGGTGACCGACGTAGAAGACCCGGCCTTGTCCGACGACGAGCTCGTCAGCGTTTTGGGGGAGGTAGTCGGATCTGTAAAGTGACGAATTGTTTCCGCTTAGGATCGACCGTAAATCATAGCAACTCCCACATTCCGATAAACACTCGGTTGAGAGCCACGCCGTTTCCGGCGCCAGGTGTTCCACCGAAAAACACGTAAGCTGGGTGAGCTCCGTGCCGGATCGCTGGATCGACCTCCATATCTCCATGCGGCAAGGGGTTCTCCGGTGATTGAACTGGTGCGGTATTTTGTGCGATAGCGCCCGTCTCCACGTGCAAATGAGAATGTCCGTCTTCTTGCACTGATGGAACCGCATTGTTTCCGTGGCTAAGCGGAGTCTGCGGAACACCTCCTATTGATCTTCGCGTCGCGACACCGACAAGACGGGCAAGAGACTGAACGATCGAGGATAATTCAGGAATCGCCAAACCACTGAAGTTCGGAACGCTTTCATTGTGTCTGTATGGTGGTCGTGAAAGAGTACCAGTGCTCCCTTCCCCGAGGAGATTTTGGCGTGACGTACCCAGGCCTTTCATTGGTATGTCTGGAGATTGTGCGAACTTGCGGCGACGACGAAGCACGATAATAACAGCTGAAGCTGCAATCAACGATGCTCCTCCGCCAGCTGCGACTGCTATGATTACTTTCTTGGGGGGTCCCGAGTTGTCGGTTGTTGAATCCCTGGAAATTGCGATCTGTGAGTCATCAAAAAAGTCGGAGATCATGCAAAAGGCACTACACTTACAAATTCCAACCTCCACTCGCACCACAGGTGGTAAGTCCAACAAGCGATCCAGAACTCCCACCATTTGTTGGCGCCAGGCACGTTCCGCTATACAGTCTGTTTTCTATGTCTACGGAGGATGTACCTGTCGAGATTTTCCATGTCTGTGACGAAGATGCAGAGCTCTGCCGCCGATTAAGCGACCCGTTTGCAGCTGCACAATTCGCGAGTGCTACAGAGGACGTGCTTGTCGCCGAAAGACACTGACCACTGTCATCGAGTAGCTGATATCCTCCGGAGCAGGGAACGCTGTTGTCAAAGCACCTCCTACGGTATTGTTGGGTCCTGGATGATGCGAGATTGCAGGTCGTGGTTGTACAGACCAGATACAGAGATGCGGATACTCCATAAGTGACATAGAATGAAGTTTCCATTGATGACAGCGAAAATGACATCGAAGACGTCACTGAAGTTGAAGGCGAGGATGTTGTCAAACCGGATGTTGTCGTGTCGGATGCCACAGAGCTGGCGCTTGTGAGAGACGTCGAATTTGTACTCGAAGTGGTTGTAGTGCTTGACATTGTTGTCCGTGTGACACTGGGGCACTTGGACAAGCAACCTAAAATGCCCGGGCAGTTCACGAAGCCGGGCTGAAAAAAATACATGTTGAGATGGGAAAACGAGCAAAGATGCGTCGTATATGGCTCACCATACATCCGAGAACACATCCTCCATTTACACAGGTCCACGATTTCCTGCTTAATGGAGAAAGACTTCCGCTGCAAGTGAACCCACAAGTCCCGCAGTTGGAAGTGTCGTTTAAAAGGTTGGTACAAACTCCGTCGCACACTGGGAGAAAGTTCGGGCAGTTTTGCACGCATCGACCTCCAAGGCAGTTTGCAAAACCTCCGATAGGTGGATCGCAGAAGCGGGTACAGGCTCCGCACTGGTTCCCGCACAAAGTCACGTGAGGCGTTTTTCAGGTCAAGAAAAGCTCTTCTCGTGACTCACATTGTTCACATCAGTCGTGAGATTCACACATTGAGATCCGCACCGTGTTTGTGCACATCCACCCACTTCAGCACAGACGCCCTTCTGACAAACCGCTGTTCCTCCATATTGCGCATTGCAAACGTTTCCACAGCTCCCGCAGTTGTTAACGTCGGAGGAGAGATCGTTGCAGCGATACGGTGCGCACAGCGTTGTGTTCGCAGAGCACGTGGCGTTGCATACACCGGCGTTGCAGACAGTGGTGCCGAGTACGGTTGTGGGGCAGGCCCCTCCGCACTGGCCACACTACAAGGTGTACAAATTGGATAATGGTGTCGTAAGTACACTTTGCCCGGAAATAAGATGCCTTACGTTTTGAAGATCGGTTTGCAAGTTCGTACACACTCCATTGCAGTTCGCGAAGCCAGCGATACATGCTGGCGAGCAGCGCGGACAAGGGAAGACATTATGACACCGGTGAGCCAGAGTAATCGTACAATTGCGAACATACCTTTGATGGCGCAGGTGCCGGATGAGCACGTTCCAGCACAAGTATTTCCACACTTTCCACACTAGACGTGTTTGGGAATGTTCTGAAGGTTGCAGAAAACCTAACGCGTAGTTCCACTGCGAGTACTCACGTTGCTGGAATCAACCGTCAAATCCACGCATCCCGTCGAACAGCATGATTTGCTAAATGGAACGATGGAAGTAGCAGGTTGTACCCGACCTCCACTATAGCCGTGCTTTGAAAACTCACCCCGTAGAGCAGTATGTGGAGGTGCCTCCGACAACGCAGCACGTCGCACTCGCTGGAGTGCAAGCACCACCGCACACTTGTTCGCTTGATGAGCAGTTCGTAGCCAGTGCAAGGTTCGCAGAAGATGATGCAGAGTTCTGTTGTCGTTTTGATAGAGGTGGAGAGAAGACGGACGCGTGATCCAGACGTCGGGAGTCCGCTCCCGAAATGGATGGAGAATATGGTAGTGGAGGATGGGGAGAAGCGTCCTCGGGAGGAGGATGCTCAGAGAAGAAGGAATGATGACTATTAGAGGGGAGAACGGTTTCGGTGGCCAGCACCCCGAGGGGAAAGCACACTTGGTGATGAGGGCCAGCAATTGAGTGCCGAACACCGAAGTTGCACTGAAATGGAACGTACCAACAAGGAGAACCACTGCTATACACGCTGTTTGTGTCAGTAACCACAGTGTTTTCAGTCTCGTTGGATTCTGCCGAACAACGACAACCCTTGCCAAGACAGTGGTGGCGTCCAGAAGCTTCTTTGGCGGCATTGAGGGTGATGCTTTCATCCGATTCGACATTTCGTCGTGTGTGGAGGTGCTCGGATCCGGATTCGACGGATTCGGCACGTCCGTGGTTGAGTGAAGTTGGTCAAGCCCCTCGCAGTGTAGTTCGTGTCGATCGACACGCCGGATCTTTGATAGTCGACGCGCGCAGATACGCTGAGGTATTCCATTCTTCGAGTTCGCTTGGGGATCCTCCGACATTCCAGGTGAGCGATCGCCAGAGACACTGAGGAGGGGAGGATCCGGGAGTCGAGCGAATCCTTTGGGCGTGTCAGAGTCGCCTCGTTCCGTCAGGGCAGGTGGGAGACGCACGATGCGAGCCCTGCGTGGGGATGTGGGGTGCTCGTAAGGAATGTATTCACATGTCATTACAAATTCACCATACAATTGCTATAAGCAGCCATTAACAACCGTGACTATTTCTTACGGGGGTAATAGTCGCGGTAACAGAGTCCTGGAGTGCATATCCTCACCTCACTGTGATGAACTAAGCGCAGCCACCATATATTCGATTACGACTCCCTTGGTGGAGTGGTGCTATACCCTGGCCCTTTGAGACTGTCTCTTTGATTATGGAAAGCGCCCTGTGTCCGGGGTAGGAATGCATGAAGACTGCACGGACAGAATCGAGCAAATGTAATAACCTTCGCGGCGAGAACAGCGCGACCTCTGATACAACATTAGATCCGTGTCTTTCTGGCCACATGTCTCCGCCTCACAACGCCCATAGCGAAACTCTGTGTCGGTGGAATTCCAGGAGTTGGAAGATGCCACTGTCGCGCAATTTAGAGTCATGACGGAAACTGATTTATTAATCGCACGTACGCGTGACGATACTTGTATAAATTAATGACTCTGATAAGATAGGCTTGAAGTGAGTGCCCAACAGGCGACAAGTCTTAGGTTTCTTCCGAGAGTTATCATTGCTTGCTCCACCAAACCAATCTGACTCTCCCAAACAACCAGCAGTTTCGAAATTTTGATCGAGAATAATGATTTTGAACATGTATTTAGTCGACGTTCCTGCGCTCATAGGTCACCAAGCTTCATTGGAGAAGGTCACTGTGGGTAAGGACGTGGGAGAGCGCACAGAATTCAGAGGATTTTCTATTTTTATGGAGATTCGTTTGAGACTTGATCAGTACCCCACAAATATCAGACAAACTCCGACCGGAGGTTGCGGCCCGAATGCCCGGCTTGGCGCTCAACACGCTGATCGAGACGCGGTGTATCCTGGAATTCGAACAATTCGCCGGCCTTCCACGCTACTAGACTCCACTCCACCGGACTATCGGCAGAAGAGGATGCCTGTGTACACGAGCGAGCCGCTGACGGAGCATCCCTGCTCGAAGCCGATTGCAAAGACCTGTGTCGCCGTGAGTTTACAGAAAGCACTCCAGTCTCGTCAGTAAAATCCGTAAAAAGCTTCTGGGCTAGACGCTTCCCGCAGAGTACTTTTCGGAGCCCAGGGTATTCGACCTTGGTAAGGCAGGAGTGGCGTCGGTGACACTAGTCACAATTGGAATGAGGCTCTTCAACACCACTCACAGAGCTGCAAGCAATTTGGTCACGGGAATGGCTCTATGCATGTCACGAAAATCGGTGAGGCAACATACCGCTTTGAATGCTTTTCAAATGACTCATTTCGAGCTCCTGATCCAGACTTCGTTCAACTTCGCACGTCGATGTAACCCTCGCCGCTACCTTCAAAGTCACCTTTTCTATTTCCGATTCCGGTAACGTGAAGGCTTCTCTAAAGGCTTCCCCGTTGGGGAAAACAGAAGACATCCGGTCTCTCCCCACACACACTTTGAACGGATTCGTTTTCGTGAACTTGTCCGACACACCTCTTCCGTTCGACAAGACGCATGTCGGGTTGGTGGATGAGTTCAAATCGGCGGAAAGTGTGTTTAAAGAAACCGAGTACGACTTTTTATCAGACGTCGTGAGTTTTGCGCTGGCGAAACGCTCAATGGATCACATCTCCGATTTAAATTTCTCATTAGCAAATTCCAGGATCATTCAATTGGAAAGTTTTCTCGGACAATTACAAGTACGTTTGAAGCACGTCGTGTGGACTTTCGATTGACATTGACCACTCATCACGAATCTCCCAATGTCCAAGTGAATGCTACCATTGCCCAACATCGCATCCGGGATTCTCCAAGGTGTACAAGATCCCATCCTACCTCGTTGATGCACGCGAGGGATACTTTGTACACTCCGTTGAGGAACGTCAAGAGGAACGGGCTAGTGTGCAGCGTGGCGCCAGCGATGCTGGTGGTACTGAGCTCTTCCTCACCGACAGTCATGAATGTAAGGATTATTTTGACGTGTTATTCGATATAATATTTGATGTCAAACCCCAATGTTGAACAGCTTTTCCGCTGGAAACCAAACGCCTGTACGACGAGACATACAGAGTCCTCAACCAGAAAATGAGGGAGTATGCCAAAGCAAATCCACCTCGGGGTCAATCAAAAACTAGTCACGACGGTGGACTGGTGAGAGCCGTTCGCTTGCGCGATCAATCAAAGGAGCTCCTTATAGGTTTTTTCCGACTCTAATTAGTTTGTCCACGTTTGGCCCAACGTTGGTATCAATATCTTCGGAGATTTTGCTACAACCCTCCGATGGAACCCCATTTCTCACGAGAAAACTATGCTTCATCTCGAGGTCTTTGTGAGAAAGGGTGTCTCGGAGGCTGAAAGTACGTGCTCGTCAGTTCTTCTACCGTTCTTCTTTCTGACGTCCCGAATCGCAGTGATCCGATTCTCAAACTTCTTGAAATGGGTTGAGGTGGAGGACTACGTTCTTTGCGAGGCGACCCAGAGAAATCTTGCCCTGGGCGTTTACCAAGTTGGAGTGCTCCATCCTTTCAGGTTAGTGTCCAGAACGTTACTTTGCCGAGACATCATCATTCACGTAGAACTACAGAGAGAATGGTCTGGTGCACAGCCAGGCGCAGGTTCGAAAGCGTTTGGTTGAGTATTTGCAGGAAAAGGAGGGAAGACAAACGGTCTAAGCCGTGGGGACTGGGCAGGAAATGGCGTTTACGCATACTACACGATTTAGGCTAGACATGAATTACGGATTACCGAGCACTCTTCGCGAGTTGCGACAATCGTTGCCTCCCAATTTTGTCCGCCTGCCGCACAGGCTCTGGTATTCGGTACAGACTGAGCTTCTTCGCCAGGAACAGAGCCGTACGGGGGGAGACTCGATGGCCTGGGGAAATGAAAATGGGGTTTGTCGTGGAAGGGGTGGGAAGGAGTGACTGAGTCGAAGAAGTCGTTTTGTATCAGTACAGACTTGAAGCGTTTGGACTGGAGAAAATTTAAACTCACGGCACCATAAAGCTGCCCACTGGATCCAATAAGTGGCATAAAGTCAGCGTGTGGTGTGTTGCTAGGCGTTGAGGGAGTTGATCCAGTCGAGCCGCCCGTGACATCGCTACTGCTGTCGACTTCTTGAATCTGTGGAGCTAACATCGCCGGAGCCTGTCCGGAGCCATTGACAGTCAGCACGACTCCGGTGCTCACTTCGTGGAGAGCTTTCATTCCAGCTTTAACACCATCCATCGTCAGGTGTTCGGCATTCATCTGTAGAAAATTCTTCGCCACTCCGATAGTTGGAACATCAGCGACAATTCCGAGATGAGACGCGAGGCCCATCATTCGAGGGTGCAAGATGCCGTTCCCGTCCACGAGAACGACCTGAGGGAGCACGTGGGCCAAGGTGGGATGCGACCGTAGACGGGCGAAAAGACGCAGAAGAAGTGGAAGTTCGCGGAATGCGAGGAAAGTGGGAATGTAAGGTAACGTCAGGCGCCCTGTGCGGATCTCAATGTTAACGTTTTGCGATCGCCTCCAAGTTTAGCTTCGATGCGAACCTTCTTCCATGTCCTTGTACACGACTTTCAGGGTCGGGAGCTCCAAAACAACCAGCACAGCGACGGCCGTCGCACCAGCAGTCGCGTCACGTGGACCACGAACCCCTCGTTGGTCTTCCTCATGGTCGAATCCAATGTCCACCCCTCCAACGTACCGAAGCCCTTCGAAAGAGGAATCGAACCATGCGGTGTCACCTCGGGAGCTCACAAAATCTCGAACAAGAGGTTCGGTGTCAAGGGTAGTGGAGGAAGAGGACGAATCGACAGCGGCAGAGGAGGTTTGGCGAGGTGTGATGTTGACTGAGAAATCAAGTTGATCGTTCGCTATCCGACGAGCGCGAAGCTCATTCTGCTGGCGAATCCACTCGTTGCGGGTGATTTCGGTGTCCATTTGCTCCATCGATTGAAGTGAGCTTTTAACTCATTTCGCAAATCGGGCGAGGGTTCCTGGTCCGACCTCAGTTCGAATTGGACAAGACAAGATCTTCCTCCGCCTTCGTGTGGAAGGTCTTCAAGCGCCGACAACGAGAAAAGTGCAGCGGCGCCTCAAGCCTGGTGGTAGACGAGAGCCGGGTGAGCTCTCGGGAAGACGAATCGAAGAACAACTTAACAAGAGGAAGAACTCACCATTCCTGAGGGTTTCCGTTTCACTACAGTGACGACCTGCTTGTTGCATCTTGGGCAACGCACGACAATAGATGCCAGCGATGTGAAGAAGGTTAACCAGAAGAAGTGCTTAACCCAGTCCTCGTGACGACGAACTCCACATTCCTGGGGTTGGAGGACACTGGTGCATATGGCGGTGCAACATTTGCCACCACGGGGACTGGGACGGGGGCAGGCCCTTACTTCCGGGCGTGCATCGCCTCCTTGTACACTCGCTTCCACGCCTTCCTCTCTTGGCGTGCAGCCCGCTTCTTGGCTCTGCATTGCGCCTTCCACACCCTCCGTTTGTCTTTCCATTCGTGGAGGGTAGCTCTCCGGTCGCAGCAAGAGACACCAAACGACTGGGAGGGATAGCGATTGGTGTCTCCCTGACGATTGCGTAACCGTATCCCTCGACTGGCTGAATGGAGACCGTGGCGCGGTACACTCCCGTCGTGGGTGCTGCAATGTGTCCCAACTGATAGGCTGGGGGTGCAGAGGACAACTTGGGTGCTGCCTTGGAGACTGCAGAATATGGGGGCATCACACAATCCATTAAATGTCAATACAACAACAACTATAAAACGTTTCGGGCACGGGACTGCAAGAGGCGAGAGCAAACGGTTGCCGGTACTGGAAGGGAACAGCTTAGTGTTATATCCTTGACAAGAACCAGATCACTTGTCGAATGGAATTACAAGGAGCTTTGCGTGGCAAGACAAGCATTTGTGGTGTTTGTCTTTCAAGGCTCTGAGTAATTTGAGGCAAGTAAGTTACCTCATATTAGATCAGTGTATCACTGACCAAAACTTATTTACAACAAGTGGAAACCCATGCGTTGGGCCATGTGGCAATTAAGAAGAGTGCATTGGTGGCGAGCCACGCCTCAAAACTGAGGTTGAAGCAATCAGTATCAGTATTTCATGTGTCATAGCAAAGGCAAAACGGGACTCAAGCTGGTAGATGGCTTCTGCCTGACAAAGGTAATCACTTGCTTGTTGCAGACAGGGCAGTGCATGACAAGAGTTCCTGGAACTCATTATAGTAAGTGGGTTAGATGCTTGCATGCAAGCATTTGATTTCAATTATAGAGAGCAGTCAGTCCAAAGCGATTATTAAGAAGAGTACTGCAGTCAGAAGGGACTCTCTGTTACAGAACAACTGAGGAACCAAACGTCTCACCTTCCAACTTGGTATCCTTTTGCATCACAATATACCTTACTTCTCCCGTTGTGGGTCCAACAGGTACGTCTGTCCTGTTGCTGCAGTGCACATACCCCACAGGTTGGTCTGACATGAGAACGTATCCTGGAGGAATCACAACTGGTGGAAGCAGTGCAGGTGGGGTAGGGAGGCAGGCAAGTGTGGTGTGGTAGGACACACACAAGGCGTAGGACACAGTGAAAAAACTCCCCAATATCAGACCCTGATACACCCACAATATCAGGGGTGTATCAGGCAAGGGTGTGAGGGGGCAAGTTACTCCCTCTTTCAGGTCAACTCCCAACTCACTCCCTCAGACAATGCTGAACTCCCTGCTCGCCTGCCAGAAGCTTCCCTGAACTCCTAACTCCGCTCACTCCCACAATACTCCACTCACTCCCTTGCATGGCAACTCCCAACTTGCTAGTTAACTCCCAAGTTGACTCAATGGGGTGTCGAAAAGCTGGTTAAATTGTAGAAGCAAGAAAAAAAGCCAACCTCTGAAAACTAATAAAGACTTGTGCTGCAACCATGATGGCATCATAAGATTATCACTTTGTACATAAATTAGGAAACTTTTGTTTCCACTTCTTCAATAACATAAGATTTCTAATCATACTAGGAGCCAGGCTTGACCTCCTGTCTGCAATAATGTTCCTCCTGGCACAATTCTGTGCTAGTACCTGGAATCCCAAAATAATCTTGTGACATCTGTTGGAGTCCTGAGAGATTGCCTCAGCTCTTCCAGTACTCCAGCACATCTGTTTTCCTTGGTCTCCTTGCCTCCCTGAAGTATTGCTCCAACTCACCCTGCACTTCCTCATCATCATCAAACAGGCTATATCCCATCATCATTGACCTGCATCCTTTGCTGTGGTTGGTCATTGCCCCTCCTGGCAATTGTGTACTTCAACTCCAAAGTCTCCCAGAATGTTGCCACCACTTGCTCTATATGCTCTGTCTCCCATCCTTGATCCTGCAACAACAATAACTTGCATGCCAGGAGAGTACTGTCAACCAATCAGTCAAAGTGTCATCATGATAACTCACTTAAAGCAATCCAGTAGAGCCTTGTTTTGTCTGTCTTCCCATAGTACTTTTAAAGTACAAGCAAGATGGCTTTGCAAACAACGGAAAGAAGGGGAAGTATTCCCACCTCTGCATCCTCAAGCTTGTCCATCATGGCATTGAAGAGGGGAACAATTGCTCAGAGGGTTGGGTATGCTACACTCTTCATTATGGAGAGTGCTTGTGCCAGAGGCTTGATGGATGGGGGATAATTGAGGAGTATAAGTCACCATAAATCAAACACAACCTACCTCCAGCAGTATCCTGACTTTCTCCATATAGTTCCAATCATTGTGAGTCAGTTTCCACTCACGTCACGTCCTGTCCAATGCCAGGAGCTTTTTTGATCTCCCTCCTGTCCACAAGTGTGTGGGAGATTGCATTGAAGTCTAATTTCCATCAAGTTCCATTTGGTGCCACAAGTTCCCAAGCTTGCAATGGGTTGGCAAACTGCAACACCAATAATTTTTGGAGCTTGTGCAAGCGTCTGACCATGTATATGAGCTTATAGAGCTCCAAAATAGAAGATTACACAAGTTGCAAGCCACACTCAGAACCACTGAGACGCCACTCACCATCTTCACAGGTCCAGTATCCCCTCCATTGACCTCCTTGTTGTCAACTTCTGTTTGTCACAGCTTCTCCAGTCCAGTGCAAACAGCCAGGTGTAGGATGTGGGCAAAACAGCAAACACAAGAGTGAACCTCATGAAAGTCAGCTGCTGTCACACATGCTGCCACAATTGCACACTTCATGGTTTTGTTGTTGGGGGCATTGTCCATTGTGAATGAAAGGAGCTTCCATCATGGAAAGTTGAGGAACATCTTGTCAAAATACATCCAATAGTGCTACTCACCTTTATTCTAACACCCATATTCTCAAGTCCTTCCAGCAAAATACCTACAAAGTTCTCCCCTGAATGGGAGCCTTTGACCTGGATAAAGTCCAGAAGAACCTTCTTCATAGTCCAGTCTCTGCCCACAAAGTGCTCAGTGATGGCAGCAAAGCTGTACTTCAAGTCCTTTGTACTCCAAATGTCCATTTTACATGCAATAGGCATGCAGTCAACCTATGTAAGACATTTAGTACATTAAAATTCGGAATGATGTTGCGACTCAATTCCAAAAGCCTCTGAACAATACCCCAAAGATAGTCCACCTCAGCAGGAATATCTGAATGTATCATGTCCACTGAGATCCTAGGAGCTTCTGGGTTTGCTGCATGAATCACGCAAGCAGAACCAATGGTTTTTTGGCTCCATGAGAGGTTGGTCAGCAGCAACAACCTAGTCAAGCATTGCATTCCGAAATGCTTCCTTGTTGAATGGCTGAACAAGATTTCTTGTGGTGATTAAAAATACTCAACTATGGTACAAATCCTCACCAGAACATCTGCTTTGCGCTTCTGTGATGTGGCACTGGTGGTCTCTTCAATTGTCAGTTGCGTCCCTCCATTGCCATTGTTTTGGCCATCCAGCATTTTCTGGGTCTCAGCATCCTTAATAGTGTCTGCATGAAACTTGATGTGAGCTGTTGAAGTGTGGATGTGGAGTGGTGGTTTGTCATGTTGTACCTGAAAGGAGAAAATCAGTCATGACAATCATGAACAAAGTAGCATGCTCAATGGACCCATGGCTTTATATCACATCCATTTTGTCCTTGCTGATAGCATACTGCATGTTTATCTTTTCCCTTTTCCTGTTTCTTAAAGTGGCCATCCTGGAACACCCACGCCATCTCCTGTTTGTGGGTCACAAATTCTTTAGCAGGTTGCCATCCATCATCTTCTGACACATATTGGCTCACAGATACGCTCACTTTCAGCAGATTGTGGCTTTATGCAAGTCAAGTCAGTCTTTACTCAGAGTTGATACCTGCAAACTCCTCATGCCTAAAATGGTTTCAGCAGCTTTCTTTTTAATACATGCATCCAGAAGATTATTTTGTGAACCTTGCAGTGACAGCTTGTCACCCATAAGTAATGGTAGCAAGCAAGGCAAGCAATGTGATGTTTACACAATTATAAAAGCACAGTCTTCTGTAAAATTGTCTTTATTGTATCTGACTTTGAAAAAATGGCATACAGTTCCTCTTTTAGGGGATATTCCCAATATTAAACTTGGACCAAGGATCCATTACTAAAATTGTTTCCAAGCACCTGTGTGACATTAATTGTGTTTCTTCAACTAATTTGCTTTTGCTACAGTGCTTCTTCTATGGTAAGATTGAAAACTGACCATTATATCATATTTTCTAATTGTGGCAGAGTATTAAGTTGCAGGAACTGCATTTTAACATGTCTCCACCTTGCCAGTGTCAGACCCCTGACACCCAACCTGACACCAGCCAGAATCAGGGCAGTTTCAGGATTGGTGTCAGCCGTCTGACACTGGTACCTCTGATATTGTTTGATTTCAGGGGTCTGAAATGGAGCAACTTTTTCCTGTGACGATACAGACAATGTCCGTTTTTGGGCGTATGGCTATGTGGTTTAGGCTTATTTTATTGATTTACCATCTCGGGGACACGCTCTACCCCTCTTGGGTCCAGTCTTGTACTGGATTACAACAGGATCGTGGGGTATGTGGTATCCCGACAGCAAGTACTCCTGTCATTTTAGCTTCGAGCCTTAATTTACAGTTGTTGAATTATGAAAACTAGTTGTGCCATCAGGTTGTATAGGGCAAAATAACACACAGTGATGGAGATGAGAGGAAGGAGTACTGATGCAGACATGGCGAGCACGCCATTCAACGCGGAATGAAATTTGAGGCAATTACAGTCATTGGTCATCCCATTTTCAGCTGGCGGCAAGTGGCCAGCCTCCAAAAACATAGAAACAGGCTTAACTCTGTTATAGAGGAGCCAAGCGAACCAACAACCAACAACCAACAAGACATAGCCAGACAAGCCAAGCCAAGTCATCAATGCAACAGAGGAGCCAGCTACAGCGAATGTTTGGTACTATCGTCTTCTCTCCATTTTATTAATTCCTGCTACCGATAAATATTATATCCAATTAAAACGTTGACCACAATGTCTCAAATCGTTCCGAATACAGCTTGACCGCCCCAGGATGATTGAAGAACAAGACGTTCTCGCGGTCAAAAAAGCGGGCCTGGCGCGTCCAGTTGTAGCTGCCTATGATGATAGTATGGGTGTATCTCAGCTTTCCGCCGTGATTCGCAATACCGTAACAAGCAAAACCCACCTGTGATCGCAGAGGACCCGTCACGAATCATGAATTTGTTGTGCATGAGGGAATGCCTGTGAAACACACAGCATGAGATTCAAACCCATGAACGGGGCGGGCTTGAAGCGTACGGTTTATCCAACTTGATAGGAATTCCTGCCTGTCTTAGCACCTGGATCTTGCTTGTGGCACCTTTGGCCTCCTCGTCGTCTCCAACCACACGGACCCGAACACCGCGCGATTGAAGGGCCACAAGGGTATTAGAGAGATCCTGATCTTGGAGTGACGGGGTATAGGCTGAGCTGTGTTGTTCGGAGAAAGAAAATCGCGCAGTTACGTCTCACCTGTGATGTTGTAGATGCATACGTCGAGCTAGATGTGTCGGAGAAATCATATTGTGTTGTGACAACCGTATTGTCACATGTCGACAAAACCACCCACCGTCTTTTTCGTTGCTTCCAACCACCTCCTCAGCTCGCCGAAACTTTCTTCACTCGGGAAAAACACGGCTTTTACTCCCTCAGAAGCCTCGTATTGAGCCGTACAAGCCTCGTGAGCAGAACCTTCCTTCCAAAGTCCTTCGAATTCGCGAGCGTAGTGCTTGACGATGGAAGGCTGGTCGATGATGAGAAAGTTCTCGTTGTTGACGATCTGAGCGCTAACGGATGCCGGAGAGGTGAGGCGTCAGAATAAGACTTAAAAGGCGCTACAGAGAACGTCATTGCAGCGGCTCACTTGCGCGTCCAGTTGAAGCTCCCTGTGAGAAGCTTCTTCCCGTCAAAGATCCCAAACTTGTTGTGCATCATACCACCGCCTCCCCATCCGCGAGGCATGTCCCGCGTGCGGTCCCCTGAAGGCAAGTTGCGGAACGTGTAGGTCTCCTCTTCGGGAAGACCACGTTCGCGGACAGACTCTTCAGGCTTCTCATCGTCATCATCGTCCTCCACGAAAGAGGAATTACCGAGGGAACGCATGCCAGTAGTTCTAGGAGGTCGCGATTTCGGAGGGGAAGACTTCTTGGCGGGTCTGAAACGCAAACGTACAACTCTCAACCACCTCAGTCGCACCTCACGCACACCAGCATCTGACAACTCACAGTACATCCATCTTCACCGGTACACCTTTCTGCGTCAAGGTCACGACATCGCTTCCTTGTATACGGCTCTGAAACTCGTCCGCAATGATTCTCACGTCCAAACCCCTCTTGTGAGCGAGGAAGAGGGCCTCCGACACCGCGTCATTCGAGAGGGAGAAAACTGAAACGAACACAGATTTCTTCGCGTTGTTGATAAGGTCAAGCAGCGGTTGGAGGTTGTCGCGAGACGGGAAGAAGTACGGCGTAGCAGTGTATGATCCCGAAGTTGGACGGGATGGAGAGACCGAAGCAGGGCGGGAAGGCTTGGGGGACGGAGACGGTTTTCGGCCCGGTCTGATATCATCATCATCATCCGCCGTTGGCCTGGCGGGTTTGGGTGACGGCTTCCTCGCCGGGCGAGCTGGCGATGGTGACGCTTTCCTCGGGGGCTTCGCGGCAGGCTCGTCGTCGTCGTCCTTCTTTTTTCTCCCACGTCTCTTCCTCCCTGACTGCGGATCGAGCAGTCCATCCTCGTGGTCGTCCTCCGATTCCTCGTCGTGACCCGGGCGGTACTCTGCGTCGTCGTGGTCTTCGTCGCGGGACTTGCGGGGCTTACGTGTCGGTTTCTGAGATGCCCGGCCATTTGGACTGGAGGCTGCCGCAGCGGCGTAGCTGGCGTGTGCCGATTTGGGCCAGTCGGTTGTCGGGGGCGGAGGAGAGACCGTCAGGGGAACTGCGGATGGAGCCGCAATATGTGAGATGTCATTTGAAACCAATATCACATGGTCACAGTTAGCTAAGACAGTCCACGGGTCGCAATCGCGCTTCTTGCCCGCCATTCCTGTCCATGTTCTGCGGCATATAGATATATCGGCCATCCAGAGAACACGCGACACTCACTTGACGATTGGGATCCGCCTGCGCCGGCCGACACCGGATACTCTTCCGTGGAGCAGCAGTTTCCCATGGGTATCGAGGGAACGGAAGACGTCAAGTGGTGACCGCTTCGGCTCAGCAATGCCACCTTCACGAAACTAAAAATCCCATTTTGGAAAACTCATCGAAGAAAGCGGCAGGGCCGCGATAGCAGCATGCTCATACGTGGAATGAATTTGGAACTTCCAACGGCGTAGAACCCAAGAAAATAAACATTTTAAAGTTACATAAAGACCACAAGTGACTAAACTCGCTCCAACTGTTTTAGTAGCGTGTAAAACGGGCAGTACCAACGGCTGCCGAGCCCGTTCCCTCCTCCTTGGGTGCCGTGGGGTCCCTTCCTGCGAGCCCAAAGGTTTCAGCCACCGACTTTCTCCTCCTGGGCACGCGCTCTCCGTTGGACTTGACGCTGTAGGCCGACTCCGAGGTCAAAGTGCGGGACATGCCTGGTCCAACGGACCCTGGCCCCCCTGCGCTGCCAGCCCCGCTGCCAATAGAGCCGCGGCGGGCGCCAAGCGGCAGCTCCGACTTGACAACGATAACGGGAAACTCCGCCTTTTGGAAGAGGGCGCTGGGGAGGTTCAGCTCGAAAGTGCTATTGATGTCGGAATGGATTGTTGTCAGCCACAATTTCGAACATTGATCACAGTTTGATTGAAGACAGAGTGCTCACTTCCACAAGGTACCCTTGTTCTTGTGCCTGGGGATAACCAGGAGTGAGGGTTGAATATCCTCGCAAACCTCTAGGATGGCGCCGACGGGGTCGCTCTTTACGGGGAGGGAGCGAACCTCGAACGTGAACTGAGAAAGGAGGAGAGACATGACACTGTTAGTAGGGCAAGAAGAACGGTAAGAACTATGGGGCATTAGACGACGTACGTCCTTCGGGTACCAGTTGTAAATCTTAGTGGCGATGGCCTTGACGTAGTTGACGGATTGACTAGGGTTGGTATCCATTTGCGTTTATCAGAATGCCGTCAAATAGAAATGTCAAAGAAAGCTGAGCGCTCACCGTTCCGTCCTGGGAGGGTCAGCAGAGGTGGTGGTCAACTTGACAATGCCACCCACAACGCTGTCGGGTTGTGAGAGCACCAAAACGGTGAGCTTATCTCCTTCCTAGACAAGCAAAAGAAGTTCCATGAGTAGTGAAAGAGGTTAATCCAGTTAGTCTCAAGATTTCAGGGATTCGCGACGGTCACCAGCATGTCTCACCTTTACAAGCGACTTGACGGCAAGGTCCAAAGCCCCGTGGGCGAAGGGGTCAATCTCCCTTCCGTTAACGGAATCGGCGGGAATGACGACGACGATTCGCTCGGGCTCGTCGTCTTCAGGGTCAGCCTCTGGACCGTGATATTGAGCCACAATCGTCATTACCGATCCCCTGCGGGAGAGAGCGGGCGGAGGCGCATCTGACGTAGAGACGCGGCCTTCAGAGGCAGGGGTAGCGACGGGGGAGGGGGCGGCCTTCTTGGTCGGCTCCTTGAACTGGATGGTTCCCGAGACAGGGGCGGTGGCACCCTCGGCAGCGACAGCCAGGGGCGCCGGCTTTGCAGAGGTTGATGCGAGTTGCTCGCTGAGCTTGCGGTTGGCGGCTTCGAGGTCCGCGTTTTTCTTGAGGACCTCCTCGAGTTGTTTTTGGAGAGCCTCGACGTCTGACATTTCTGTGAAGATGGGTGGCAGATGGGTGATAAGAGTGATTTGAAATGAGAGATGCGTTCAGGATGCGGGTTTATAAAGGGTCAGCCACGTACTGTTGTGATGTTTTTCGTTTGAGGGCGGGAGATTGGTGAGTCGAGTCACGCCCTGACTCAGTCAAAAACGAAGCGGAACGAACACCGTGGAAGGCCACTGAAACTCCTGTGAATCGGCGATTTAAATTACAATAAAAATACCGAAACAAAAGTAGAGCAATTGCATTTGCGTTTCAGTTCAATGGGCCTTGGCAATTTGAGGTGAAGAAGCCCAACTGCCCACGGATGAGGAGCATACGCAAGGCCAGGGCACATTGTCTGTATGACACCGCTCATCAGTATCTCTCTCGCTGCCTTTCAAATGACAAGCACCACCGGAAGACATTCCCCCGCCCGAAGGAGGCTAATCACGTCACGTGTACCAAAGTGTCCGTTTTTCATTTCCTTCTGTCGCACGAGGGATAAACCACTATCTGGTACAAAAAACTAATGATGAGAACTTTTAGTCTAACCAGAACCGTGGAGGCAGTCCAGGCTTCTGTTTGATGTGCATCGGAATCGCAGAATCCATCTAAAGCGCAAAAAATCGTTCAATATTTGTCTCCAGAAGCAGCAAAGGCATCGAGATGCCGAAAATCACACCGCCATGAATAGCCACGTTGCCCCGATGACATAGCTTGACTCATCACTTGCGAGAACCTCGGGCTTTCCAGTTCGCCCCACGCCGGGCGCCTTCGATGTGAACTCGATCACGTTGTCGATACGGTCAGACGTTATTGCACTTTCGATGGCGCTTGTGCCAATGGAGTTGACACAGATTCGTTGGGAGGCGAGCTGGCGGTTGCCGATACACCATACAATCAGTCATACTGAAATGCGACGGCATATGGGGGACAGACGACTCACCTAATATGAAGCAGTTTCAGCGAGACTGTTTGCAGCTGCTGGGGAGCAAATCGAAAAGTCATGTTAGTCGAAATCGGGAGAACGGTAAACGAGCGCGGTACAGAGGGCACTTCCAATATCCATCTGATGCACACATATTCCTCACTCTCCGGAAAGGTCTCAGGTCGTCATCCCATTCACCACATTACCCACCTGCTTTATTCGCCGTATAGTCCACCGAAAGTCTTGCTCCGAGCATGGGGACACCAGCCGCACTTCCATTGATGACGATAGATCCTCCAGGCGCCGTTTTGCCACCACCAAGAGCTTGCATCGCTGGAGTAGCATGTTTAATACAGAAGAACAGATGGAGAACGTAGTGTTCACCCAAAGCCTGCATTCGCAACCACCACGTCCAGCCGGCCCCACCTCCGCACTACCCTCTCAAAGGCAACTTTTGTAGCCGCCTCGTCCGACGCCACAGACTCAAGCGCGAGCGTCTCGGTGGAACTGTGTTGTGCATGGATGGTTCGGGCAAGGTCCTCCGCGAGCGAAAGCTTAGGCGCCAGGCCGGCAAGTGATAGTGACTGCCTTCGCCCTGCGATAAGTATTGTCAGCGGAATGTCGGCCGAATGGGGGGTGAAGTGGCATTACCTTCAGCGAATTTCACGGCGGTGGCGAATCCGATGCCACCGGTGTTTCCCGCGCCTAGCGAAGAGAGAGTCGCAACGTACGGAAGCATCGATTATCGAAGGCCAGTTATCAGTAAATATCTCCGGTCAATCTACTACACGCGCGCGAACAGTCCACACACCAGTTACGACACACACTTTTTGGTCTAATCGACCTATCAGAGTTCCGGCAATTTCGTTTCTGAATGCTGCGACCTAGAATTGACAGCGGCCGCGCGATCGCTGCCTCCGGAGTGTGTCGGAGGCAATTCGGCGAGGGGACCTCTGATCATCAATCGGCTGCAGCCGACAAAGACCTCTTGATACCGGTCCGACATGTGCACTGAATCAGTAATTCCATCAGGTCACATAACCGATGTCACATAAATTTGAAGGTGCTGATGTTGTGTTCCTGTGGTCGGTGGATTGATTCTAGTGCATCTCTGCTGTCTCACAGGGAGGGAACCGAGGGTTCAAACATCATCATTCGTGGCGCCTGACGCAAACCTCGCTTGTGCGTGCTGGTGAACTCTCCCCGAAATAAATGTTAGTAGCGCAGACGTACAACTACTCCGGGTCAGGTTTTTACACTGCTACGAAAACGCACCAAATTGGGTGGAAACGTGTCACACAAATTACATCGCTATTGAGCTTGTCGGCTCGTTCCACCAAATAAATGTGGCGATGTCAACCCCTCTGCTTCTTGTGCCGCGTTGCTGCACAGGTGATACCGCTGTAGCGACCCAGAAAGCACGGAGAGGGGATGTAAAGACGAGTGTCAAAGACACGAGGTCATGGAGGGTGAAGTAACTAATTGGAATCACCTTTTTCGTGATATCAAGTGGAGCACGTCTTGACTCAGCAGCGAGCTCGTGAGTCACGCCCTGACATCTCCCGAAAAATATAAACGTTGATGGTAAAGAGAATTTCGCAACTCGGTACATTTCTCTTAATGCCGTCACAGCCAATGTCCATCTCCGAGAAAACGAATCCTGGAACACTGTCACCGGTCAGGAACACTCTAGGCTCATAAACGAGCTCAAAGAAACTTAGTACTGCCGTAGTCCGGGAAGCCAGACGAAACCACGGCTTTCGGGTCCAAGGTTAGTGCACAATTACAATTTGAGGGGACGACTGGCTCCCCGGCCTTGTACTGCCGTGTGGGACATTCCGTCTCAAAATTGGTTGCAAAGACGGCATCGCGGTCGGGACAAGTTCACGGACAGCGAATAGGGAAACAAATACAACGTCACGTCGCATTAGGGGACGGCTCAGAGCGCGTGAGACTACTGCGACGGTGACGGTCACGTGCCGCATTCCGCTTTCGAAAACTGGAAAAATACAACGGGCAGTATGCCAGGCACGAATGCCAGTCTCCCTCCGCAGTCTCTCCGACGGGACTTGTTAGTAGTTTATCTTCACTACCAAAACCTCTTTGAAATTAGAGCCGAATTTTTTGTGATCCGGCGTTCAAAATGCGGGCGCAGAGAAATGTGACGGTGACATCAGACGTGTCATTGGCGCCCAAGAAAAGGCCGGTGGCCGGACTCAAGCGAAATATTGTTGAGCCGTCATCGCGCAAGAGAGGTGAAATAGGAAGGTGATCCTCCTCCACCCGCGGGAGTCTCCGCACTTTTTATACCCTTCGATTCTCCACCTCTGACTGTGACGAACCTCCTTCTGCGATCCGCTAGAGCATTCCTTGCCGACCGTGTACGTTTTACTGTTCACCTCCTGTCATTTCATTTACCAGTTTCGTTTCGTTTTGTTTGAATGCTGATGTGTTATAAGTCGACATGTTCACGAGCTTGAACTTAATGTTACTGTGAGTCACAGGCGCGCGTGTGAATACCGCCTGCAAAATCGAAAAATGAAATCGAACGAGCAGACAGGCGCGGACACTGTTTGGGCTGGGCACAGAGCATGACGTTTATATAACTCTCTTACAAAGCTCACGATTACTGGTTGGCAGTCAAATCATGATGTACACACTCAATATTGTAACCATCGTCATCGATAACAAAGGCACCGTAATACCCCTGGGAAATATCGATGAAAAGATGTTAGTATTGTGGTTGGATGGAGTCCCTCGACTCGCCCGTGTTCGAACTCCTGGCATAAGAGCTAGCCAACTACGCCAGTCGTCCTTTGAAGTGCAACACACCTTGTGATAATGGGGTCTGAGTCCTGGTGGTCCGTTATCTTTCGCTCCGGCTTCAAGAGCCGCCGTGTAGAAGGCATCGACTTCCGCCGTCGAGTTTACGGCAAAAGCCACATGAGCACCGGGATTCGGCTTTCCAGGCTGGAGCCAGAAGTCCGCGTTGAGTCCAGTGCCCAGGCCGACGACGTAAGGCTCGGAATCGGGGGCGGAACCGTCCCTTCGGATTTCCATGAAGAGCTTGTATCCGATTGGGGCGAGCGCCTTGAGGTAGAAGTCACGCGCACGCGACACAGATGCGACGGGAAGACTCAGGTGGTCGATGGGCATTTTGGTGATTTGGTGATGCGAAGACCGAGAAGGAACATCTTCGCTTTTGCCTCACCGAGAAATTAGCCTCCCCAAAAATTACCCTGAGCGGGAATGTCAGGACATGTACACGAGGAAATTATGTCCGCGCAAATGGAAGATGGCGGTCGTAGAAGAAATTGCGGGACTTTCTGACTTACTCCCGTGAGACCGCCTCCCGGCACAAGATACTCGGCGGTACATAGTACACATTTACGGATCATAGCCCAAGAGTCCTAATCGAGTCGTTGTCATGAACGTGAAATCGAATACAACTGATCTCAAGTCCCCCAAACAACGGAAATCTCCCCGACTCCACACCTTCCCCGACACCGCGTTTCCACGCCTCTTCTGATCGCTTCCGCCACTCCATCAACACCCCTTCACGTCTGCGTTTATCTGATTGTCCCCGGAGTGATGTCTGACCCGATGCTAAACCAAAACGCGACACCACCTCCCCTCCCTTCCCTCCTGCCTTCATCGAACGATGGACGTCTCCCAGTAAATGGGTGGAGTGTAGCTGGGCGACCTGGCAATTCGGCGACGGGAACGGCTGGTGACGCTGGAACGGAATCAATGTGGCGGCATCATGGGTGAGCAAGATTCGTTTCACGCCCTGGGACGGTTCTTAGCTGATGTTACCTTCTTTTCTTTCCATAAGAGCTGCTGGCGCGAAAGGTGGCGACGGCCTGTCCGTTCCCCACCCGGGGTTCGAAAACAATTTTCCTTCCCCACGGGAACCTGCTCCATTCAGCGCACCAGTGCCAATCCCACTCTCTCGAACCCGAAAAGTGCGAGTTAAGGGTCCTCCGAATCCCACCGCGAGGCCTCCCCCGGGTCCCCCGACTGTTTCATCGAACTCGCAAATAGAGACATTCTCTACTTCTCCAATGGACACAACCCAGACCCACAACGTACCGTTTTTCGCCACTCCACTGGACACCACGTCTCGGAGTCTTGGGAATTTTGCCCCTTCAATCACATCTTCGAGGGAGCAAAGAGTCCCAGTTCGCTATGGAACCAGTAGTTCATCCATGTCCGCGTATTTCTCCTCCACCGATCCACCGTCGTACGAAGATTCAGATTTCAACACCTCTGCACCTCTTGAACGACCAAACTTCGCTCTCCGAATGCAGTCTGTTCAGCGTGGAACACTCCATTCCTCCTCCTCTACTGCACCCAGACTTGTCTCGTCACCTTCCCACCTATCCTCCCGCGCTACCACCACACGTAACCTCCCCACCGTCGTCAGAGCAGTAGAACTGACGGCGTGGGGTCCCTCGTTTGATTCGGGAAGCTCGACACCCCCTCCACCACCTCCCGTCTGGTCGAAATACGTCACCACGAACCGCGAGAAAGCCGCCATCGCAGCCTCGCGAGCGTCTGGCCAGTCGTCAAGCGCTCCAACGCGAAACCAGGCGAGCGAGATCCTCGAAGGCCTTCGACAATTTCTCTCGGACGGGTCCCGTGCCAAATCCAACTCGGCTGTCTCCGTCCCGGTTCCTCCAACACCCAACGCGTTCCAGAGCGCGTTTCCGGTACCGGAGCGTACTGCTTCTGTTCCCCTCATACCCCCTCCCTCCCAAGACCTCGGCGCCGCATCAACCTCGACGTGGACGACTCCATTCGAACCACTTGAGGACGTCTCCCGTGCCACGCTCACACAACTCGTCGCTGAAGATGACGGAGAGGTGCGCACAGATCCTACGGTGCGTCGGAAGGGAGTGTCGAAGGCGGTCAAAGTGGCCTCCTTGCAGGAGGGGTGGAGCGACGGAGAGAAGGTTTGCGAATTTCGCCATATGTCTTCATACAGATCCCCTCAAACCACACTGCTGCTCTTAAAGCTAGGGTACTTATCCCTTATATACCTACTGGTCCATCTCCGACGACGCGAATTGTCCGCTAAACTCCAAATGTACGGATGGAAGGAGGGGTTCTTCCCTCTCCCCATGGATCCAACGTCGTCGGCGCAGTCGCTGTCGTTCATTGCTGAAGATCAGACGAAAAATGGTGATGTTGCCTCGCAAGAGTCTTTGGGAGCAGCTAGTGCTTCGAGTGGACGACCCCAAGAGCAACCTGAACAGCCAGCCGCCCCACCCCCGCCTGCGCCTTCCGAAATGCCTTCTACCTCGTCATCCCGCTCCAGCCTTGCCGCCGACCCTTCGCTCCCTCCACCGCGGCTGCCTCCACCTGTCGCGTCTACCAACTCACACACAACCACATGCACCTCCGACCGGTCCCCTCCGAAACCCATGAAGCGGGCACCTTCCTTGAAACTCTCTGCTGCGGATCGAAAAGCTCGTGATGTACACAGGAAGGCACTGGAATCGTATGATGCGTGGGCGGGGTTGTTGGTGAAGAAGGTGGTTGCATGGTTGGGGATAGAAGAGCGAGGTGAGCTTGGCCCAAAGCAAAACGACTTCATTGTCGAATCATCCCCTTCTTAACCACTTCCGTCCTCAGACATTCTTCTTCTGCCAACGCTCCTTGACCACCAAGTACGCCCAGAAGACCTTGGGGCCGCACTATTACGGGAAGCCCGAGCACGCCTCACCCGGGACTCTTCCTCGCCTCCTCCCAATGAGATGCCAGAAGAACCTCAGGTGGATCTCACCGAAGTGAAGTCGCTCGAGCCACCAGTTGAAGTATCGGAATCGGTGTTTGGAAGGAGTCCTGACGTGGTGTCCCCACTGGTTGCGCCGGAGGTAGCTGCCCCAAAGAAACTTACCCGGGCTGAGAGAGCAGCCATGGAGTTGTTGGGGATCGAGGTTCCGCCTGAACCAGAACCAGATATATCGGAGACCGAACCAAACAATGAAGCAACGCCGGAGTCAGTGGATCTCGGGGGAGGCGGTTTCAGTGCGTCAGTAGTTCAAACCGGTAATGCGACGTCTCCAGGTGGCGGTGACATCACCGAGGTGAGCCCTGAATATGTTGAACTGGGAGATGCCAACGTTACACCCGTCGAAATGGCAAAGGTTGCCGATGATTGTCCGCAACCATTGGATACCACGACTCACGACGAGTTCGCATCCGCACCACCCTCATATTCCCGAGAACCAACTCCTTCGAATGCCCAAGAGTCTGTGCCGTCTGATCCAGCGACAGTGCTCCTGTCACATCTCTTCCTCATCTGTATCATTGACGGTCTAGGTTACTCTGCTCGCTCGAGGCACCTCCTGCGTGCTTCGGCTCGTTATCTGGGATTCGAAGACATGAACCTGTCACGATTGGAGGTGAAGTTGTGCGAGGAACTGAGCGTGTTGGAGGAGATGGGTGAGGTCGAGTGGGAATCGGATACCAAGGAAAGCGAGACACTTCCCACGATCAGCACTGATAACGTTGCGAAAGGGAAAACACTTGATCTGAAAGCGGACGGAAGTGATCCTGCAGCACCAGCCCCAACCTCCCTCAATGTCTCTGCTGAACTTTTGACTGCTCGGTCTCAAAGGAATACGAATCGTCGGATTGCCTATACTACTCTGGCCGCCGTCGGAGGTGGTGTAGCAGTGGGGCTTACTGCAGTAGCAGTTGCCCCTATGATCGTTGCAGGAATCACAGCTATTTTCGGTGTGGTGGGCATCAGTACAGGCGCTGCTTCCATTCTTGCCGGAACGACTGGTATGGCGGTGATTGGAGGCGCTGGCGCTGTTGTGGGAGGCGGTTCTCTAGGCCAGAAAATGAAACGTCGAATTGGCGCTGTAGACGAGTTCGAGTTGGTTGGAGTGCTTCCTTATCAAGTTGTGTGGCTGAAAAAGGACTTGGAAGAGGAGCAAGAGCGGAAAAGGAAGGAGCGCGAAAAGCGCGAAAAGGAAGCGAAGAAGAAAGGTCACTCTCGACAAGCATCTGCCGTCAGTAATCATCCCATCGAAGAAGATCAAAACGGCGACATCGATTTGGCATCTTTGGTTAAAAAACCGAAAGGGAAGCTGACGGATGATGAGTTTACGGCACGGCGCCCAGTGTTGCACTCTCGTACAGGATCCGAAATCTCTGTGGCACATACCATAAACTCAGATCGCTCGAACTCTTTGACTGCACCACAATACATCCCGGCTTGGCGGCAACAACGTCACCCATCTGTGACTATCTGTGTATCTGGTTGGTTGGTGGAGGGCGAATCCGATTTCACAAAGCCTTGGTCGCTGGTACAGCCTGGCTCGTTGGGAGAGATGTATGCTCTTCAATGGGATCCAACAACCCTGATGAATCTCGGAAACGCATTCACTATGTTGGCGAGCGAAGTGATCAGCTTTGGTGTCAGCCAACTATTGAATGTGACCGTACTCAGTATTCTGATGAACGGACTGACTTTACCTCAAACGGTGCTCAAACTCGGTTACTTGGTCGATAACCCCTGGGGTGTTGCACTGGAGAAGGGGAAAAAGGCAGGCCTCGTGAGTTTCTGGAATTGTGATGTTTAATTCCGAGTTTGAAGATTTTACGATCATTGCAGTTGCTGGCGGATGCTCTAATCGCACGTACACAAGGCGGCCGCCCAGTGACCCTCATTGGATCTTCTATTGGTGGTCGAGTTGTCTTTTATTGCCTTCTGGAACTTGCCGAACGAGGGCACTTCGATCTTGTCGAAGATGTTTTCATTTTTGGTGCACCCGTGATGGCGACCCGCCATGAGTGGGAAAAGTGCCGACTGGCAGCCAGCGGGCGGTTTGTGAATGGGTTCTACGAGGACGATTGGATTCTCGGACTTGTCTATAGGTGCGTCTACTATATGTCGAAATGGGGGAAGGCCTCTTTTGCCCTGCCGTCACCGGAAGCGCGCAATGGGTGACTGGTCATATTTCGGGGAAAGATCTCCTTCTTCTAATATTTGTTTTCGATGCTAACATTCAATCGTACATTTAGATCTGCCAGCCTTATTCGTCTTCGAAACATCGCTGGTCTTGTTCCTGTGCTGGATGTACCTCTTATTGAGAACATAGACGTCTCAGACATAGTCTCAGGGCACTTGGAGTATCGCACCCGGACCCCTCGTATTTTAAAACAACTCGGCGTGCCAATGTGGCGAGAGTGGTTTGATCAGGATGATGAGGACGAGTATCAGGAATCGCTTGCTGAAGCAGCTGCTGATTTAAGCCCGCTATCACCCGATCTATCTTCAATCGCCGAAATGTCTAAAGTTTCGCACGCACATTTACATGGAATCAAGGGGGAGCTAGAGGACGCCCGACAAAAAGAGGTCGTGGAAAGGGCGAAACACGCCGTGATAGAGGGAAAAGGAAAAGAGAGCGCGATTGGTGCCGACGGGTTGAAGAGTGGTGTGTGGAATGCTGAAGGTGGGGATAATACGGTCAACGAAAATCTGAGAAGAAAATCCGATGTGAAATTTTTTCCTGCTTCAGATATTGCTGAGCTCGAAGCCCTAAAGAATATCGATTTCGAGCACTGGAGACCACGCGAGATTCGGTCGACCCTACCGACTCTTGTTTTGCCTTCGCTACGACGCCGTGGAAGCGTGCATCGAACTTCAGCAACGGGAACAGCCCTGGCCAATCTTGGTGTGTCAGTGAAGTCCACTTCAAACGAGCCTCCCCTCGACACCATCACAGATGCTGATCGGCGCGATGTATCGACTTCTGGGCTTTTCGGACAAGTACTGAACGATATGGTTCGAGATCGGTTCCACGTTGAAGGTGAACTGGACGACGCAGCACTAGACGATGGTAATCGTCGACCAATCGTGGACCCTGTTACGGGAAAGGTGACACGTGAAAGGATTGTGGGGATTGGTCCATCAGCGCCATCAGTATCGCCCGGCACAGCAGCTTCCAAAGGAGCTGGGAGCGAGAGGAAGCCTTCAAAGCTAAAGCGCGCGTCGGCGCGTAAGTGAGAGACTGCTTCGACAATTTAAATTTGAGTAATTTATTACGGGGGTTCCGATGTCGATGGTTTGCCTTTCGTACGATATCACTAGGACATGTAAAATCCGACACAAGTCCACCAAAGTCACGTATACTCCTCGGGGGCACGACTTTGCTGTGTGTTGATACTTCCTAATGAAACAGATACTAATCCCGCAATTGAACACACTTGCGATAGATGACGCGCATTCTTATGGTTTCGAAGTACATCAAAATTGAACCTTCTGCACAGTATCGTCCGGATTCCACGGATAGTATCTCACTTCCACCTCATTTCCATCTGGATCTCTCACATACAGCGACGTTCCGTCACCACGAGCTCCGAAACGCTTGCAGGGGGGTTGCACGATCTCTTCGACCGTAAAATGACCCGACACGATTAGTTCCGATGGGATTGTGAGGTCAACAACGACACAAAAGTGGTTCAAGTTTGTTGGTGCATTCGAGGTATCATCCGGCAACTTGGAAGTTGGAAAAAAATTAATGATAGTACTTGAATTGAGGCGTACGGATGGGAAAGGAACGGTTCGAGCTCGCAATTCCTGCGAAGAGGGTTGTTTCGTGGGAACAGTTTCGAGTCATCAGCGATTGATATGATGTGTAATATTATAGTGCGTACTCACATGGGTCGTTCCCGTGCTGGTAAATGTGAGCCTTACGTGAAAATGGGAGGAAAATCTTCCCATCTCCAAACATTCAGCGGACAAATGATCCACTAGCGATTTTTTCTAGACATTTTGCTTTACGGTCTCTGTTCATTATCGATGAAAAACCGCAGTTTTCGTATTAGGGCCAATATTTACATATTGAATCGCTTATTCAGTCCCGCAGTACGTTCATATTCGATCGGTACTTTCGGATTCACCCCTCAATAGAAAGTTTTCGTCCAATGACCGCATGGACAGTGTGACGAGGTCCGCCCAACCCGTCCCCGCCGTCATCGTTTCCCGTAACGTCCTCAAGTGCAACGTACATTCCCCGGTCGGGTAAATCCTCAGAGAGTTCAACGACATCCTCTGGAATGACCGTGGCGCCAGGAAGAGCAACAAGGACCCCGGGGGCTCCAGAAGCCATGTCGTATGACGTGGTCAGGGAATATGGAATGGGGGGCACGAATGTTGGGGCTGAAACGGAAAAGGACGGGGGCGGTGGAATGGAAGGAAGAGCAGATTCCGCGACCTTCCCAGATTTCGTCCCTGCCCGTTCGTCGTCGTCGTCGATCTTTCTCCCAATCAGCGACACAACCCTCCTTCCCTCCGCAGTACCAGGGTCCACAGGAACGTACATTCCACGTGGCTGTTCACCGAGTCCGGCGAGTTCCGCAACCGTGTCGAGAGGTACTTCGCCAACAGTAGCCGATACTCGCGCATCCGCTTTGGCCCCATAGTTTCCAAATCCGCCAACAGAGTCCCATTCCCGACGCATTTTCTCCTCCCTCGCTCTCGCTTCGCGCTCAACTTGCTCCTTGAGCGAGGTCACACCGGCCTTGGCTGGAGCCTCTGAAATTTCCAGCTGGCCGCCGACCAGATGCAAGCCATAGTTGGCACCGAAGGTGTCTCCTTTGGATTCGAGACCGTCTTCTGGATCGGTTTCCAAGGGTGCGAGTGCAATGTCTATGTTCCCCACAAATCGTGAGAGATTAGCGAACCATTGTAGTACGAAGTGTCACCCATACAACCACTCACAGACACCTCGATCAAAATCCACAACTTCGTGATTGACTGCGTCGAACGGCATGACAGCGACTGTCTTCGGAGGCTGTTGCCCAACGGGAGGTTTCGTCGACGCTGCAAGAGACGATCCCGCTGGAAGGGGCGGTCGGGGCGCCACAGGCTTCATATCTGGAGTTAGGCGGATCGAGGTTGGGACATCGAGTCGGAGAGGGGGCATTGTAGTAGGGAGTTCCACTGGAGAAATGAGAGTCGTATCGCTGACCGGCGGGTTGGTTGGGGCAGCGTCAATTGAAATAAGTGATGGAGGGGGTGTTGGCGAAGGGAGAGAAGGTAACGACGATGAAGAGCTCGTCGGTGCGGCTTTTGATCGAGATGGAGGTGGCGGGAGAGGAACAGCCCAGGGAGGTGGGAGTACAGGAATCTCCGTATCCGCTGCAGGGGCAGCTGAAGTACTTCCGCCCGATTTGGCAGCGAGCTTGGCAACCTCGCTTTGCCACCCGACCGATGCCTGTGCGGACTTTGCCCAATCAGCTTCCGTGGTGTCGCCCTTTGCATTGGAGTACAACTCCAGGGTTCCCCCGATTGCGCCGGCCCCCGCCATAGCCCCGAAATCATTCCGACCACCTCCTTGCAGCGGTGTGAGGGTGATGTACACCCCTCTGTCCTCCGCAGGAATGTCGTAAATGGCACCTAAACCTGGGTCATAAGTTTCCTCCAAAATTGCCGCAGCGATGGTGGAGAGAAGGTCAGGTGCCTTGGGGCGGGTGTTCACGGGTGCGAGCTTTCCGTCACTCGAGGCAACGGCGGGGCCTGCTGGGAGTGGAGTGCGAGATTTCGCAGAAGAGCTGCCCGCTGCCGAACTCGAGGAAATCTTGAGCGGTGGAAGCGTGGAAGGTATCTCCTTTATTTCTAGCGGCGGGAGTGTCGACTTGATCTCCCTCGGTCTCCAGGCGTTGATGTCCTCTTCGTCTTTGTACTTTCCCTCGTCGTGATCCAACTCCAACTGCTGCCCAACGATCCCCGACGCCTTTCCGGGTCCGAACGTGTTGAAAGCGTCCAAAGACCGCAGATTGGCTGATCCAGCGTGGCCGTCAAGCGCGACGTACAACCCGCCCGGAATGTCCGCCGATTGCAACGCGCTCAAGTCCACATCCGGTTTCGGAGGTGGGGCCACCCACCGCCCCGAGCTGGACCCGTCGAGCGTCAACTTGAGCGGCGGAAGCGTCGATTTTATCTCACGGGGCATCCACGCCGGGTCGTCCAACCCGAGGGCGGCCATGGACGCTTGGATCGCCGAAGGTGGTCCACCCGGCCCACTGCGCGGGGGGTGAGGCGGCATCGCAGCTCAGCGGAATCTAGCCTTCGGATTCTCCTGTTTCGTGGGCGCTAGGCCCGGTGTTTGCCGTGGGGCCTTCCGTGGATTGCGGGCGGGGCGCGCCACACAGTGGAACTGCTCCCAATTGCCGATCAAAACGCAAAACAATCTGGACCTTCAAGATCTTTGTCTTGCCAGCTTTCGCCGTGCTCCTAGATAAACTCAAATAAAGGAGCTCCAAGACTGCCTCAATTGTCTTCATAGTTAGTCCGAAACTTGAGGAAATCAAACACAATTAGTTTCAACATTCATCAAGTGCATTTCCAGTGCCATCAACAACCTTACTCCAAATAGAGGACTAGCTACAATACCTGGAACAGTCAGAGTCTGATGTGGGTTTCCATGCTTTGAGACAATGATGATCATACACGTTCGGTACAAGAGTTAATACGGGAAGAGCCTGAACCGAAGGATTGAGACGAAATGATAGGTTCGATTCACGATGATACAAAATACCCTATCGCAGCCTCTCTCAACGACATGTGCATTTCATCGAGCACCAGCGACACCCTTTTCTCGAAGCAATGGGAGAGTAGTCACAATACCGAGAAGAAGCAGCGACGGGTGGAGAGTCAACGACGATACGGAGTCCCGCCTATGAGAACGGACATCTTTCGGCGGCGCAACGGCGATAAGTGTGAGAACGAGAAGCTGTGAGCCGAAATACTGAGACGAAACGATAGATCTGATTGACGACCAATACAAATATACCCTATCGCGGTTTCTTACAAAAATAGCGCGCCTTCGCGTCAATGCGGATTAGTGGCGTGGTCCGTGACCTCGGTTGTGAGTGGAGTTGCTAGAAAGTGCGATATGTTTAGGAATACGAACAAACACACAGTCCGACCGCTCATGCTTACCACCGAGAAGGGAGCGACGAGTGGCAAGCATAGAGTGAATGCTATCCGGTTATGACGAGAAAACGCCTTGGTTCGAAACGCATGGTCATGTTCGGGCTCTCAACAGGTGACCTCGAGTCAACACACACCCGGCGACGAGTCCTACTGGGGACGAACATGTAGTTCCTTCAATGAGACGCTGGAACGTCATTCGCTCGCTCGCTTCCTGTGCAGTTGGAGGTAAAAGAAGGAAGAGAATCGATACGGTCCGGGATCGTAAGCATTCGACGATGACCGAAGAACGTAGAAAGCAGCACACTCACCGGCGAGAACCAGCTTTTGAAAAGTTGCATCCATTGCCCCACTGGTCCAACCCACTTCGTCTTTCGCAGTCCAGGAGACTTGTGATCGAAGAACGAGCCTACCTGTACTCACAAGCTCCCTTTAGAGTGATGGAGAGAGGGGTGTCAGCACGGATACGCAAAAATACTCTCTCAAAAAGTCGACTCACACAAAGGGGGAGTGTCCTCCGCGTCCCGGTGTCAATGCCGGTACCCAAAACTGCGACAGTCTATACGTCGACAAAAGGATCTCGATGGAGAGCGCGGCCAAGCGCCCTCGCGCCACTTGTATGGTCGTTTCGATGGGGGGTTCCCCTCGTCCGCTCCTTCGGACAGACTCAATGCATGGAGATCCCAGCAGGTGTATCGCTAGGGAACCCTTCTATCCCGAGCAAACAAGGAGGGACTCCCACTATGCGGAACGCTCTGAGTGGGATGGTAGCTGCAACGTCTGGAATAGTTCTTGGAAGAGAAATTCCGATTGCGTGAGAATTTTGCCACTGATTGGACCAGTTCGACGAAGCTTCAATAGAAATGACAACTCGGTTCAAGTTCTTCTCAGCACTTGCACGGTAGGCCGGCAAACTGAGCATTCGGCATCTGCGTCAAGAAGAGTTTGGGTGTCCACCATGTCTTGCCCCCAAGTCACGATATGATTGATTGTAGACGTCTGTAGTGCACAGACTGCTAAACGTCAGAAGTCGTGTGATTTCTGTACGCGAAGCGAGAGTTCTTCGGATGGGAGAAGCTCAAATATCTGATGTTCGAAGTGTGTCGGATTCCCAATCCCCACAAGTTATCCCCGCATGTCTTGCCACAACGACTTCGGGAACAGTACTCATCCCCAGCGCGTCACCGCCCGCCTCCACGAGTAGACGGGCTTCACTCCTCGTCTCATACGAGGGTCCCGCCACATAACAGTAGGTACCCTCCCTTGCAATCGCCTGCATCCCGGGCTCCTTGACGGCGCGGAAGAATGTGCGTCGCAGGTCCAGGTCGTACGCGTCGCTCCTGGCCGGGAAGCGCGGGCCGAACCTGTCCTCGTACGCGCCAATGAACAGGTTCCGCCCTCCCAGCCCCGCGACGGAGATGTGGTCCTTGATCGCCAAGAAGTCCCCCGGGACGTAAGACTCGTTGAACCTCCCGGCGGTGTTCTTCGTGACGATGAGCATGTGGACACCCAGCAGGGCGAGCACGCGAACGCGCTAGGTCGGGAGCGCGTGGTCGTGCCCAGCGAAGAAGTGGAAGCGGCTGATCATGAATGTGGTCGGGATGGCGTTGAGATGCGCGAGGACGAGGTTTCCGGGGTGGCCTCGGACGGTGGAGGTGGCGAAGTGTGGGATGTCCTGGGGTTGATGTCGGGTGTGGAAGGGATGAATTGAATTGGGAGTCCCCACGACGATACCATGAGTAACAATCGACAGAGCGAGCCAGCGAGAGCAGCATCCGCAACACACCTTGTATGGAATGACGACCTTGACCCGTTCCTTGTCGACCGAGTCGACGAGTCCGCGGAGCCCCGATCCGCAGATGACTGCGACGTGCACGCGCTGCAGCGAGGGCAGACAGCGCGCGCGGATCCACTCGACCGTCTCGTCGTAACGGGGCGAAGTGGGCGGAGACATCGCGCGTGTTTGGGCGATGATTGTCGACCGCAGCATCACGTGTTGAATGTTCTGCCGATTTGGAGTTCTACCGTTCATGGAACACTGAATTAGTGGCGAAGATAATTGGAGATAAATGATGTTTATTCAGATGTACTTAAGCTCATTTGTATTCTAATCTGATTTTGCCTTTGACTCTCCAATCGTTCTGACGCTCGTGCACTCCCGTTTCGAACAGATTAAGAGTCTCGTTCACCTCTGCACTAGCGTCTACTCATCATGTCGTCTGAGTCTCAGGACC
>KQ965773.1:3777-22272 GCA_001574975.1 Gonapodya prolifera JEL478
GCGCATAATTCGGCGTCCTCCTCGGATTCTTCATGGCTCCTCACACTACACCCTTTCAGAACCGCCCACAAGGCGCCCGCGGTGGTGCCACGTCCGGCCGGGGCGGACAGCGCGGTGGACAAGGTGGACGCGGTGGCGGCGGACGACGCAACTGGGACTTCAAACCCCAACACCTTCGCGACGCCTCCGTCAAAGTCGGGCCCGAATGGAAGGTCCGCGACGAGTACGACTTCCCCAGGCTCAATAAGCTCGTGTACGATCCCGCCGGGAAGGTGTTGCCCGGGGATGCGCCCAACAGTGTCGAGGACGAGTGAGTTCTTCTGACGCTTGTGGTGTTTGCGGGTGGTAACAATGACACTGGTGACGCGATTTAGGAGCGTCTACGGCGCGGCGATGTACTACGACAAGTTCACGTTCGATCGCGTCACGGTCAAGAACCCCAAACCCGTCACCGAGACCGACAGGGCGTACCCAGGCACACGCGTCACTGCTAGCCAAGACTCCATTTTCCAATCGGTACGTTGCAACACCATCTCTCTGGCTCTCCTCGATGTAACAACCCACCCCACGACTATCGCTCAGATGGCCAAGTCGACATCCACACGGACCGTGTTCACGACCGACACGGTCCTTTCGACGCTCATGTGTGCCACGCGGTCGGCTTTCTCGTGGGACATTGTTGTCGTCAAGGACGGCGACAAGATGTGGCTCGATAAAAGACCCGGTGCCGCGCACGGTGAGTACTATCGCCCCTCACATACAGACTTTCACAATTTGATCTCATTTTGGTTGATTTGTCACGTTGTAGATTTCGTGACGGTGAACGAGAACGCCCCCGAACCTCCGCCCGAGACCTCGGAGGTCAAGGAGAATACGGCGAGCGCCCTTGCAGCGGAGGCGACGCAGGTGCAGAAGGATTTGCTCGCGCTTGTGACGAAGGAGGTTGGTGACACCGTTTGTGGCTGTCTTCCGCCTTCGCAATGCTGACTCCCTTCGCCCCTCACACCCCCATCCGAAGTCAGACAAATTCACCGTCGCCGACTCAAACCCCTACGCCGAACCCACCGACGGGCCCTTGGGCTCCCTCCTCCTGCGCTACCGTACGTTCCACCTTGCGGGTACCGACCTCGCCGTACGGACCACGCTCGACGCCGCCGTGCACGTGCCCAACTCCGCGGCCAACTCGTCCGGGATTGACCCTGAGGCCTCGGCGCAGTCTGCGACGGACACTGTCCTGGCGAGCGTCAAGGCCCTCCTGGAGCACGACCAGCGAGCCACCGAGTGGAAGAAGCGCCTCGACGCGCATAGAGGAACCGTTGTCGCGACTGAGATCAAGAATAACGGCAATAGGATGGCCAAGTGGGCCGTGGAGGCCGTGTTGGCTGGAGCGGGGCAGATTCGGATCGGGTGAGTTGTGCCGTTGGTCTCCATGCACGACTATCGATGAAGCCGTGATGCCGCTTTGCTCCGATTCAGGTTCGTGTCCCGGACCGCCCCGCGCTCGTCCAAGTCGCATGTCCTCCTCTCCATGATGACGTTCAAGCCCAAGGAGTTCGCCGGCCAGATGAACTTGAGCCTCAACAACGCGTGGGGCGTCGTGCGAACGATTGTCGACCGGCTGTGGGGATACGATGATGGGAAGTACGTGCTTGTGCGGGATCCGAACAAGGTGGGTAGTTTATAGTTGATGTTTGAGCGTTGTTCGTGGGGCTTACGGTTCGTCTACTTTACAGCCGGTTATTCGCATTTATGAAGTCCCCGTGAGCACGTTCGATGACGAGTTTGCGGAAGATTCGGACGAGGGGGATGATGGTTTAGATGATTAAGAACAAGACATGATGCACGCTACTGTTGAATTGTGAAACATCAAATGAGTCACTGGTGTATCGGTATGCGAAATGCTATCTCCGTTTGAGCGTTCGAAAAGAAATTATGGAGGTCCTTGAAAAGCTGCACTACATCATACTAATGTTCTCAAGGCTAACGTTTCCATCCTTCAATCAATCTCAAAACAAATCTCGACTGCTCGAGGCCCCGTCAACTGTGAACTACACGCATGCATTTTTCTCTTTGTGCTGTTGGTCTGGAATTCTCAATGAAGGAGCTGGTCGAGCATGGGATGGGTCAATCCGTTTCCACGATTTACGGTCGCGTTTACAAAGCCTGGTATTCCACGATGTTGCGGACCATGGACCCAGGTTTCTCTCTGGGGTATAGCTGGTGATCCGTTTTTGCGAAGTCCCCGTCAGGTAAGCACATGGAGAATGGTTTAATCCTCGGAGGATGGGAGAACGCTTCAAATGAGAAAAAGCTACGACGATGTACACTACTCTTGTTCTGTGATAAAAATGTGGTTATCTGTACAAGTACAATCCTCACCACATCGGAGTGTTACATCGGGGAGGAATGGCGCTCATTGGCTGCTAACGCCGTGGCCTCACGAAAGATAAGGTTGCCGGGGAATGCAGGCAAACCCAAATCCCGAACTCAACTTCCGACTCGCCGAAACGAAACTCGAAGACGCTTCCTCCCTCTGTACATCATCGCCATGGGTCAGAAGTTTCCCGAAATCACGGAACCGCTCAAAAAGTTCATACTCAACCAGAAACTCTACTTCGTCGCGTCGGCACCACTCGGCCAATCAGGAAGAGTAAACGTTTCTCCAAGTAAGCACAATTTAATGTTCTATTGTCCAATATGGGAGAGTCCGTGACGTGAGTCGGAACGTCATCAAGAGGGCTACGACACTTTGCGCCTGGTATCGTCCAAGAAGCTGTACTATGTCGACCTGACAGGCAGTGGAATTGAAACGGTCTCGCATATGAAGGAGAACGGCCGCATCACACTGATGTGGATTTCGTTCGACAAACTACCGGAAATCGTGCGGTGAGCTCGTTGCTTCTCGGAAGATAACATATGGTGCCTTCCTCGTTAACACTTAAACCTCTCTGTGGTAGTGTCTGGGGACGTGGCCGTGTCGTCGAGCCCGGGAGTCCGGAGTTCGAGGAGACAGTCGAGTGATTAGAGCGTCTCTGTGCTCCTTCGCACACCCTAAAAATCTGACCACTACCCACATAGTCCAAAGCTGAAGAGCATCCCTGGCGTACGCGCAGTGATAATTGTTGATGTCGACATGACAGGAAGCTCCTGTGGCTACACTGTGCCGTTCTACGAGTTCAAGGGCGAGAGAACAGTGCTGTTGGACAAGGCTGATAAAGCCACGGAAAGCGTGAGTTTGAGTTGATTTGGCACTGTTCTTGGAGGGATTGGTTGATGTGGTTTTTATGCAAGAAGGGCTTCATCAAATACCAGAGTGAAAACAACAGTAAGTCGCCTCTTGTGCTTTTCTGCGCGCAGCGATAACAACTTTTGTGTCGTTCATTTTCTTAGTGTGGAGTCAAGACAACCTCGTGGGCCTGGAATCGAGAATGCCAAAGAACTTTCTTTGGTACTTCAAGCGGTACTTCATGCCCTCCGTTGAAGGAATGACTTTGGCAGCAGAACGTGCTGGTTGGATGTTGGCTGGTGCCGCTCTCGCTGGGTTCCTTATGCCCCGAATAAGTCGCATCACTGGCATGCTTTCAAATTGACGGTCGATGTAAGAACGAATCAAGTTTGATTGACTTTAAATGTAAATAGAACCGAGCACCTCTGTACTCTGTAATCATATTGAAACGGTGCCCAAAAGGTGACGGTATGGTGCGGAACGCGCTCAAATCTTTGTCCTTCTCCAAAACATCAACACAATGAAGAGGGGATGAAAACGCCCAACGAAAATAATGTCTCTTGCGGAATAAGACGGACGAAAAACAGCAAAAACAGCAAAAACTGAGAGCGGTGGGATTCGAACCCACGCCTACGAATAGACTACGGCCTGAACGTAGCGCCTTAGACCACTCGGCCACACTCCACTGTTGTTGGTATTTACCTAAAATTATTGTATTTTTATTAGGGACTTTGCGCAGAATTTCCTTCAGCAATTTTCACTCATGTAAAAAATTGTTATTCTCCTCCATTAAAGCAGCAGCCTCATCAAGTATACTCTAAATTATTAATTAGAACATATTCGAATTTATCCTCATCCCCAAATTTCTCACCCTGTGTCTTGGCAAATTGTTTGACATCAGTGAAAAGTGCTGAATGATATTTTGCGCAAGGTCCCTATTTATATATTTAAATATTCTACAACAAATCACTTTCTTTTATTGACGAATTCGCAACGAAGAACAACATAAGGTATCGAACTGAAGCTAGTGAATGCCTCTTAATCATGCTGCGACACGGAAAGTTCAGCGTACATGCTGATGTCCCACCGCGGTGAGTTGTGGAGTGTTTTGTGTGCTGGTTGTCATGATTCGGGGACATGCCAAGCTAGAAGTTTGGTTGTCGGGTTGACTTGTTTCGGATCTTGGCCATTGGGTTGACGTCAAATTCATTGCCAACCTCAGCTTTCATATGGTTCTCGATTGGGTCGTGGCTCGTCAAAACTGTGAAGTCGGGGACTGGGACGGAGGTCGGCGTCCATTACGAATATTCGTATTATCAGACACATCGAGCGCGTGCAACGAATAAATTTATGTCGTGATGACTGGCAATGCTTATTGGCGCATTGACGTTCCTGTGCATGTGGTTGTTGGCAACTGCGGACGAGAGAGCAGTGAGATGACGGAGGAGGAATTTTGCATGGCGTTTGATGAAAGACTCTAAGTTGCAGAAGATCCATTCGAGCTTCTCAGTGACTGAATGGGCCTGGGATGCAACATGACCTTCGACGACTTCAAGTAACCGCCACAATTGAACCGAACCACCCTCAAGTGTCCAACCTTCCCTTTGTCCCCCTGAGCTCACGTCGCACTTGGAGAAAATGTCCTCCTCAATATCAGTGGATGCAGCGGAAGACCGTCGAGACTCTGCCCCTCGTATGTTGAACGGGTGACATAGCGAAAGGAATCGTTGGATTTGGGCGGAGGCCACGCAAAAGCGGACAATGGGCGAAGAAACAACATCTGCTCTATGCGATTGTCGGCGAGCTCATACTCGTTTTGGGTTTTCTCGTCTGCCGATTGGTGGAGCTTATCAGCGCCCGACCCAAATCATGGACACCAGAGAGGCGCTGAAGGAGATGTGAAATGGCGCCCGATAAGATCTGTTTCTTGCTGTTGAACTACCGTTTGCGATCCAACCAATCACCATTCCCCTCTCTGTTCGCAGCCCCAGCTCCCCTATCCTGGATTTCCCGCCTTACCTCGCTTCTTCCCTCGAAGGCGTCTCCACAAGCACCCCCTTTCACCCCCGATTATCCTGCCGTACCTGCGGAGAACCCCCTTCGGCGATCTGAAGATTCTCCTGCTGTTGAAACGGACCCTCTCCTTTCACCTTCATCGGAGTACGTGGAGTCCCTTGAAGCAAAACTATCAACGCACCTAAAGGAGGTAGCGCGACGCCAGCTAGCCATCCGAATCTGCCGCATCACGGCTTGGGTCGTCCTCGCGTTCGTCATAGTTTCCTCCTTGGTGGGACAGTATATTGTCGCACCTGCTATAATCTCACAAGCGATAAGCGACGGACAACCTCCCGACTGGCGCGAGCTTCGGGTGTCCCACATCGGAGAGGATGCTATCGACGTGTCAATCAATGCCGAAGTCGCATTGGACCACCTGGCGCCGATGGATGTCGTCCTCGAGGCCGCTTCTTATGCTGTGTTTCACGACCGAGAAGGCTCGGTGCCACCACCCCCGACTCCTGCCGATGGCGCCGCGGAAGGTGCCTTGTCCCTTTCGCTCCCCGCTCGCCTCGCCACCCTCGCACTCCCTCCTCTCAACATTAGTGCCAACTCGCCCACCTTCGCTCTCAGCCTCAATGCGTCCCTCAGTGACCTGAACACCACGCACGTTGGAGCCGTCCTGGGTGAAGTATTCACCAAACGTGAGAATGCTTCTGGTCAGGTGCTCGAAATGCGTGGGAAGAGCCGCGTTGTCGCTGGCGCCATTCGTTCCTGGCCTGAATGGGCAAGAGCAATTTTTGGCTGGAAGGTCGATGTTGTGAAACCGTTATTTGTTGAACCAGGTGAGTTGAAACGGTTCTTTTTTGTGAATCGACAACGTCATCCCCACACCTAAATGTAGACGTCCTCTTCACAAACACCTCAAAGTACCAATTCCAACTGCTGTCCACAGTTTGGAACACGACATCCCCATTCCCATTCCCCTCTCCCCACCCCGTTCTGTTCACTGCATCAGCATCCTTTTTCAACCCCTTCCCCTTGAGCATCGCACCGCAAGGCTGGACTCCGTTGCTTGAAGTGCATGAGTGGATACGAGAGGAGCGAGTCATCGTGAATGTCAAGGCACCTGCCCCATCGTCCTTCTTCAGCTCGGTCACCAAATTCGCGTCCACCGCATTTCGCTCTGTCGTAAAGCAAGCGTTTTCGGGGGAAACCATCTCACTCACAAAGGCTATTCGAGCTCCAAAGACTCTCCACGTCTCTACAACGCTTCCTGAGGAGGGAGGTCCCGGTCCTCTCCTTTTGACAATCTTTCTCAGCAAGGAATGGAGTGTCGAGCGAGAGACAAACCCGAACTTTGTGGCTTACGCTTTAACAAATCAACCAGGTATTATACTACGGTTTTTTGAAACGGCGAATGGGTTTGACTGTCTGCCCTTTAGAACATTCAACCATCCTCGACCTGTTTTCGCGATGGGCAGATGGATCGCCCGTATCACTGTATCTACGTGGTGCGGGACTGCAGTACGCAGAAGGAGTGGAAAGGGTGAAATGGATCGAAAAGATGATTTCTGATACCGAAGGAGTGGTGGATGTTCCTCCTCCTGCTGATGACGATGGAGAAGTTCGGAACTGAGTGGAGGAGGATTCATTTTGCGTGTGCATATCGTGTTGCAATTGCATAATACGCCGGTGTGGATCTGAATGCCTACCTTGTCGATGTTACAAATTTTGTATTATTATAAACAAAGATGCGAGATCCGAACTCGAAGGTAGAGCCATTACCACGACCTTCCACGCAAGTGAGAATTACGTGACAGGGAATCTGTCGCCAGCAAAATGCACAGTCGGAATTCCAACGAACGGTACAAATCCCCTAGGGGTATGGCTACCTGATTCCTGCGAATGATAGTGTCATCCAAGTGGAATTCTTGGCGACGGAACAACGAACGAATCATACAAAATGTCATCCAATCGACGATCGTCGGCGGATCCACGCAGTCCCTCTTCTCCAGTGTCTCCTTCTCCGGATCGACCTTCCGCTCCCCTGTTTGAGAACCGTCGTTTGGCCCACCTTGCAAGGGAACGAAACGGGAGCGTCGATCAAAGGAAGACATTATCCAGAGAGTCATCCATCGTAGTCGAGCGCTCTGCTCCAGAAACATCGGTTATGATTCCTACGAATTCGATGGAAGGGATGGAACTCTCCGCTTCAAGATCGATGTCCGTTGATCGGCAGCCGGGAGAGCGTCCTCGCAAAGCCAATATCAGAGACCAAACGAACTACATGTTCAGCTTGAATTCATTACTCCAAATTGAAAAACCAGGTTTCCTTGTTGTTGCGGGGTGAGTGGTACACTGGAGCTTGTTTGGATTGCGATATGATCGTCTTTCCACCAGAATACACCTAGAGATGTTGGCAATCGCGTGAGTTTTGCTGTTTACGTGGCGGCTTAAGTCTCTTTAGCTACATGCTCGATTTTTGTGACAATAGCGCAGTGATTGGAACATGCTCGATCGGCTTGGTTTACGTACTCTCCTTGAAAGACTGGTCAAATCCAACGGAAGAGTTACATATTGACGGTACCTCATTTTTGAATCTATGCATTGGTGGATTTCTTGCCTTCCTCGTTGGATACGAGTCCGTGCAGGTGTGTCTAAGATTCATTTGGGAAGTGCATCAACCCAATTCTCACACAGATGGCTAGTTTGTTGTAGTCAACGGTGCTAAAGGTTTTCAAAAACTTGGCTTCTGGCTGACAGCACTCGTTGCTTCTGTATTTTGCGTTGGATCAATGCTTCTTTTGGGTGGACCGTGGTCATTCCCTTTCTGGTTTTACTACTTAGGTCTGGCCCCTTCACCACCTTCCGACTACATTGTTCTTAACGTGTTGCATGCTTTGTTATGCAGATATTATTGTCCTTGTCGTCACCTTCATCATCGTCACGTTTGCCTACGGATTTTTCTCTCTCCCTGGGGCTCTTCCATTCGCTCCCAATCTGGAAACTCTGGCAAAAAATCCTAGCTCCTACACATGGACAAAAGCCCTTTACGCCGTCGTGTTTGTGATATGCGAATGCGTTGTCGCAGCTTCCGCGCTTCTGTACTGCATTTTCTTGGTGCCATTTTACGCAAAGTTGGACACCACGGGACAGGTCTTGTGGACACTACTCATTCATCCTGTATACTTTGAGCTCATTGTCTTTGTGCCGTTGAGGTGGGCATGATAGTCTGCGAAATACGCGTTAATCGAGTTCACACGTTCCACCATCTCAAGAGCTTTGACTGATCGGCATATGAAGAAGCGGATTGGTGTCATGCCCGTTCTTGTCCTAGCACACGCACAAATCCACAAAGTAGTGTCCGGTATGATGCTTCTCACCTCTATTCCTACATTCAATGCTATGGTGAGTGACGCACATTGCATGAGCTTGCCACTTTTCAAGCCTCCATAGTGAGGGCCACTGTCCAAAAAGGTGATCGGAACTATCGGCGTCGCTATCTTCCGGTTTTTCTGGCGGACCACCACTTTTTACCGTGGAGCCCTCGTTGACAAGATCGTGGAACACTGGTTGGGAACTCATGTAGAACCGATCCGGTCTCGGCAAGCAAGCATTCGCAGCCCCTCGTCAAGGCAAGCGACCAGTAATGCTCTTGGGAAGGTGCCGAGTGCTTTAATGGACGACGAAGACGTGGTGATCATCGAGGATAGGTATGAGGCTTCCAAGTTCTTGCTGGCAACGGTAAGACGCAATCACTATTATCGGAGCAGAAGAGAGTTGAGAACAGAGTAACCCTGTACTTAGGAGCTCTCTTACGAAATAATCCTGGAAATCGCCACAGTCTTCTTCGCACCTATATGTAAGATTGGGCGGCTGTAGGGTTGTGAATGACTAACTGGCATTCTCATGTCACCTAGTGGAGACTTGGATGCTTCCCCACCACGACGCTTTTGCCTTTCACAAGCCTCAAACCTCGATCCCCATCTGGGCGATGGTAAATGGCATCGTTTATTCCAAAAGGAGAGCATTTTATTGACTTTCGTCGTTCATGTTCCACCAGGTGCTCACGCAACTCTTATGCTTCACCATCTCTGACCATGTTTTTCTACAACTGAACACAAACTATCTCGCCAAGCTTCCGTTTCACCTCTGTTGGAGGTAAGTATGCACAGCTGTTCACACACGTGGTACTTCGTTCCACACGCATTGCCACATTCGTAGGAATATTCGCAAAAACAGACTCCGAATATACCCTTTTCTCATATACGGGGCTCTCTCCATGGGCGTCGTATGTCAGTGTTACTTCATGTACCGTGCCCCGAGGTTCGGACTGTGCAAAGATGCAAGGGATGCTTACTGCGATTTCTGGGATGTTCACAAAATGGAGCCTTGAAATAGAGGCAGCGGGTAGCAGACTGTCCGCATCAGAGAGCGAAACCATGTTTAGAGCACTTGGTTTTATCATTTTGTGAACAATCGATTTAAGGTAATTGAAAGGGTATATGCAAATACATAGAGAAAACACCGTGGCCGACCTCAATAGAGGTTCTGAAAATGGAGTCAGTAAATGGAATCACGCAACGGTATAACGTCTTGTTACCCACGGTCTTCTTCATTATGCGCAAAAACTCTTCCTCATTAATTTCACCATCACCTGTTCCACCCGACACACCATCAATATCCAGAATAGTGCAGAGGTACCAACTGGGATATCTCCACTCACCGTCCCTGTCCGCCTCCTCAATCATCTCCCTGATCTCTTCGTCCGTCAAATTCTCGCCGAGCTCCTTCGCGACCCTCTTGAGGTTCTTGAACGTTATCTTCCCCGTGTTATCGTCGTCGAACAGGCGGAATGCCTTGAGGATTTCTTCGCGCGAGTCTTTTTCGCTCTTCAATAGATGTAGATTGCAATCAGGCAAGGGGAAGGGGGTTTCATTCACAATAGTCAGAGTCGTACCATTTTAGCTGTCATGAGTTCAAGGAACTCGTTGAAGTCGATGGTGCCGGAGCCGTTCTGATGTCGTGCATCCACATAGCAAGCCCCATAGAGTATCAACCCACTGACCAGTTGCGAAGTTGGTACCACTCTGTCCGCTCACTTTATCGATCTCCGCAATCATTTTCTTTATTTCTTCTTTCTTTGGCTCGAAGCCAAGCGCTCTCATTGCGACTTTCAATTCCTTGCAATCGATCTGAACAAAACGATGAGATGATCCAAAGAGATAATGAACATTTTTCAAGCTCACAGTCCCGGAGCCATCTGTGTCGAACAGATCAAAAGCTCTGTGTAAATGCAGCGATAGCAGTGTAACCACCATTCTGAATTAAATACACGGAAGCTCTTCCGATACTCACTCTCGTATCTCCTGTTTCTGTTCAGGCGAAATGATTGCTTGCTTCCTCAAAGGTTTGGCGCCCGCAAGTCCGGTTCCTGCAATCTTGTTGCCCCCAGTCGCCGCTTTTCGGTATGCTGTCGACTGGAAACTACGATGAAGAGTGCCGGAGCGCCCAGTCCAGTGGAGTGTGAGCCGCTCACCATGTCCAGGTGAAATGATGGATCTCAGTTCACGCAAAACGTCAAGATGGTGTCCGCAGCATCCCTAACCCAGTGACCCGCCTTGTGAACTAAGAATCTCAGAGACACACGAAAGTCTGTCACCGATAAGTCCTACTTGACAGGGAGAACTTTCCCCTCATAGCCGGATCACCGAGGTGATGACTTCAGAGGGCGAGGAGCTCTCGGCTTCGACACCAAATGTATCTGCCGAGACCGTTCCTGAAGATACGGGCGTTGTCCATCATGACAAAGTACCGTCGGTACGTTCAGCTGGCTTCCTGTCTCGCTTGCTCGTGTCGGACTTTCTCGACGCGATCGCGGAGTCGGTGGCGCGGGGTGGTCAACCTCCGTTTGGAACGATGGTAGAAGAACCATTCTGGCCAAGTTAGCTTGGAAGTTACGGATACCTCTCCACTCTCCACTTACGGTTGCATGCTGTTACGCCCTTCCTTTCAAAGGATCAAATAAACCTGCGGTTTTTGCTCGTATCGGGGAAGAAGACGGACATGTTCTGCGGACCAACAGAAACTATCGACGCGGTTCGGAATAAGATATACCAGAATTGGCCGGGAGGTGAGTGAAACCTGAAGCGCGTTCTGTGCTGTGCCCCTGATGTTAACACTTTTGTTGAAGCGTGGGAGGCAGAAAAGCCTGCCAACGTTGGCCAGATAAGGATTTTGTTTCGAGGGAAATTTTTGGAACAATTCCAGTCGACTCTGGAATGTAAGCTCCAGCGACGTCCCCGCACAAGGGATGAACCATGACCCCTCCTCTTTGCCAGCCCACAAAATCCCCGTCGGTCAAACAACAACGGTACATTTGGTGATACGGACAACAGTGGATCCTCAGCCGGAAGGTGGGCTACTTGTATCAGGCACTGCATTACGTGTCTTATTTTCGCCCACCTCACCTACAGCCGCCGAATCTGAGCCCAAGGCGGCACCCCCCTCTCATCCACCAGAAGCACAATCCTCCCGCTGCTGTGTTATCTTGTAGATATCCGAGTTTCCAACCCTCGTCTATACCCTCGGAGCCCTTCTCAATCGCCCCATACATCCATTCCTGTGACTCTTGGGACTTTTAATCATCATATTGCCCTAGCGATTGCCAATTATCAATTTAAGAGCCGAATGTATTTGATGGTTCAATTGCTTGTCAGTTTTACGTTATTATTCATTCGTTGGAACTGAAAAGTTCGCAACACTTTCTTGCGGTCCCCGTTCAATGTCGGTTGTCACGGCGTCTGGGAAGCCAGGATCGGCGCAGAAGCCGGTGAATGCGCTGCCATCAAAGGAAGGTGCGCTGTTCAAAGGAGCTCTGGTGAGTCTTCACCTGGCATTTCTCGTTTTCGCCCTCTCTGACGTGAGGCATTCATCGCTGTCGGCTCCCCTGCACGGTCGCCGAATGCTCTCGCGCCGGTCTTTGGTGCTTCTCTTTGGCTGCATCGCTTTGATGGTGACCGAATCGTTGGGAAAATGTTTCATCATCTGAATGCTATATTGCGGACGCAACCTCGACCAACTTGTGGAACTCATGGCACCGCTATTCTTGCCTGCATCTTTGCGCTGCCTGGCAATCGTTCTCGAACCTTCATTGTCCCTCTCCACATTCATTCCTGGCTGGACAAAGAAATTTTTCGAGTTCAAGCAGTACAAGAAGGGCCTCAAGGCCGTGGATCAAATTCTCAAGAAAGTGCCGGACCATGGAGGTGAGGGAGATCCCCCTCTATCCTTCCCGCTTTCAGTTCTCCAACAACTACGAATACGACTGTGCCAGAAACCCTCGCTCTGAAGGGACTCTTCCTGGCCAATCTGGATAAGAAAGAAGAGGGGTTCGAGCTAGTGAAGAAAGGGCTAGCGAAGGATTTGAGGAGCCAAACCAGTTCGTGTCCGTTCGGAACTTCCCACCGCTGTCGCGAGTTGACCCTTTTCCAAAGGTTGGCACATTTATGGCCTCCTGCATCGGGCGGAAAAGAACTACGAGGAGGCCATGAAGTGCTATGCGAATGCTCTGAGAATTGAAAAGGTATTTCTGTGAAGTGGAGAGACGATAACATACCTAGACTCGCACCGGCACGGAGCAGGACAACATGCAGATTCTTCGCGACCTCGCTCTTTTGCAAGCTCACATTCGCAACTTTGAAGGATTCAGTGTGAGCCCGGCCCTATGATGTGCTACTTGTCTCCGGCGAGGTGACAGCGCCCCTCCCTCCGCCCGCCACCAGGAAACCCAAACGCATCTCCTCACGCTCAAGCCTGCCAACCGACAATTTTGGCTTTCTTTGGCTGCTGCTTACCACCTCTTACAGAACTACGAGCTTGCCGAACGTGTCGTGACAAGCTACGTTGATACTCTCAAAAGTGGTCCCGAAGCCACACCAGAGTTTGAGCTTTCAGAGATGCTAATGTATCGAAACATGATTATCGAGGAGTCAGGTGATTTGGAGAGGGCTTTGAAGGACCTCGACGGGATCAAAGCGAAAGTCGTAGACAAGTTGGTGAGACGACATCGAAGTTCTCAAGACAGACTGCGTTGAACTCTTCCTCACTGTCAGGCGTGGAGCGAAGCGAAGGCTCGCATTTTGTTCAAGGCGACTCGATTGGATGATGCTGCGGATGTGTATACTGAACTTCTGAGTATTAACCCGGAAGCGAAAGCTTATTGGGAGGGATTGGAATCTTCGAAAGGGCTGCAAGCAGGTGCGATACACCCACCGCCGCGAACGATTTTCCTCGAAACTCACTGTTTCTCTGAACAAAGACTCCTCCGACGAGCAACGAGCGCAGCTTGTTGAGCTTTACCAATCCTTTTCGGCGAAGCTCCCCCGGGGTCACCTCGTAAAACTCATTCCTCTAACCTATGCGCCCGTTTCTGATTCGTTCCGCTCAGAGCTGGATCGATATCTCACCATCGCATTTCGCAAAGGAGTGCCGTCTGTGTTTGTGAGCTTGCGTCCCCTATACGCCGCGAAGCGAACGGTATCAGAGGACGATCCTTCCAGAGCGAAGGAGAAGATCATCCAGGAGCTCGTGGAGGGATACCGCACAAACCTGAAGAAGTCAAACAAGTTTTCGGCGGAGGAGCAAGGTGCAGAGTGGATTGCCATAGTGTCAAGGAAACATTTATAAAGCCCAACTATCTCGAACAGCAGAACAGCTGCCCGATCCGTCCACGGCGCTGCTCTGGGTCAACTACTTCCTAGCTTTGCACTATGATCACCTCAGGAACTTGACAAAGGCGTTAGAGCATATTGACGAGGCCATCGCCAGCTCACCGACCATCGTTGAGTTGACGATGACCAAGGCACGAATATATAAGGTTGGTTACGTTTCTCGGGAACTCGAGGGAGTTGATTATGACGCCACATCGTTTCACTCACAAGCACGCGGGAAGCTACGAGACGGCCTCCAAAACAATGAGCGAGGCCCGATCGCTGGACTTGCAGGATCGGTTCATCAACTCAAAGGCAGCAAAGTACTTCCTCCGAAATGACGAAGTGGCCGAAGCAGCGAAGACCGTTGGATTGTTCACCAAGGTAAATACAACCCCGTCTTTTGGTGGATCGGGAATGACTCAGTGACTCCCCGTGTTCCATATAGCCCGACACAGACCCTGTACAGGATCTCATCGAGATGCAGTGCCTCTGGTTCGCGACGGAAAGCGCCAAAAGCTGGATTCGCCAGAACAAACCTGGACAAGCATTGAAAAGGTTCCACCAAATCGAAAAGGTTGGTGCAAGACAGATTATCGACGTATCTTCGATATCTCACCGGAGCGCAGCATTTCACAGAATTTTACGACGATCAGTTCGACTTCCACGGGTACTCAGCTCGAAAGACAACAGTTCGAACATATGTCGAGTAAGTCTGGACCAAATCTCGAGTCACATGGTTTCTTATTGTTGTGTCTACATCAGAATGCTGCGATGGGAGGATAAGCTCCGAAATCACAAATACTTTTTCGATGCCGCTGTTGTAGCGGTGGAGGTGAGGACAAAAACTACGCTCCTTGCCAATCCAATAATTTATTGAAACACCTGGCCCTGAAAGTTGTACCTGTCACTCCACGAACATCCGGAGCTCAAGAAGGCGCTCCCCGAAACCAACGGCATCGGCGAACTTTCTGAAGCAGACAAGAAGAAGGCCGCGAAGAAGGCACGGAAGCAAGAGTTGAAGGCAGCAGAGGAGAAAGTGGAGCAGAAGAAAGGTAAGTTGGTAAAGGTCACAGGCGGTTTCCAAACAGAGATCATCAACCTCGACGATAGGGAAAAACGATGACAAGAAAAAGGTTATCGACGATGACCCTGACGGGGAGAAATTGGTTAATGTGAGATTTGTGATGCGTTGATTCGAGATTTAGTGACAGTCACGCTGTTTCGCAGGCTCCCGATCTCTTGTTGGAGGCTACCAAGTTCGTCAAGTCTCTACAGGAGCTCTCGCCCAATCGCATCGAATCCCAGGCCCTCGCAGCTCATGTATACATCCGTCGAAGTGAGATTGTTGCGTCTGTTTGTGACAGGACGCGTACCAATGATAATCATCCGACAGAGAAGTACATTTTGGCTCTTCGATCGATACGGAAAGGATTGGAAATCGACCCTCAGGACCCTTCGCTTCTTCGAGCGACCATTCGATTTTCGAAAGATTGTGGGTGAACGAGCATTACCACATCCTGCATTATGCGAGACGAGTCTCACAATTTTTGTTTAAAGTCCAAACTGACAGAGAAACTTTGAACCCTGTCGCTCGAGAACTACTGCTCGAAGAAGTGGAGTCGGTGCTCGGATCCAATTGGGGGAATTCCTCGGCCCGCATCGCCTCCTTCCTCGGCAACAATAGCGACTCCATCCCTCATGTTTTTGCCGGTAAGTCCGAGTGGTGCTAGGCCACGGATGCGTTCACGGAGACGCATATAACACCCCCGCGCGCTCCTCGAAATACTAGGTGCTCAGGCTCTGGTGTCGGTCGACCCAGCGAGCAAAGCTGATGCTATTGCGAAAATTCTATCGGTGTTAGAGCGGCAAGGCGCCCGCTCGTCATTCGAGGTACGTCGATGTGTGCCGATGTCGTCTTGCCTTACGCCCTTAAACACTGCAACTATACCCCCCTCGTCCCCCAGACGGTCGCTTCCGTTTACGACGCCCTGCGCTCTCCTCTCCGGACAGATGTAGATCTGACAGATTCTGCTGCGGCGCAGCGCGTTTTGGAGATGGGAAAGGGGTGGTTTCCGTTGTCGGGCCTGTTTGGAGGGGACAACTAAAGAAATAGAAACGTAAAGTTGTATTTTATGCGGTCGTAGATCGCGGGTAATACCAATGCGCACACATGAAAGAGATGGGCAGGTTTCACAACGGTGTGTGAGCAGAACACATATTGTTGAAATGAGTTGTTACGAGCTTTGGGTTCTATGGTGAGGAAAAGCACTCTCATCTACACAGCTTAATCAAATAAATTAGTTTGCAGGCATGTCCCGTGGGGGAATGGAAACGAGGAAGAAGCAACCATCGAACACCATGAACAAGAAGCGAAACGAACGAAGAGACGAGAGATCTGCTCGACCCTCTTTGTAGCTTTGGCCTCTTCAGCCCCTTGGGAACAGTAATCATGGTTGGTAGGGACGCGGGCCCAGGGAGGGATCCGGAAAACTTTTGGCGAGCGAGGGGCAACAAGCGAAAGTCGAATTGAGGGAGCGATCGGCCGTGACTCTCAGATGGTGTCGGCCAGTTCGGAAGTGTTGGGGACAGTCGAGAGGGATATGCTTCCGAAAACGACTAGGCACGCAAGCAGTGTCGGCAACACTCGTGCAGAGTATTCGTGGTGTTCCGAGTCCTATTCGCGTGGTCTGCGTGGTATTTTCGAAAAGTCGCCGAGGCCGGGGTGTGGACAAGGGTAAGGGCCCGAGGAGCGACGCGACCAACTGCCTGAGGAGAAGGCAGGCGGAGAAGGCCAAAGATAGTATGCGACTTTCGAGCGACGTGGAAAACCCGTTCCCCCGTTGTCGAAAAAATGTGGCGTCGCCCGGACCCCGAAAAATCACCGAGTTGCGACTGCGCAGGTACGGAGCAAGGAGGCGGTCCGTAGCAGCTACGGGCACCAAAATGTTGTGGTCCTGTACGAGCGGGGACCACTTTGGGGGCAGGTCGTGTCCCAAAGATGTAATCGTCTGGGCTTAGCCCGGAAAGTAATACAAATGTAGTCTAAGCGCCTAAACCTATATAGTCATGGGGCCTACACGACGTGGTTCGTACCATTCTACCACACTCCTCAGATTCTACGACCACCCCTATTTCCATAGTCTCAAACTACAATCTTATGGCCATGTGCAGTGGGGACAAATGTGAATTCTTTGAAACATGTTTGCGCAATCCACTGTTGCAGACGCCATGAGGATTGGACCTCGATTCCAGGGCACTATGGTCCATTTTGGAAACGCGAGGTTCTGTGTGTCGACACGTGGTCACGCTGCAAGTGCCCACAATATTTTTCAGGACCTTATGTTGGACATGACGACAATAAACATGGACCTCCCTTTGGGCAATCAGGTTGACAGCAGAAGAAGAAAGGTCACTTCTCCTGACAAATCTCCTTCAAGTGTGATTTGGTGGACGAGTACCACTCCTCTGCACTGTGTTCGTCTTGTCACAGGTATTTGCAGCCAAAAGTAGTGACCAACTAGGTGCGCAGCAAGCGGCGAACCCGACCTTGGGTGTTAAAGTGGTGCGCAACGGAGCAAATCACTTGGAATCGCGACACCAACGCAATTCAAAATATCATGTACATTTACGCCCATACAGTCGTCACAGGACATCGCCCCCTCGGTTACCGCCCTCCACCAAAAGCTCTCAGGTCGTGGTGATGACCCAGTGATTTGTTGCCACCAGCAGTTGGTGGGGTGGGTGCAAATGCGAACTGAGAATGGGGAATGGACATGTTTTCAGACGAAATATCAGCTGTGGGCGGGGTTCTCATGGCACCGCCATTATCCTCCGTTGAGCACGACTGAGGAGAGAGGAATTGCAGCCATTGGCAGGCGCGCTGGTGAGTCCAGACACCAGACACATTCTGCGTGCCCACTTGGAAGCGAGGTGAGTCATCGAGTTCGTGGTGTTCGAAGCTCTCCACTCCATCTCCCTAACACATACCAATAACTCCGCTCCCCTCTCTCTTCTTCTCAGCGAGTGTCTGACGCCCAGAACGCACCCTCTGCTCCGGCGGGGGGCCATCAGTGGCAGCGGGCTGCAGCCTCCCTCTTCGTCTTCTTCGCGGGTGTGGTGCGCCATCGCGAGCGGCGTCCATGTCGCGCACCCTGGGCACTCTCAGAGCTCGGTTTGGCTTCAGAGCGGCGGATTGGCTCGCACTAGTGTTGCTTCTGCATGTGTATCACTTCATAGTTTCAAATACACTGAATGGTTCAGACGTATCTCAGTTACAAGCAAGCTTTCATCACGCGTCCCTCCCTTTCCCTAAATTGCATTCGTCACGCTTATTGACATAATAGTTTTCTCCCGCGATTATCCTTGCTGTGAAGGGCTTGGTCCACGACATGCGAGTGTCTTCGGCGAACGGATCACTTTATCTAGTCTGCGCGTACCTTGGCACGTGTCGTAGGCGATAGACAAATGTGAATGCAATTGCTCCTGTCCGCTGAGCAGACGGAGGGTCTGCAGGGGCGAGGTCTTCCGCTCAATGGTGGTGTTCAAAGTTCGCACCAT
>KQ965773.1:57188-90817 GCA_001574975.1 Gonapodya prolifera JEL478
GAGGTTGCAGTGGAGGATATAAAACAGGGAGCGCAAGAGGTTGTGCAGGCGAAGGAAATTAGGAAGAGTACGAGGAAGGTAATTGTCACCATTTCGAGTCGTTTTTTATCACAGGTACTCAATTGGTCTCGTTTACCCCCCTATAGAAACTCTGGTTCCTCCTCATCTGTATTATCATTCTCATCATCGTTGCAGCTTTGGTTGCATGGCAGCAGATTTGTGGTGGTTTCAAAGTCAACTGTGGGAGATAAAATACGTGGCTGGACATTATGTTACTAGAACTCCGTACTCTATATCTTGGTGTGTATCTTTTGAATTTGGAACGTAAGGTCGATAACGAATGGTAGAGTGAACGACATTTATTGCATTGACTGATGGGTATTGCAAGAATTTTTTCAGGCAAGGTATCTAGTTCCCCAGAGACGACATCATGACAGCAAGAGTGAGATCCCTGCAGAATCTGTCGATCTGCGCTTCGTATTCGCACATGGTATCGTGAACTTTTGCATGGTTGAACATACTGGGAGACACACCATGTCAATATCGTCCACACGTACAGTGAAAATTGAGCGGTGCGAATTGCTCACCGAGACCACTTGGGTTTCGACTTGGCCTCATCCAGGAATTTTACGATTTCGTCGAGGAGGCTGGTGCAATTTATGTAATAGTGGGATCTATCATATGTGCACACAAGCACATGAATTCTGCCCAAACTCACTTGACAAACACATCCACTCTCGTTCTGATAACACCGCTCATTTTCTCGCCCGCCAATCCCTGCAAAGCGTCCTTCATAATCTGAGCCAAGAACCCGCATCGATCAGCCATTCTGTTGGCCATTTCTTTGTTTTCTTTGGCACCCGATGCAGCGTCTCGGAACTTGTTCACTGCCTCGGTAGCCTTATCGAGTCCAGGCATGCTCACACCCTCCGGAAGTTTCACCCCCATTTTGTTCCCCATTTTCGACATAACAGTGGTGGGGCTGCCTGATGAGTTCGACGTCAGGTCAGGGGCTGAGGTTTCTGTTGCCATGTGTTTCGATGTTGTGATGAAAAGGAATGATGTTTCTGCTTTCCGATTTCGTTGAGAATGCGTTCTTTAGTTTGTGCGAAGAGCGGGAGTTCAAGTGTAATTCAAGGTTGTTTGCGCGAAGATGTTTACTGCAGTGGAACTTCGCAATGTATCTCTCCTCCTCATAGGTCTCTAACAACACCCTTGTGGATCCTTTTGAGGTCGTGCAAAATCGCCCGAGCTACCTCAGCAGATGTGAACATGCTTGTACCGGGAACAACGAACGACGCCATGTGCTCAATGAATAGAGCCTCTTCACCTGCGACCAATGGTGGTTCTCGAGCTAAGTTCGCACTAAATTTTCATCTTCTGTGATCGAGGTGAAAGTGTGGAACGTGGAGAAACGTGATTGTGCGTGGCTCCCACATGGCTCTGGATCGAAAGCCTCTCCTCCCCTTGCCTGACCCCTAACCAATTTTACCTCACTCTTTCCTCTGGACTCCCGACCACCGGGTGGCAAACCAGAAGAACGGAAACGAAACAAGCGGGGAATATTTCCGCTTCTCTCCCTGGCGATCGTCCAACGAGGTGTGGAGGCTTTCGTGCTGAAACAGGGACCGCGGACTGGGCGGAAGCCTCAGCGCGATAAGGTGAGCGTCCAAGGCGTTGCGCGTGGACTGGAAAGGAAACCGAACAGGTCGATCGGCTCACGGGGTGCTCGATAGTACTCGGTCATCATTGGAAATCATGGCCTCAGCAGTTCCACGAATGTCGCGTCATTGGATTTCTTGAGCATTGGCGCACGATTGCTAATATCTTATCTACACTCTGTACTTCTCACGGATGCTATGATGCGTTGGGGTGCTTCGTAATCGGATGGGTGCATATCACAGAGCTCCCAATCATCGACAATACCAGTCCTTGTGGAACACAATCAAATGTCCACCACTTCTGAAATACCGTCACAGCAAGCAGCTGGCCCCCACCCTGTCCCATCGTCGCCCCCATCTCACTGGAACCGTTCCTCGCAAACTGTTCAGCAGTTGTTTACCCCACCTTCTCCAGGGGCCACAACCGTGCCCTTTGTACCTACCATGTCCGCTTCGTTTTCGCGAGGATCTCCGGTGGAATCGCGGCAAGATGAAAGCGATCGATTTATTTTCAGCACCCCTCCACGGATGATGAACCCCGCCGCCATTCCACCGGTTGCCGTGGCGATGAACGTCCATAGTCCCATCTTGTATCGTGATTCTCGCAGGAGGACATCTGACTCTCTTTCGCCACCCAATTCCCAGCCATTCACTGGGGGAGGTGGTTTCAAAATGGACGAGTCTCTGAGTTCATCGAAGCTTGCAAACACTGCAGATGTACCCGGAGCTCCAAAGATATTCTCCCTGGACAACTCCTCGGACGGAGACAATGACCTGTTCGTACGACGGTCCCCACTGCGATATTCCTCACCCCACCTCACGACTGGATCAACGCCACCGCAAGCGTCGGTACTCTCAATGAATCTAGCAGCAGCTGCTCGAATTGAAAGCCCTGATGTGACCCGTCAATCTCAATCCGTCCAAAACCCTGTGGATACCGGAAGGCGGGGCTCGACGACTGTTCCTGTAACAAGGTCGGGCACTCTGTTGGACAGCGTACCACGCGTGGAGGTATCATTTGATCACGTTGCCACATTCGAGGAAGAGGAAAGCCGTATCAGAAGCGCTCCAGACAGTACTACGGCTCGGTGGAGTTCACCCCCGCAGGCGGCCTCGAATCAATCAGGAAGTCCCCTTTCACCGAGGATAATGCCCACTCAGGCGAAACGATCTCTGCGGAAGACGAAACGAACCGACAACAGGAGAGGCGATCGTTCGCCTTCCCTTTCTCCCCTCATATCGCCCGCCAACTCGCACCCTTCACCACCATTTTCCAACGACACCGACAACGCATCACCTTCCAAAGCGGATACTATGGAGGAACTCCCGCCCCCACTCCCCACTCACCTTCCCCTGATGCCCTTTGCAAATCAAGTCGGTGGCCACACTCCCTTCTGGCGCTTCTCTGACCACGCCGTGTGCAAACCAATTGATGAGGTTGAGAAGGGCTTCTACGAATGGGTGATGAGGGGCGCAGAACTTCAGCTGTTGCAAGACGGATGGAAGCGGGACGCATTAAGCAAATCACCCGAATCTCCGGTGTCACCCACGCCGGACCTAATTGGACTGCGAGATTTCATGGCCACATATCTGGGCTTGGTCGACGTGAGCTATGTCGATCTGAGCAACAGTCAGAGTGTGCAGACGTGTGGTGCCAGCAAAGTTGGCGATGATGGGAATGTCGTGGCAGATCCTGATGTTACTGGGCGGCCGGCAGCAGTCAGTGATCTCTTGGGAGCTTCTGTATTGGTATCAGGGGCCTCTCGTGCACAGTGGAGCACTCCTGTCGTTATGCTGGGAGACGAAAAGGCACTCGAAAGTAGCAGCGACCCCGACGCAGACGACGACGAAGGATTGGTCGCAGAGGTGAGCAGTCTACCACAATTGTTTCGCCAAGAGCCGTACTCACAGGTTGCGCAGGTCGCGTCCAGACGACGTCAAGTACAGAATCAGCACACCGACGAGCTTACTACTTCTTCTGATTCGTTTGGGTCCCGGATTTCGATGCAGCGGTCCACGGCATCGGCACCAATCAGACCCTCACCACCCAGCCCTACTCTTTTACCCAACACCCCTCCATATAATACCCCAGCGTACGACTCGAAATTGCGGAAGCGAATCATCAAAGAGGTTGGTCCATTCCTTCCTTCGTGACTCGTCTCTTGTGTGATGCTCACAATTGGACATCGCAGGCACTCGCACCAAATGCATTACGTGAGCGTTACGAGCAGGTCGGCTGGGGCTCCATTTTCCCGAAGTCTTATCGAAAGCGCAACATGGCGTTGAGCCGAAGTGTTGGAGACACGCGACTCACGTCACTCAAAAATAAATTGAGCATCGATGATGATGAACTTGGCGACGACGGACATTTCATGGCAGAAGCGGCTTCCAAAAGACGCTCTAGTTTGCACAGATACCACAGCAGCTCAACAATGTCTGAATCCGCCGCCGTCACTGCAGCAGTCTTGGGAATCAAATCGGCCTCATTTCGTGATAGAGACAACGTGTCGAACTCGCTTCCTCGCCACTTGAGCAGTGATTCCCAAGATATCCAAATTTCGAGGACAGCAGGTGTGGACCTCGGACCCCTCATGAATTCGGCCGATTCCGCCGACAAGTTCAGCTTTGTCGGCATGCAGAAAAAGGGGAAGGGCGGTGTCGCCAGGCTTGCTGGGCGCGATAGGGTGAAGGCTCCTCGGTTCATGGACAGCGATCTGTTGGGAGCTCCAAATGAAACAGGGGACCCCAGCGAGATGTTTCGAATGTCCGATGACGAAGACACCATTCGGTCACCAATCCTCACCGCGACCAGTGATTTCGGCTCTCCATCGAAGCACAGAACCATAGAAGCACTTGGTAGTGCTCTGGACGCTCAGCCAGCGGAGAGAGCCCGTCGAATTTCATTCCAGCCGACACTACCGGCGACACACGCTGATTCAACTCCCAAGCAGTCAGATCCATTTCGGCAGAAACGAAGGAGTCATTCTGCACCGAACGCAGATTCCGATCCCGAAACATATACTCCAAGATCCCAACGACCTTCAAACGCAGACGTGTATTCTCCGTGGGTGTTGGAACTCTTGTCCAAGGCGAATGCATCCACCGGCAAGCCTGAGGCGGGTTCGACAACAGCACTTGTACGACCTGCAGGGGAAAGCGTCGGTGGTAAACCTCTGGCGACGCAGTTTCTTCTTCTCGAAGATCTTACGGATGGATTGAAGCGGCCCTGTATTCTGGATTTGAAGATGGGCACGAGGCAGTATGGAATCAACGCCACTCGAGAAAAGAAGCTCAGCCAGGAGAAGAAGTGCGAGAAAACGACGAGTTTCGAGCTCGGAGTCAGGCTGTGCGGGATGCAGGTGAGTTGGTGGCGTTGGTTCACTTGAATGGCACACGTGGCTCAAAGATAGAATCTTGCAAAGGTCTTCAAGATGACGACAGGAACCTACTCCTTCACGTCCAAATACGTCGGCCGCCGGCTTGACCCACACCAGTTCAAGGAATGTCTTGTTTCGTTCTTGGACAATGGCACCAAGCTTCTCGTGGGGTACATACCACGGATCATCGAGAAGTTGAAACGCTTGAAGAACATACTGCAATCACTGGACGGGTGTCGGTTCTACGCAAGCTCGCTTTTGCTGCTTTACGATGGGGCGTGGGATCTGGAAGATCCTGTCCGACAACCAAAGCCATCATCCGCAGGAAGGCGACCTGTGCGGCGAAAGGAAGCGCGCAAGACCAAGTTGCGAGAAGGTGGTGAACTTGACGACCTTGAAGGCTCGATGTCCTTGGAACATCTCAATGGTGGTGACCAACAACACCTCGGTCTCGGAGACGGAGACAGAGACTCTGACGTCTCGGGCGGTACTGGGTCCGAGTTCAGTGGCGACGAGTGGTCTGACGCCGACACGAATTCGGAGGATGGTGGAACGTTTGTGGAAGAGCAGCTCAGGATACCAAAGCGAACGAGCCCGTCGTCCCTGACGGAGTCGGATCCGTTCCGGCGCAAAATCGGGGACGTGTCTCTGAAAATGATCGACTTTGCGCACTCGGTCAACACCGAAAACGTGCTCCTGTCAAAGAGGGACAAGGAGGTCGGCGGCGGGGAGAAGGCGAAGGGGGGTGATGCCGGGAAGGAGTCCAAGCCGTCGCAACGCAGCTCTCCGACCACTCTTGTCATCGAAGCAGACGGCAAAGAATACCTTCCAGACCCGACAACGGGCAAGCTTAGGAGCGTGCGACGAGTCAACTACCCCCCCACGACGAAGGGCCCGGACAGTGGATACCTCCGAGGCCTTCAAACCTTGATATCATACTTCGAGGATATACACAGAGAATACGGAGGGAACGGTCACGTCGCACGGAGCGTTGCGGCAAAACGATGGAAGAAGCGACGTGGGGAGGGATCGGTGGATGGTGGTGGTGAGAGGACCGGACCCACGGCACCACTTGACTGGGAGGAAGGACCACCTATTTGAGCTGCTATACGTTGAGGAATTCTCTACTTACCGGACGTTTGGACCCCTTGTTATTGCCTTGAAATAAGCCTGTTCACTGTGACTATATCAGATCCACTTTTTGCAGCAACCCGAGCAGTTTCATTTTCATGTACTAGCATTACACTCTGTTTCTGTTTTGATGTTTGGTTCCATAATGATAATACGATTTGCAGTTTGGGGGATATTATTGCGCAGTTTCAGATGCGTTGGCTTCAAGCACTCGCGTCCATTTTCCGTTGTTCACTTGCATACACGCAGAATGAGCTTTCGCTGGTCTGGTCACTGTCTGGTCACGGGTGCAAGGCGGCGTATATTATGTTGTTCTTGGTCCTTCATGTGACTGAGGGTGCACGCTAAGGCCAAAATAAAGGAAGACCCAGCCACAACTGAGACGCGGAAGTGTGCCTCCGAAAGGGAAGCGTTCTCCAGCACACATCCGCATTCTTTCGCTCGCCGAATCAGACTCCAATCGATCGCATCTCTATTCCCAACGCATTTCCTCCTCAATCTCACTCGCCTCACCACATGGCTGACCCAAAGAACCAACCTCCCGCATACCAACCACCGCAACAGGGCTATCCAGGCCAGCAGCAGTACGCCCCGCCTCAACAGGGCTACCAGCAAGGATACCCACCACAACAAGGATACGCGCCCCCGCCCGCTGGCTATCCTCCTCAACAATACGCTCCGCCTCCACAAGGCCACTACTACCAATCACCACCGGTCCAATACGCGCATCCCCCACAGGGTGGACCGACAGTGGTTGTCATGCAGACAGGGGTACGTTACGCGTGAAGGTGGTGACACATCGTGCCTGACGGGCTGACTCATGTTCGTCCGCACTCCCATTGCAGGCTGGGTGTCCCATGGTAAGCTCGAGAAAAGGAACCGTGTCACAATCACTAGGATGAGATGCCAATTGTTTTCGTTGTCGCCTTTTGAAACAGGGAGGAGCACATGATTTGGACGACAACTTCACTGCCGCTGGAATCATTCTCTGCATTCTCTTCTTCCCGTGAGTCGTGTTCGTTCTTACTCGCTCGCCTGTACACCACTGACAGAAATATCTGGATGTTCGTCTTATTGGTTGACTATTCCTTCCTACACTAACCGAATGTGCTGCCAGTCTCGGCCTCCTCTGCCTGTTCGGAATGATGGAGAAGAGCTGCCGGAAATGTGGACAACGGTTCGCATAAGCGCCGTCACTGTGGAATGTGATGTCGAGGGCCAACAATTCCCCATGGAGTGGTCGCAACGTTTGTTTAAGTGAAATCAAACCCCAGTGGCTGACTGGAACCTCCAAATGGGCTGCTTCATTCTTTTTTCTTCCTTGTACATTTAATGAGCTCATAGAACGTACTACATACATGGTGTTACGATGCCTGGGCGCGAAAGCTCTTCGAGGAAGTCCACCGTTGGCGACTGTGTCACTCGGAGCGTGTTCGAGCCCTGAAACTTTTCAGCTTGGAAACACGCTGGCCTCGAAACGTGATTATTTGCACTGCAACTTTGTGTTAAATCAAGTGTCGAATATCGATCCATATACGTATTCTGGGCCGACGTGAAGTACCACTACTGTATCTCGACTAAAGTTCCAAGTATTTGCTCAAGGATTTCGCAACTTACCTCAAAAAACGTTCCCCCGATTACGCGGACAGGATCCATGTGATTTCCACGAGTTGGAAAAAAAGCCAGCTGCAATGCCCAACAGCTGTGCATTTCTACATCGCCGGGTACCTCCGCCCATCAGACTCCCGGGTGTTCAGTTTCTTGCGGTGTGATCAAGATTATCGCAAATATAACGCTTAGCGCGAAATTGAGAGGCCCGCCCTGAAGCAGTGCGGATGAAGGTAATAAGCGGAAATATATCTGTATGCACCAGTCCCCACCCAAAGTCGTTTTCGCTCTTTCATTTGACCCAAGCAGTATTATAAATCTGCGAGGTATGGGTGAAAGAGTGAATGTGGCATCATGGGAACGACGTGCGTCACTCGGCAATTCACATCCGCATGATACTTGACCAAACAGCTCGAAACATCATCAATATATTAATCGCAGCCCAGGACTACTTAGTACTTACGTAGGATAATAAAAAGCCGGACAAGATCTCGGTTTTCTAGCAACAGCCAACACCCAGTGATCACCAAACCACCAACCAACCACCTCGCGCAAGCCATTTGTGATGCCAAAGATCCCGTTCTTGACAATTGCTTGTATCCTGGTTGCGTTCCTCGGTGAGTCCACTGACTGCTTGAATCATTATCCGCGATATGTAATGTGGCGGATGGTTCTTTGATCCGTCTCATTGACCGACCTTTGATTTTGCCCCCGAAATGACGACTCACGACAGGCCTCATCATCACGATTCGAGGAGGCGAAGCAGCACCTGTGCTTGGCTCAGGTTTGGGCAGACGGGGATCGTCTTTGTTGCCTGCCTCCCCCCCGGTCACCTGCAGGCAATCCATTAATGTGGAAGCGTGTTTGGATGGGTGCCTCAAGCGTGCCGTGATCAGTCCGTTGTACACCGACTATCGGTACCTGGAGCAATGCGGGCAAAAGTGCTGGTACAATTACCAAGTTTGCAGTTTTTCCTCGTCGCGAGTCCCGAGTCCCCCGACGGCTGACATGTGAAGGGAGCAAAGACGATAACCCGGAATAGATTTAGGTTAGATAATTGACAATTGCGAAGCGAAATGGAGGATTGGTATGATTGTAACTCTCTGCCATTTATAAATGAATTCTGGTCTCTTCCACTCCAGCGGTGCCTCTCACTGCGCCGGTGGTGGGCGTGCCGTGTAGCATTGGCGAGCTCATCTCCTGAATCTAAATTAGCCCGTCTACTACAGTCACAAAAAGCCACCATCCCCCTTCATGGTGCACGACGGCGAGCTTCCTATTATGATTGCATTTTTCATGTGGCTGCGCTGCTGTACTCGACGACATCTCTTCGCCAATCCCATGGTACACGAACGCGTAACCACTTTCCACGGATTGCTGCGCACCAATACTGCACACATCTCATCAGAACGCACCGCCACTGCTGCGCACCATTACTGCGCACGTCTCACCCAAACACGCAAAGGCCACTTACTGCGCACAACTGCTGCGCACCGCACCCAACCCTGGGCTATAAAAGCCCCACCTTCCACCACCCACCCATTACGGGCCCGACTCACCATTCGACCGCGTCCCACGCGGATCGGTCCGAAGAGTTGGGCTTACCTACTTACCTGACGGTTCCCGTGCGCATGATCAAGAAGGTGCCACGGCTGGCATTCCCGATCCTCATTGCACGAACGAGGGTTGGTGAGCCGGGACATCCCGGGAACTGTTCCTGGTGGGGTCGCCGTGTAATTTTTTCAATCCTCCTGGACTGGTTGAGTCTGGGTGTCTCCCAACGTTTAAGTTAAAATCAATGAAAACTGAGAAGCCGTTTTAACTCACAAGCTAAGACGCTTTTCAGGGGACGGGAGGTTTTATTTGCGTTACTCATCGACAGAAACCTCCGGGAAGAACAAAGGGGAACCTGCCTCAGCAGCCCCTATTTAAAGTTCAATTTACCGGTTTCTTAGCTTCCGATCAAAGCGCAAACACACGGAATGTCGCGATCCCGTCAAACACCCGCCAGTGCTGCTCCGTGGGTGCCAAGCAACCCGAATGGTGAGTGATTGGTTCCTCACCGTGTCTCCCACGGGGCATTGACTCTGCCCGCTGATTTGACACCACCGACCACACCTCCACGCCCAGATCCATACAAGTACATCACCTGATTCGGTACGTGTCATTCGTTTCAGTCCCCCGAGTCTCGATGTGGTCCTGAAAGTCCGCGGACGTTGGTTCAGGTGGGCAACACGAGGTGAGCTGCTTCCCTGCGAACTTCCTGTCGCGCTAAACAGCCCGCAAACTTGCCCGTAACGCACCTACCCGGAAAGCTTCAGCGGGACGGCGTTCACGGCGCCACGAAAGGAGAACCAGAGGGTGTGAGTGGAAACGCGATCGTGGCACCATCCGACAATAAGACGTGAGGTTTTGACTCCTTAATTTTTACTAAACTCGTGCAGATGGATGTACCGCATGGTGGCCTCTGTCGCCCAGAGCAAGTTCCGTCGACCCGACCAACCCCGGCAGCATCAAGACCCAAAATGGCGTCTTCCAGGCGCCCAACCAGACCCAGTGGTCGCCGTTCAAGCTGCCCGGCAAGGACGAGAAAGTGGACTTCATTGACGGGCTTAAGACGTTGATCGGAGCGAGACACCCCGTCATTGAGGCACGGAATCGTCACGCATATCGACTTGGCGAATGTTGGAATGGGAAAGAGGACTTTCTACAACTCATGGAGACTTCCGCATCAGTGAGCTCGTTTGACACGCTCCGTACCCTGGCCTTTTACTTGAACACATTTCGTCCCAGTCCCCCAACTTGGCCGCCTCGACATCACCACCGAGCTTGGCAAACTGTCCGTGGCACTCAACGAGATCTGTGTCATCCAAAGCGGTCTCCGCTTCTCGGTGGAGCTCCCCGATGGCCCTTCCCGTCGTTACGTCGGCAAGATCTACTCGAGTCACTTTGAGCTGCCAGACCTCGGCCCTATCGGTGCAAACGGTCTTGCCAACCCGCGCGACTTCATGCGCCCCACCGCATGGTTCGAGCACGATGATTCGGAGTGGGAGAAGGTGACTAAGTACGGCGGGAAGCTTTTCGGCGCTAAACTGAGAGGTACACCTTACAATGTCCTCGGCTGGCACGGGTAAGCATGGTGCCGGAATCACACGTGGTGCTGTTTTGATCACCCATTCTGGTGACTTTGGTGAGTCCCAGTGACTGACCTTGCCAACGAGTGGACATGTGCAAAACTTTTCTCCCCTCTCAGGTGAGCACAAGGCTGGCAACGAAGGTCAGGAAATTGGTCTGTTCCCCGGAGGTGGCTACGTCCACACCATGATGGGAGCCCACGGGCCAGAAGCGAAGGCGTTCGAGACGGTACGTTTCCCAGGATCAGTGTAAATCCACTATCCAACTGAGGACACCTGTATCTCCTTCCAGTTTGCAACTGCCCCTCTCGAGCCGGCCCGCATCGGCGACGGATCGCAGCCGTTCATGTTCGAGTCGTACCTCCAAGTCGGATGCACCAAGTGGGCGTGGTCCGAATGTGGAGTGGTCCAAGAGTACTACGTCACCGATGAGTGGGGCGACATTCAGTCCTTCGACCCCACCTACCCGATTCAAAGCCACGTTGCCCAATAGCCTGCGGAGGCAGAGTCGAAAACTGGCGCTTGAAATATTTCTTTTTGTTGCGTTTCGTAGCTGTGTGAAATTATTGGTGGAATATATTATTTTGAAATGTCCGTGATAACTATTGAAGCAACACCAGAATATGGCAAGACACCAGGCGGCAGAGAGAAGAAATAGAACACCCCGAAGCCTCTTTTCCTTGCTGCCTTACCCTCTTATGTGCTCTGATGTGTGCAATGCCCCAACGGGTCGACGTTGCTCACGAAACATCAAGTACTCTTCTCCGTCGACTGAATACGACTTGGAATGGCTTTCATTGGCTTAAGTAGCAATTAAAGATACCCTCTTAACACCCTGCAACCACGGATGTACGTAGACAGCGCACAGTTACAGTTCGGTGGCACCGAGGCGCTTCGCTAGTGTCTCGAGAGCGTCCTTTCCACAAAGGACCCCGACTTGTCTGGAACCACCTTTTGCTTCATGCGTTCACCCTTTGCAGGAGCTCCCGCGATGCTTGAAGGTTTCCGCGAGGCCACGTTCGGGAAAACCGCGAGGGACCCAGCTGGTGAATCAGACGAGCCGTAGACTCCCGCCTTCATCTCCCCCACCCGCCATCGGAGTCCGCTTCCACTGGGACACGGCAAGTTGGTGGATTGTGACCACGGGTGCACGATGCATGAAAGTACGAACACACATTCAGTAACAAGGAGGAATTGGGCGAGCCTTCTTTCGAGAAAATCCCAACCGCATGAGTCCTTCGAATGTTAGACACGACTCGTTAGCCGAGTGTGCGTGTGTGACACGGATCCATTGCAAAAATTGATCCAAGACATAGTTCGGCTGATGCGTAGCTCCGAAACGTTGTACGATGGGAATGGAAAGGTTCAGATGTAATCACTGTAATTCTAAAAATGCGAAGAATTCGAATAGAACAATCCACAAATGTACAGGCCCCCAGACCGACTCTACGACAATCGCCATCGCCATACGAATTCTGACTCACGCGGCCATCCCTCACCTTCGAACGGTGGCCCCTGGGAGCGCGACCGAGCGAGACAATCGTCGCAACCTACTTTCAATCACAGGGACGATGCTGGGCGCAGAAGTCCCCTACCACCCCTCTTTGGTGGATATCAGAACGGAGACGGTGATGCTAGGAAACGAACGTGGAAGTCGACTCTGTATCCGCGGGCAGAGGAAGGCGGGAATGATTCGAAGAGGCAGAAAGTGGACAATGGCGACGAAGGCGGATCGGAGCCCTCTGCAACCAAACAAACTGAAGACGGAGCGGACTCCAGGAGAGGTAACGATGGGGAGGACGGTCGGACGCAGCCAGGAAGTGCCAGTAATAGGGTGAAGCTCGGTCCGGCATATTCGGGCGCGAAACAGGCTACAGATTTGTCTGGCAGTGGGTCTGTGAGCGTTAAAGAGAACATTCAAGATACTAGGGCAAGGGTGTCTTCTCCGTTTCCCTCCAGTCATACCAATGGGACCTCCTTGAACCGACCAAGTTGGCAAGGGCCAAAGGGTCATACACCCGGGCGAGCACCGCATGAAACACCATCGCCCGCAAACGGACAACCACGGGGACCTCCACTGTCTCGTCCTCTTCTGCCCCCTGAAACCCCCCGTCCCCAGAATTCTCCCGCACACATTTCACTTCCTCCGAAACCCGCCAACCATGGCCAAGAAACCCAACGCCCTGGAACCGCTTCGCAAAGAACACCAGCACCTCCGTCCGTTACTTCACCACCACAACGACCAACAAATGACGACGTGAGGAACCACGAGGAAGATGAGGAAGATGCTCTGAGTGTAGCTTCCAGCGAGGCCACTGCGTCTTCCTCCTCTGGCTCAGAGGATGAGGACGCAAGTGACGCTATGGCGGTTTCTCGGACCATCTCATCCGGCAATGTCGGGGACGGCGTCAACGTTCAGGTGCTGACTCGCTTGGTGGAAAGATTTCGCAGCGAGCGCCAAAAGTGGCTGCGACGGCACGCCAAGGCGAAAAGCTCGTCGAAGAGGATGGCAAAGCTGTCGTCGGCGATTCTGCGCGTCGCAGAGGATGCGTTTATCACCGAGCCGACTCCTGTCGCACCACTCCAAGCAACTTCTTCAGCAAACGGGACCTTAGTTTCCCGCAACTCTTCCCGATCGGATGTTCAAAGTCAGCATACCTCTTTGTCTCGTGCTGGGTCAACATCCCTCTCGACACCGTCGCACTCAACAGTCGTTTCCACTCCATCAGGATCATCAGGTATGTGGACATGGTCTTTGACCCCTCCGACATCCAGTCAACTAACACTACCATGTAGGACCTGCCTCAGGCTCCCGGCAACCCCAACCCCGAGCTTCTGCGTCCGCTTCGACGTCGGGTTCCACGGACCACCAATCCGTCCGTATTGTTCAATCCAGCTACTCGTCCAAGTACACCTCCCGCAAACCTAGAGAGATTCTACCCATTCCCTCTCGGCTGGACCAAGGTCGACCAGTGGCTCCAATGAATAACGACTTCAGCAACATGCTTGTGACGACAACATTGGATGGGTGTGTGAGGGTCTGGGACGTGGACAAGCGAATTCCCGTTGTTGTGTGTGATTGCCTGCTGCGGAGTAGTGTGGTTTCTTTCATCGAGCGGAAAATCTTTACCCTAGACCGTTCCGTCCAACGTGCTGGATGTGACGTGGCCTGAGGCAGCGTGCTGGCTCCCGAACAACGTTTTGGCTATCGCGCCCGCCCTTTCTTTTCAACAGAAAGGGGAAATAACAAAATCGCGCCATGAAATGGTTTGTGCAAACAGTTTTTTAAGGCGTGTTCCAAATTTCAATGATTTATGTTCGGTCATCTCGTCTACGTGATTGTAGATCCTTCTTTACGGCCTTCCATCCGCTTACCGAAGTCCTTCAGCGTCCAACTACCGTGCTCGGGGCATCAAAGATCGGGTGTCAGACACATGGACGTACGCTGCCTGTTGGTGTGGTGATAAGCCTGGAGGTACCGTCGTTGCAACCGCTGGAGGGGCCAAAGAGGTGGTGAGTGCATGAAGTTGTTCGTTGGATGTGCGTCCGTACGGAACCAATTGTTTGGGTAGATCTTTTGGAATCTGGATACTTCCAACCCACAAGACTACGCTCTTCGAGACCAGTCCTCGATTCAGATACATAAGTCGACCATAGTACGTTGATTGAAAAAGGAAACTCGACGTATTGACCCTTTGTGGTCTGGACGTCGATTCCAAGCTCAAAGGCTGAAGACGGGGACTTACTGTTATATCACCCAACAGCATGCCCTCGCATACTCCCCAAACCTGTCAACCCTCTTTTCCGGATCTGCGGATAAAACACTCATCTCCACCTCCATTTCGAATCTCGCCACTACTCGCACCTCCCGCTTTTCGGATAGAATCGCGTCAATATCGGTGAACAGCGCCCAAGGGGGTGGCAACGTGCTCCTCGTGTGCCTCGCCGCCGCCGAGGGCCAGTGCGTTGTGTGGGACGGAAGGGTTGCTACCGGCGACGGAGTAGTAATGAGGTTTGGCGTTGCCGAACACGGTACAACTTTGTCGAGGTGGGATAGAACACCGTTCTGCGTTCGTAGTCGGTATGACGACCCCTCAAATTCTTCACCTCACAACTTGCAGCCATTCGACCCCTTCGTTCAATCCATCGGGCCTCTTCGTGGCATACCCGCGCCGTTCGCAACCTGAAGTGTGTGTGTGGGACCAGCGGTTTGTCAAGACGAGATGTACGCCTGGCGCAACAGGCTCGGACGGAGACTCCCTGTGCGATAAGCTGAAAACTGACCACTCAATGAATGGGGGGGCTGGTTTGAGGGAAGGTGCGTGTTCAAAATTAATTTGGCATGGCGAATGATTGAGCCCGATTCTATTCCCCACTGTGGACGTGCAGTTATGTGGCACCCAACTCGAAACATGCTTGTTACTGCCGGCATCGATTACAGGCTTGGGTTCCACGACATCGAGTACATTAATACTTCTGGTCGTTAGTGGAGTTCTGGAGAACACTCGAAGCGTTCTTGAGGGAGCGGTGGTATGGATTTGACGGTTCGCGCAAATCATGGGAGCATCTTACAAAGTAGCAGGCATAGATCACAAAAGCGATACCAGAACATACTCTGCAATTTCAGGAGGGATTCACCAGCATTCACACTGAACGTAGCTCCGCTTGTGTTAGGCCTTATTTTTACCGTCAATCAGCCGTCCACCTCTTTTGGCTCACATAAAGACGGCAGCGCTGTTAGGGACAAGGAGCTTCGCAGCGTGCGCGCCGAGGGTTCCATATCTCACAAGCAGAAGCGTCGCGTTCTTTGTTTGACAAGGAGTCCGATACTTCAAGACAATCAGCTCAGGAGACAAGAATCGATCCTTGACCTGTCCTCACGTGATCCAACTCCCCCATCCTCCCTCCCATCTACCGCCCGTCGCCTTCACAGTTTTTCTGTCCAAATGGCGGCGACGGACGGTACAGGTGGGGATCCCAACTCCAAAAATGCAGATATCATCGGTCTACCGATTCCGGAGCTGGTGCAAAAGCACTTGGAGAGGAACAAGGTAGCATTGCTCTCCATGACGTGGTGCCCGTGGTGCAGGAAAGCGAAAGCGCGTGAGTGATGGGACGTTTTGTAACATCCGGTCTCTTCTAAGTCAATCTAGAGAACAGTTTTCAACGAGATCATGGTAGAGTTCAACGCCATTGAGCTTGACTTACTTTCCAACGAACAGGAGATACAGTTGATAGCAGGGGGTCGATGGACTGCCCCTTGAAGCGGAGCGATAACACCTCGCACATCATCCAGGATTATTTGAAGGAACACCATGGCATTCGCTCCGTACCACAAGTGTACATTCGTGGTCGTGAGTGCTGAGGTACTGAGCCTTGCCTCGTCGGAGCTTAATACGACCAATTCGGCACAGAGCTTGTCGGAGGATTCGACAAAACCAAAGAAGCCCACGACAACGGAAGTCTGCATGCCCTTCTCGAGGGCGACGGTGCCGCTCACTCTTTTGACTACGACATGATCGTCATCGGTGGAGGCTCCGGTGGACTCGCTTGTTCTAGAGAGGCAGCAAAGCTGGGCAAAAAAGTGGCGGTCCTCGACTACGCCCGGCCAAGTCCGCCGGGAACCAAATGGGGCTTGGGTGGAACATGCGTCAACGTGGGTGTATTCCGAAGAAGCTCTCTACCACACTGCTGGGGTTGTCGGACAAACTCTTGAGGACGCGTTACGGATGGAATGTTGAAAAGGAAAAGGTGCAACATAACTGGTGGGTATATTCTTGATAAAGAAAATTACATTCTCGAAAACACCGCTCGAAAACAGGGAAGATTTGAAGAACAACGTTCAAAATCACATTGGTTCCATCAACTGGGGATATCGTGTGGCTCTGCGGGATGAAAACGTGGAATACATCAACGGTATGGGTGAGTTCGTGGACCCCCGCACTGTTAAAGTGACAACTTTCAACCGAAAGGTGAGTGGTGTCGTTCACAATGGCCTTGACGAATTTCGATTTCTCACTTTCCTTCTTGCCACAAGACCAACGCTCCGCAATCCAGCAAGCAAATAACAGCAAGACACATCGTTATTGCTGTTGGTGGCCCTCCAAAGTACCTGGATTTGCCTGCGGGCGTCGATCGAGAGCTTTGCATCACGTCGGATGACCTATTTTCCATTTCCAAACCACCTGGCAAGACTCTTGTTGTTGGTGCCTCTTATGTCTCACTTGAGTGTGCTGGCTTTTTGACAGAGTTGGGTGAGTAGTAAAGGGCTTTACCACCAAAGGAGAGGCGCGCAAACCTCTCGTCTAGGTTACGACAGTACCGTCGTGGCGCGCTCTATTTTCTTGAGAGGATTCGATCAAGAATGTGCCGAGAATATTGTTGATTGTATGTTGGCTGCTGCTGCGCCGTTCCGTTCATTCGATCTGATGCAAACAAACTCCGTCATCAGATATGTCTGCACATGGCGCAAAGTTTATTCGACCCGCTGTCCCAATCAACATGGAGAAAACTGAGCAAAGTCAGGTTAAAGTCACTTTGTCTCAAGATAAGGGCACAGCTGCGAGTGTGAGTAGTGACGCACCTACCGAGGACGACATTTAAATTGCTGTCGACCCCAAAAATTCAACCGTTTTGGTCATAGGATGTCTTTGATACCGTTGTCTTGGCTGTAGGAAGAGTGCCGGAGACAAATTGGCTTGGACTTGACGAGGCTGGAGTTGTTTCCGACGGTTCAGGGAAGCGTGAGTGCCTCGAACTGAAGGAAGTTTTACCTGTCATTTTGGTTGACGCAATTTTATGAAGTCGTCGTCAACCAGGCAGAGCAAACCAACATCCCACACATTATCGGGATTGGTGATGTTTTGCAGGACAAGCCGGAGCTCACTCCCCTCGCGATCCAGACTGGAAAACTGCTTTCGCGTAGATTGTACCAGGGTTCAAGGGAGCTGACCGACTACGACATGATTCCGACGACAGTGTTCACGCCGTTGGAATATGGCTCAATCGGTCTGAGTGAGGAAGCCGCTATCGCAAAATATGGCGAGAGCAAACATTGGTAAGATTTAATTTTGCGACGTGATTTTCACTTCCGTCTTCGTCTGACATGACTTTCGCCAGAGGTCTACCACTCGTACTTCAAGGCAGGTGGCCAAAAAAAAAAACACGGTGGCTCAGCATCCAAAAATTTTGCCTTTAAAAGCCGTTAGAGTGGACTGTTCCGCACGGGGAAGATAAACTTGTTTCACTAAATTGATTTGCGTGAAGAGCGAGGACGAGCGCGACGTGGGATTCCGCTACTTGGGACCCAATGCGGGTGAAGTCACCCAGGGCTACGCTGTCGCCATGAGACTGCCTGCCACGAAGAGCGACTTTGCTGCTACGATTGGTATACACCCAACGACATCAGGTTCGCAATTCACTGTGCCCTAAACCCGGAATATGGCGAAAACGTAACCTTTCTCTCGACTTGCAGAGGAAGTAATCAAACTTCGCATATCGAAATCTTCTGGTAGTGATGCGAAGACCACAGGATGCTGAGGTTAAGCGCTCCACAGCTCAGCGGCGATGTGAGGAATGATGCCAGTCCGAAGGCTAATTCCAGACCATCTTGTATCGCCGCAAGCAGTGGGGCGCCAAACCCGTGTTCCTAGTTCTTTCTCCGAATGGCGATTAATGCGTTCGGGTTGATGAGGTCTGAGTCCCCGGGAGGTTCAATGACACTAGGGACTCCCACCGCGATATGACGAGCTGCTCGTTAAATCAAATCCTGACTCGTTAGGGAAGAGTGACACATATTCTTGTCGCAACTCACCCCGAACGATTTGTTCAGGTAATGAGTAGCTTTGAAGCTGTAGCGTCGGTCAACAAGAATCTCTAACAATTTATTAACCTCAAAAGTTGTTACCTGTATCGTACTGAAACGTTCCACGCCTAATCAGACCGCCTAATTAGAATAGCAAGAGGAAACGAACGGCATCATTATTCATGGATATTCTACAAAAGATATGTACTTTGGATGGAAATTTGTTGCAAAGATGGGAAATGTGATAACGTCAAACCGCGGATCCGAGAAATTACATTTACGCTTTGCGACGGCAAAGGCGGATCCAGAAGAAAGTCTCAACATATGAACGTGGGTTTCAAGTCGACTCCTGTTCTGAACCCTTCGTCCACTCCATGAAGCGATCGAAAAGAAGAGGCCCTAAAGTCCACAACACCACACTATAAGCAAAGCGTTTTATTAACGTTCTTCAGCAAGCTAACATCTCACATGACTCCGTTTGTCCGGCTGTACCTTGGCTCCATTCTTCGAGGAACTCTGGCAGTTGCGCCCACTGGTCTCTGTTGATTGCTCGTGTGGGTGACGGCTCTGATTCCAAGAACTCGAACATGCGCTCAGCGTGAGGTTTGAGATTGTGGCGGGAAAATAGAAGACGCAGCATGGCGACGGCGAGATCAAGTTCGACCGATTTCGCTCCAGACGAAAGAGAGAACGCGAATGCCCAGCGATACATCTCTCTGTTGTAGAGAGCGAGCAATTAGCATCGCCCGAAACAGCTCTTCTTCGTTGATGTGCCTACCTCCATCCGTCGCCCTCCGAAACCTTGTCAGTCTTTTCCTTCGCTGCCTTCCCAAGTTTCGTCGCCGTGTCCGCTCCCAATCGCTCCATTCCACTAATGAACTCTTGTCGAGTGAAGTATGACATTCTTGATGCTGGTAGACGAAGTGAGAAGATACCGACAGTGTTTCGTAAAGACAGGGATACTTACTCCCAAGAGTAAACGCCACAGCCAGCATTTCTAGCCCATCCACAGCTATCCTGGACTCTTCGCACAACCGCTCGATACCTTCGGGGCCAATCTGGCTCAAATCATCTAAGGAACGAAATTGTCAGCAAGGTTCGACGTGGGCATCGCAATCGAAAGCAAAAACAGATAGCAATCCGAAAACAGAGTGCGAAAACGGATATCTGACGCCTCTCTAGTGATTTCCGTGTCTCTGCGCTGATGCGAAGACTGTCGACGATGGTTCTTACAATTCCTCCCTGCCGCCTCCAAGCACGCTTAGACGCTTCCATAGCGCAGATTCACTCGATTTCTCAACACGAAATGGCTCTGACCCCACCAAGTGCGAGACCTTTGTTCATTCTCCGGTGTACCAACACTCACCACTGCTTGCCAAGCTATCGTACCATCTGATGCACCTCTGCATACTCCAAGGACCTCCACCATTATCTGCTGCCTTCTTCGCTTTCTTTCCACTGGCCCTGGTCTCTGCTGCAACCGGGTAGACGTCCGTCATATCGTCCAGATCCTCCAAATCGTCTCTCGGGTCCAGCTTTCGTTTGTACCCCTTGAGACTGGCTGCGGAAGCTTTTGCAGCGGTGGACGCGGGCTTGCGCTTGGGTGGCATCGGTGATGGTGGAGGATTCATTTGCTTCGGTCTTCCTTTTCACGTTGGTACCACACGATCCCTCCGTCGTCTCTTTTCTGATTTGGACATTATTTTTAAAAGAAGATTCTCCAGCGACACATGATAATTAATCTCAAGGTGCGATGCAGTGGAACGAGGAAACGAAAAGGTGTGCAGACGAAGGTATAATACCGAGGAACAGAGACGTACAATCTATATATCAGTTACGCAGTACCCGTGTAGCGCCAAGATGGAGGTCCTTTGTTGCGGTGATGCCAGAGATAGAACCCAATTGGAGGAAACATGTCAGAATTTCACAACGAGCTGCGAGGGATTTCATTCATTCCAATTCCCTATTTCATCCATGTCCTTCAAAGAGACAAGGGGATGTCGAGGCCATCTCCGCGACTACCACGAATGACTCTTTTGCCCCTCCTCCACACTTACAGGATTGAACTGTCTTTCGCATTCGCTAAATGAAATTCCGAGACCAATGCCTGTACTCAGAGGGATAGGCCAAGTCCGTTCTACGAGTGAGGCGAGTGTCGCATCAGGTTTCCAAGAACCAGGAAAGGAGGCCAGAATGAGACTCACTTCGGAAGAAAACAACGGACAGCACGACGCCGGCACTGAGGCCGATGCCGCCTTTAATGAAAAGATTGGAGAGACAGCGGTCGTACTTTCCGTGGGGAAGATTGACGGTCCAATGAGTCTGAGCAGGCGACGATTTGGGGCGAATCGCTGGCACAGGCTCACTTTTCGAGAAATCTCTGCATCCGTGTACATCCGCCGTCCCGAAAAACGTTTCCGTACATCCGCGATTGGGTCACGTCGAAGCGGTTGCGGTGGAAGTATGGGTAGGAAGTGGACACGTGAGCGAATGGCTGGAGCCGGCAGAAACCGCATCCGCGCTCGAGGCGAGAGTCGCTCGTTTCTCACCCTCCTCGCTCGAGATCTTTTCGGCCATCTGCGTGGTGTGAAATGGCGATCGTCAAAGAAGCTATGGTCGACCACGGACGACTTCCAGAAGTCCCTTTCGTTAATGCAGTTTCGTCCAATCCTTCACTTCATAAGTTCCCTCTCGAAATCTTCCAATCGCAGCATCTCCTCGAGTACAATGATGGCCGCCAAGTACATGGAGCCAGAAGAACTGGCCAAGATGGTCAAGAACAAATCTCTGGTGTCAGGGCGGGACTATGTGATCGTTGACGTTCGGGACGAGGACTTTGCAGTAAGTCGTGCAGCTGTAGCAGCTCACCTGGAATCTTTCCACATCTCGGAATCATCCAGGGAGGCCACATACCCAATGCTCGCAATATCCCTTCGCACGAATTCCTCGACGCCACCTTGGACTACGTCCCTGCTCTTGAGAACACACCACGAGTAATCTTCCACTGCGCTCTCTCCCAAGTTCGAGGACCAAAGTGCGCGAAGCGTTTCGCGGGCACGTTGAATGAGTTGCGGGCAGAGAAGCGTGCCTTGGGGAAGGAGCAGCCCGTGCCGGAAGTGTACATCTTGCGAAACGGATTTGAGGGGTGGGATCAATTGTATGGGAATGACAAGGAGCTCGTCGAGCGATGAGAAAGAGTGTAGCGTTGTTGTTGGTGGGGCTCGGGAAAACAGGGGACAACGGGTCCCCGTACACCACATATTTGAACTCCTATTGTGATTGAATCTTGTGTAGATTGTTGCAGATTATTAGAGTATCTGTCTTATAAGTGCTACGTGGACCATCCTTCAAGATTTTCGTTGGCATAAGTGTCCGTAAAATCTTCTGACATCATGAGTCAACTCTGCAACGAGTCTACTCCGAGCGAACAATGGTGCATGTACCTATTAATTGTCGTTCTTCGGTGCCCTGCTGTCGCAATCACAAGGCATCAGCAGTGTACAAATCATGCGAGGACAAAAAAGTAACGGTCTATGATTCGAACGGACACATGTTTACTTCAATAAGAGTGAGATAAGCCACTTCGACCGGACCGTCCTTGGACGCAAAGTGAAAAAGCGGTTATAATGATTGGGCAAGTGCGATGGGCACTCCCTCAACACCCGACCTTTGTCCAGGCGCCTGAAACGACATAGCTATCCCTTAATTCCAACAGTTTGCTCACTGTCTGAAATGCATTTGAATGACTTCGAGGGATGTAGATGGCGGAGTGCAAAACAGTTGCGCACAGGAGCCCCACACGAGATAAGAAAGGCGCCGGGGGAGCGACGTTGAGAATGAATTTAAAAACAAAATGAGAGAGGTAAAAGGAAGGGTGGATAGCATCTTCAGAGGCGCACCGTTTCTCAGGGCACAAAAGTAGCATAAACTTTCAAGTCATGTGAACACTTAGGTCCAGGTTCAGCGAGCCGATCATCCTCAACATCTGTTCAACATCTGTTCAACATCTGTCCAACATCTTACCGCGCTGCCTTCGACGCATCAGCATGCTGAGCCCCTCCTCCGCACCCGTGTCACCTGCGACTCCCTCTCCGTCGCCCCTCACGTCCATTCTCGACCGTCTCTCTGTGGCCTCTCCGCAGAGTCTGCAAACTGTCCAAGTCGCTCGTCCACAAGTCCGTTCTGCTCCGCTTCGATTCTTCTGCGGGCTTTCGTGGAAGGACAGGAGCGCATCAGACCTGCGCACTCTCTTCTTCCTTGTGAGGAAGATTGTCGGCGTCGACAGGGCAATCAGCCTCGCCGAAACTCTGCGCCTGGACTTCTTGTCGGTTGCGGACCTCATTGGTGTTCGCCCTCGGCTTCTCGTCGGTGAAATAGCCAGGCTTCTTGTCCGCATGGGTTTTGCTCGCGACGAACACGTCCGCTTCATCGGCGGGGCGGCGCCTTTACGCAACAACCGTTATGTAGATGACTTGCTGGAAAGGTCTCCAACGAAAGTCCCTGGAGGACGAGGAGCTTCCTCCTACCCTCGATCCAGGCTTATACAAAGACTTGCCTGGGCTAACCAAAGAGCACAATGCTTCTCTCAAACTTGCAGTTCAGCGATATAATGCGCAAGCGTTCCTGCTCCTGTACGGTGCTCTCTTGGCTTCGTTCCAGGGTTTGTCTCTAAAGTCTCACCTGCTCCTCAAATTCCAGCGCCAGGCACATCTTCCCCCAATCCGAACTGTTCCACTCCGAGACTCTGCTTTCGTCCCTCGTTCTCGACTTAAACCCTCCCAAGGCGGACCTTCTTTCATTTGTCTCCGCTATCCTGGCGTCCTTCAGGGGCAACGTGCGCTCCCGCATCGCCTTGGATCTGGTCCGCGGCCTACACGCCGCCGGTGCCCTTTCCCCAAAGAACTTTTTTGGACCCTCGAGTGGGGCTCCGAGGTTGACTTCGCCTACCTCCAGGAACTGTCCACCGACCCACATGGTGCCCCGACGCGACTTCGGCGGCGCAATTCGTCCACGCGACGGGCGTCCAGAACCTCACTTCAGCCCTCTTTCTCGCTTCGCACATCCTGAACCCGGCGACCCCACCCCACACCTGTGTCGCCGAGCTCACCTCTCTGATGTCCCACTCCGCCACCTCGACCGACATCTCCTTGGACCCCATGCACCTCCTCGACACCGTCTTGGCCTCAATCTCCCACTGGACGCACTCGAACCACCCGCCCCACCTTTCCTGGAAGCGCCAACTTCTGACCCAGCTTGCCCTCCTGCACTCCTCGACTGCAACCTCCCCCCTCGCTATGGGCAGCCACAGCTCCCTCCTTCGCAGCGTGGAGTACGCGGTCGCCAGGGTGCACGACCGCTCCGTGAGGCCGCCTGTCGTGGAGGATCTATTGGTCGTCGCGCTCGGGTGTGGACTGGGACCGCGGGACGTCATGGAGCTCGGTGGGGGAGGCCAGATTAGGAGGATGCTGGGTGGTGGTGCGGGTGGTGAGGTCCAGTTTGCAAGGTCGTTGGCGGAATTTTTCGCACGGGGATGATTATTGTTGCATCCCGGAGACGACGGATACACAAACTGTGAACATAATTTTCATTTTCATTGTATTGTCAAAACTTACTTCAAAGTACTATTTGAAAACATGGTGCAGGTTGACGGACTCATGTTCCCAATTTTCGTCCACACGACCGTCATTTCCGTATAGTTGACGACACCACTTTATTGCAACGATGCACAGTAATGCTTAGCTCATAATCATTACGTGTATGTGATTCCCTTATTCGATGATAATTATAGTCCCAGGCAAAGCTACCGCGTGACGGCAACACCATCAATGACGATCTCTGTTCCCTGGTAGACCAACGCACGACGTCCACTTCACGTCAATCGAAACAATAAACTGAGGCGTACTTCAAGGACCCACGTTATGTAAGAACTCTCTTGAGATGCCAAGAATGAAATGCCCGATTGTCATGAGCTATGGGCCGATTGTCATGAACTTTAGGCCCTTTTTTTCGTGGATCGAAACCCCGACCATAGTCATCCAAAGCATCCAAAGCATCCAGTACTTTTACAGTGCCAAGTGTGTCAAGCTCAGCTTGAGATCGTGTGACAACCGGGCGGGTAATAGTTTTTCCGCCTCAGCGCAGCACACAAATACCAACTAACGTTCCAAGTAGTGCAACAGTTGCCAAGTTGCATATTCCAACAAATACAGAAAGTACACAAGGTAATCTAATAGGATTGTTATTGTCTGTCCATTTTCTCCTCTATTTTGCTTTCCCACAAAGTAGGTGTGAGGGAGCAAGCTGCACAACGGTACCAACCGAAAATATGTGCTTCTTATTTCCGTATGCGTGGTGGTTGGTTGAGTCCGTGCTGCATACGAGCAAGGGAAAACCCTTTGAGTTCCCCACCAAAGTCTTTGTCTCCATTCCACACTTGTGAATTTGCCCTAACAAGCCCGGTAGTAAGTCTAAGAGCACACCAAGCACTTAAAATCCACGCTCGTTCAAAGGACAGCATATATATTATATGGTGCCATCATGTAATTGAATTGATAGCAGAGTGGGAGACGTTCACATGTCACACAGTGGAGAGCCTTGTCCATGAACAGTGGCCGTCTTTGAGCTTCAAAGTACCTCTTGGAACGGAACATCTTTTGAAAGGAGTATGAGTAGTTCCGGTTACTGTAACCAGTCAGAGTTACAGTGCTCACAAAGCAAATGGCTCGTGAGGCAGACCTCTGAGAGGAATCTGGCCGGCATCCGAATCTGATGTTGCGGTACCTTTTATCATGAGCAAGGGAATCATGCGGGCGCGCAGGGGCTGGCTTCTCAGAAAGCGGCAGTCACCGCAGCTGACTTAAATCGAATTCCCGGTCGAGACCACGAGGAGTGACGGCTCTATCAACTAACGCGGTAACTTGCGAACTCCCAGTCATTCGTTCTTGCCCAATCCGAAAATTGCCAGAGTCGGTCATTAGCGCACGCAACTACTTGCGTTTCGCTCCTGCGCGTCTCTGCCACGTCCACCATTCATCCTTCCTTCTCTGTCAACCTTCATCACACCTTCGCGAGTGAAACTCAGCTTGAAGTTTTTGTTCTTCAAAAGCAGAAAATCGCAGCGGCAGTGTTCGTCGGAGTCTGGGTGCAAAAAGGTCCGGGGGCAGAAAGTCCCAATGCGGAATAAAGAAAACGAAAAGTGGACGAATTTTTTGATGCCTCGGAGTGGATGTCTGAGGGATGACTACGAATGAATGGATGTTTAGATTTTGCCGAGAGACAGAACTCTTCCCCCAGTTGCGAAACGCAGCATGGCGGGTGCCGAAGTCACTCTTGGATGTCTCCTGCTCGGCGAAAAAAGGCCCTTCGTCGTCCGGATGGACCTGTCAGCAACACCCCCGCCAATCGTCAACGACCTAAAGAACAGAATTAAGACAGAGCTCTCGCAGATGCTTTCGGGCATTGACGCCGCGCAGCTGGACGTTTGGCAAGTTAACGTCCCTTACGCTGCAAGGGCCACCATCAGGGAGGACGCGTTCAAGGAAGAGGACGCGATGGAGCCATTGAAGAAAGTCAAGTTCTACGTCTTGACCCCTCCCGAAGAAGAGCGCATCCATATCGTCGTCCGTCGGCCGTCAGGTGTGTGTTGCTCCGTTTTTGTCGCGGGGAACCGCAAATCCGATCCTCGGGGTTTCACTTATATTTTCAGTTCCCTCAACCGCAAATGTTTCACAGACTCCTGCGCCAGCGTGGGCTCAAAACCTGTACCTTGATCTTTGGTTACAGCGACGCCCCCTTTTAGAAGGGGACCTGTCCGTTGAAGTTCCCTGTCTGGGAGGCGAGGAAACCACTTCTTTGACACACACTTTCACTTCCATTGACATGTCGAACTCTGTGTTCCAATCATTCCAGAACATTTTTGGCCTTAAAAGGTTTCTTGTCCGCGAAGAGTACAGATTGGCTCTACGGTTTATAGACTTGGCAGAGCAAAAGTGGAAGGCAAAGCAGTCCAAGAGGGCGCCGACATTTGCAAATTGCGGAAACCCCGGAAAAGGTGTGGAACGTGGGGGACTGCCGCAGCCGAATCAATTAATTGACCCCCTTTACGGCAGGCAAATCACTGTTTCTCTATTACGTCCTTGCCATTCGCCTCTCCCAAAGAAAGCCAACAGCTTTCCAGGAAACCAAGAACAACTTTGTCTACTTCCAGTCAACGGGTGTTACTTTACATGGCGCGTGGGATGAATTTACTCCCGCAGACGGGACCTGGGCGTTGTCTGATTCACAAGAGGACGTGGAGCCACCTTGCAGAGCCTTCGTTCGGGAACCCCGTCTCATCATCGTCCAAGCCACTTCACCGAAAGAAGACCGGTATAAGGAGTGGATAAAGCAAACGGATGGTGTGGTGTATTGGATGAACCCATGGACGTGGCCAGAGATGTGGTTCGTCGGGTACGTCTGTTTCTTTTCGGGATTCTAACAACCAGGACGCGCACCCACACGATCCTCTGCTCTGTTTCCTCCTAAGAGATTCCCGCGGGATGGTCATATCGAAGGTTTGGAACGCTTACAGCAAGTGGTAACACTCTGTTCGGAATGTGCTGAAAATTTGTCAGGATGCATTAGAACACAACGATTATAGTGACATCATGGATATTGATGCGACCACAGCCCACAAAGATGTCAGCTCCACCGCTGAGACCACATACGAGAGGAATATTATGGCACAAATTGGAAAGCTTCCAGAGTTCCTTGGGACGCTTAAGAAGAACTCTCAAATGTTGGGAACTGGACCAAGCATGTTGGTTGATTTTCGTGCCTCAGAGGATTCCCGAACAGACCCACCAATTGTTGGTATCTGCACCAAGTACATCACCAGCCTCTTTTTGCGGCATCTTAAGGCTCAGCAGATTGAACAGAAAAGGCAAACAATAGCTCTTCTTGCTGGAGCCGCCTCACTACAGTCGGTGGGAGGAGAGTTCTTTGAGTTGATTGCCCATGATTATTTTACCTCTCGTGGAAATCAAGTTGTGGCAACTCCACTTGACCCATTAGCACGAGCCAGTCTCAAACTGGATCGCGAATTAAATGTCGTATGTTTTGTCGATGAAAGACATGCAGTTGTGCACATAACGAAGGAGGGAAGTGCAGGCGCATACTTCATTCCTGTTCAGCCCAATTTCCCCTCTGTGGATGCTTTTATCATCACCACCACGGATGTTATTTTGTTTCAAATGACCGTTGCAAAGGACCATCCGATTTCAACGGCTGGTCTAGACAGGGTCCGGGAGAGTTTGTATGCTGTCCCGATTGAGGTGGACTCCCTTACATGGCGCATGGTGTTTGTTTCACCTGATAAGCGTGGACAAGGTGTCAATACGCCTCAGCGTTTCACAGAAGGGAATCAGGAGGCAAAGAAAAGAAAGAAGGGTTTGCGGTCGGAAGAATGGTCTGATCTGTTGCAGTATGCTTTGAAAATCCAGATGGATGATATCTAGATTGAAGCAAAGCTTTATGAAAGAGACCAACACATTGTACTTTGTTTTGCAGTTTTCTGTCATGGGCGAAAGCCAATCCCCACCCTGCAAACTACCTGAGCGGGGCTCTGAGCAACTTCGCCCTGTTTTCCTAGGAGTCATCGTGGTTTTCATCTTTTGTAGGTCCAGCAACTTTTTCCACTCCCATCGTGGCTCAAATTCCCCGAAATTTGCGGGGGCGACCTGCCGGGAAAAAAAAGAATTCGCCAACACCGCTTTCGGTACGGTGCTATCGAAGTTCGCTGAGGGTCTGAGCAGGCATTGTGAAGCACGAACTGCCAGGCAGGCGATGCGCAATGTAAGCCTGCGAGCCCACAGTGTTTGCACTCTGAAGCTTTTAACCACTGGTTTCTCTCGCTGGACGCAACCCACAATTTGTGTCCAACTCCAGTTTTCACGCGTTGACTGAAACCCAACGCCCACAATACAACTCTGCAACCAAGCAATATTCTCTTTGAAATTCACGCTGCAAAGCTTTATTGGTTCCAATATGAGAAGCTGGTTACCAGTGATCAACACCATTTTCGAAATAATTATAATGAAGATATTGATGACTCTGATGTATTCTGATGATTGCACCCACACCAAAATTGCATGAACTAACTTATCCACCGAAACGTGCTCATGTCCTTGTGGGTTGAGACCACGAGTGATGAAGCAACAGATGAGTGGAAATGAGCCGAGTTGATACATCCGCAGAATAGGCAAAGGCGGCAAAAATTTAACATGGGGATAAAACAGTTTAACCGGCGACGACCGTGGACCGAGGGTGAAGGGGGCGATGGGCCAAATAAGGAAACCGGTGTCATGAGAACGGCCTGGGCCTTGCCAGGGGGATATCTGAGGCACTTAAAGCCATACATTCCACAAATCCAACAGATGACGCAGCTGACAATGGCGCTGGAACCCTCACTGTCATCCCCGATTGTGCATATGGTGCCGTCTGCAATGATCCTCCCAAGGACCTCCTACCAGCGCCTGCAAATGGAACAGGATGTGCCCTTCCCCCATTTAATTGTGCAGGGGGGCCAAGCTGATGACTTGACTCCAGCTCCGCATGCTCCACACTTGCAGCTGCTTGACGGGCACGATCCACTGTGCTTGGTTCTGTGAAATTCAGGGATCATGATCCTGATGAAGGGCTGATCAAGTCTTCACCAAACCCATAACCGCCCAACCCCATCTGTCTGTGAGCAATACAGTGATTTCTTTGAACATTACAGTCATGCAAAAACTCAAGGAGTTAACACCCACCTCTTGGAGGAGTTGTTGGTACACTTGCAACAACACGTTCTGAAGCATTGAGAAGTGTCAGTGACTGCGCCATGTTGGGAACCAATTGAAGACCCACCAAGAGGACGTGGACGACCAGCGGAGAGTGTTGGTGCAAAATGAGGTTGAGCATAGCTTGTTGATGGCGTTATAGAGTTCAGAGGTCTGGAAATGTTGTAGAGCTGTGATGGGGTGCCACTGTGGGTGCCTCCAAACTAACAAACAAGCATGGGAGATGAGGAACAATCACATCACAAGCTTTGAGCACACATACCTGAGCCAAGATGTCCCTTGTCTGATTGCCACCAACATCTTCCTGTTGCATCACTTCCAGCGTGCCTGGATACAAGTTCCAATTTCCCAGGAGCAAACAGACTTGGCAAAGCACCCATGGTGGGGACTTGTAGCAACAATAATGTGGAAAGTAGAGAGCTAAGGCCGAAGCCAAGGAGATTGTTGACAGTCGCTGCCAAATAATCTGGATTGACCTGGGCAGCTCCTGGAGTTGGCATTGCCAGAGGTGCAAAGGACCCAGATGAGGTTGGGATGGACGAGGTTATGAGGGAGCAAGTCAAAGCTTGCTGACTTGCTCCCTTGCAACTTGCAAGTGCAAGTGGGAGTTGAGGATTGAGGGAGCAAGCGAGTTGGGAGTTGGTTCACACAGTGAGGGAGCAAGTTGGGAGTTTATAAAATTATGATGGAGCAAGTAGCAAGTTAAAATACTGTAACTCCTAGTTGACTCAGTTGACGCCACAAAAAGTTCGAATACTCCAAAATGAGCATTGCAGGCAGACCAAGTGCACCAAAAGATGATGGATGGATCACCTCCAAGCGGCATGTCACATCCAAGCAAGATACCTCATGGGTATTTCGTGATGACCATTTTGAGAAACAGGAGAAGGGAATGCACAAACGTGCAATCTGCCTTCAACTTGGACACAATGGATGCAATGTGAAGCCGTGAGTTCAAAGAATTTATTATTTTATTTGTGGCTGCCATTTTCTCTCTCAGGTACAATATGACCAATCACCACTCCACGTCCACACTTCAACACCACGTTATCCAATTCCACGCAGACACCATCAAGGACCCCAAAGTCAGGAGAAAATTGGACAATAGGAACAGTACTGGAGGGAAGCAGCTGACCATCAATGAGATGCCATCTTGGAAACAAAAACTGGAGGTAAGCAGTGACTATCACTCATCTATTCCCACATCTAACAATCTTATACAGGTGTTTGATGAAGAATCCTTTCAAGCAGCTATGCTTGATTGGATTGTTGCCACTGACCAACCTCTAATGGAACCAACAACCCATGGTTCTGACAACTGATTCAAGCGGTGAGTCCGGAAGCTCCCAAGATTTCAGGCAACATGATGCAAGCAGATATTCCAGGAGAGGTGGAGCGCGTTCAGGTCAAAGTGCGCGAACTACTGAAGGTAAGTGCCATTGATATTCGTTTTTTGAACCCTTCTCTTGATCCTCCTATATAGGACAATTGTATGCATATTGCTTGCACAATGGATGTTTGGACCATGCAGGATCAGAGGTACAGCTTTGCAGCTGTAACAGGGCACTGGGTGGGGGAGGACTGGACCATGAAGAAAGTCCTCCTGGACTTTATTCAAGTGAAAGGTTCACATTCAGGAGAAAACTTGGCAAGTATTGTACTGGAAGCACTTGGGAATATGGGGGTTACGAAGAAGGTAAGTTTTATAATTTTATTTTGGTATTGTCACAAACAACCAACAATGTTTGCTGCTGATGTCGTTCACAATGGACAATGCTGGCAACAATGATACTATGATGTGGGCAATTGCATTGGCTGGCGTCACCACAGGGGACTTTGGCGAGTTTCTCTTGCAGGTCAGCTGTTTTGCTCACATCCTCCACCTGGCCATTTGCGCAGGACTGGAAAAGCTGTGGCTTCCAGATGTGGATGATGACAAAGTCACTGGAGGTGAGGCAGGACTGGTAAAGAAGGTGAGTGGCATTTTTGCCCTTTTTTGGGTGGCTTGCCAGTTGCTTAGGTTGTGTTCGGTCAGCCTCTAAAAGAGGCGCTCTAACTCTTTAACGTCCTATCTTTTGCCTGAAATAGAGTTAGAGGATAAAACACGTTTGGTCTGGCACTAAAAATCATTTAAGGGTTCTAAAAGGCTCTAAAAACGGTCTTTTAACAGATGTAGAGTTAGAAGTGCATTTGGTCTGTTCGTTTTGAGATAGAAAAGACTTCAAAAAATTGCAGAGTTGGAGCTTTTTGAAAAAGAGGTCTGGACGTCTTTTTCAAAAAGCTCTGACACCACATTGACTATGGCAGACACTCTCAAGATCTCAAACCCCTTTGCAAACGGATCAGCATCATCAAGAGCAAATACTTGTGGACCTAGTGTGATATGGAAACCACCCTGGACTCTATCCTCATCAATGCCCTCCTATTTCAAGTGCGGGAAGGAAAGAGGAGCAACAGCGGACTCCAACTACAAGGATGGACCCTTGCAAACACTGCTTTCAAGGCAGCTGCTGCTGTAGGGGATCATTACAACGCACTAAGGTCAAGTCTCACTACTACCAGATTCAAGCTCTCTTTAAGACATGCTTGCGGCTGAAGAGTTGCAGTGGATGGGGATGGGATGATGCCAGTAAGCGTCTTCTAGTGGACAATGTTGTGTGGGATGCAGAAATTGTGGTAAAGTGACATTTGCTCCTTTTTCTGCTGCTGAAACATTTCACTTCAATTTTCCTTCTATTTTCATTGGCAGGCTCACAGCACTGTTTCTGGTAAGGTCACAGATGAGCAACGGAGGATCTCAAAGATCCACCAAGGTGGATTCCTGCTGTGGGATGCCTGCAATGAGATTTTTTCTGGTCACATTGCAACGGGAGCACACACCATCACCATCAGCCAGGCTGTTCAGGATGCTTCAAAGGCACTGGAGAAGACAAGTGCGTGGGCAGGACAGAAGCAGAAGCGCACAGAGATGCAGATGTTGGAAATTACATCAGACAAAGAGGAAGTGGATGAAGCTGCAGGTGAGTGATGATGGCACGCATTTTGTTCTTGATACACATGATTTAATTCTGTGACTGTAAACGGGAGTCGGGAGGGCCAAATCACCTCTTTCGACAGTCTCCAGCTACTCCCACAGCAGCAGTTGCAGTCAAACCCCTAGCACGGTCATAACTGCAATTGCTGAGCTGCGTGGACTTAAGGACATGACAGGTGCACTGATGGAGGAGATACGGGTCAGCAGCATTGCAAAACGCCACTGGGAGGGAGCAATGTTGGTGGACAAGAGGATGAAGACCAGGCTGCAGGATGCATTGGACATTGCTCAGGCAGATGAATTGGATGATGAGGTGCTATTGCAAGCAACAAAAGTCTTTAGGGAGTTGGCAAACACAACGACTTTTGTTGCATTGTGCTCCCAAGACTTGCGGAGGAAGTGGTTGGAGCGGAAAATTGCGGAGCAGAAGCTAGCGCATGGAGCACTGGGAATGATGGTAAATGGTGTTGGATATATGATGCAGGGGCAGATGGGTGTGGGCCAGTTGGGTAATTATGACCCAACTGCTCTTCACATACCTGGGTTCAGAGTTGCGGGACAGTATCATGGGAGTCCTGGACATTGAGTGTAGTTGTATTTAGCAAGTGATTTATTTCATGCCTAGAACTAATAGACATTATTACAACTAATAAATACATGTCTGTATTCCAGTTGCGCAAGTTGCCTAATGCACACACTGCATCCTGTCCCTCCAAAATTGTACCATATTCTTGTACTGCACCCACATGTCCACTGCAATACGTTCACAGAGGTCATTCAAGGCCTCTGCCGCACCTGGTACTGGGGGGATGTAGTCCACCCCTGCCACCCTGTCCCCTCCAACAGGTGCCCTCTGAGCCCATTCATCCCACCTTTTTGCAAGCCAATCATCTATATCTTCTCCCTCCATCCTAATGAAGTTGTGGAGCCCAGTTAGGGCAACCACAAGTTGGACTTGAGTTAGAAAATTGACAAGGGCAATTGCTACACAGCCTAGGTGAGCTGCACAAGCCTGTAATCTGCAGGAACGTGTATATATGATCAGATGTACATAGCAAGACGT